>NC_069400.1:90398741-90476241 GCF_026875155.1 Cherax quadricarinatus
GCAGCAGCTGCAGCAGAAGCAGTTGTAGAATGTAGCAGCAGCTGCTGCAGCAGAAGCTGTAGTAGCAGTAGCAGTAGAATATAGCAGCAACTGCATAGCTGTAGAAGTAGCAGCAGTAGAATGTAGCAACAGCAGCAGAAACAGCATCAGTAGTAGTAGCAGGAGCAGTAGCAACAGCAGTAGTAGCAGCAACACCACCAGTACCAGTAGCAGTAGCAGTAGAAGCAGTAGCAGCAGCAGCAGCAGTAGTACCAGTAGTGCCGGCAGCAACAGCAGTTACAGCAGTATTAATAATAGCAGCAGTAATAGTAGGAGCAATAGCTGCAGCAGCAGTGTGGCATGCAAAGCGAACGTTACAATTTATTCGGCATATATCACGCTCCAATATAGGCTGCCTCCCAACCAGCGAACCGGGTGCTAAGGGTTTAACGATCGATAGGATACCCGTCGTTAAATCAGTACCTTGGTTTATTGACCAATCACAGGCAAGTCCGCCAAAGCTGAAGCAACGTGGTTCACTTGCAGTAAGCATTGGCAGACTTGCCTACCTGCTGGCTGAGCACGGCGCACTCTCTCTGGCTTTCGCTTTGCCATCTGTCACCGTGGTGTACACTTGTTATTCTATCTGTACATATTGTACAAACCTGTATGTATATCATCTGGTGAAGGCAAATATAAATTATAGTCTACTGTTGAGTTATGTTTGCTCCATTTCCCATTACGACCACGTCTCAGGCCATTCTTACCTGTGTTCGTAATAAGCAGTAACAGCAGCAGCAGCATTAGCAAAAGACGTAACAGTGTTAGCAACAGCAGCAGCGGCAGCAGCAGCAACAAAAGAAGTAACATTGCTAGAAGTAGCAGCACTAACAGCAGAACGTAGCAACAGCAGCAGTAACAGTAGCAGCAGCAGTATCGGTAGGAATGGCAGTAGAAGCAGTAGCAGTACAATGGATGTTAACACTGTACTACTGTGCTGCCTGCTGGTACTGTGTCAGTCTTACTCTCACTTAACACTGTGCTACTGTGCTGCCTGCTGGTACTGTGTCAGTCTTACTCTCACTTAACACTGTACTACTGTGCTGCCTGCTGGTACTGTGTCAGTCTTACTCTCACTTAACACTGTACTACTGTGCTGCCTGAGACACAGTACCAGCAGGCAGCGCAGTGCCTGCTGGTACTCTCCGAGTCTTACTCTCATTACCCCGGCGGCGGCGGCGGCTGCAAGCGCTCCATTTCTCCTCTAAAAATATTACAATCATGGGGAAGCGCTAAACCCATAAGGGTTATATAGTGATTAAGAAATGGGAGGTATTCGGGATTTATCCCTGGAAACGGGTAGCTCCATTGCCTTGGATCAAGAGCTGTTTAGCGTTAAGGCATATCTTCCTTTGAAAGGAGTTCGTTTTTTTTTTTTGGGTTAAACTACTAACGCAAATGTATAAACGAGTTAAACTACCAACGCAAATGTATAAACGAGTTAAACTACCAACGCAAAGTAATGCATACAGAAGGTACACATTACTTGTTTCTGCGTTCCTTCAATTACCTTCTCTCCTCGTTATTGTAATTAAATTCTATGTAAATGTAATTTCCTTTTCCGTTCTTTAAAGTAATTGGCTTATTTTGTGTGTGTTGTTTTGTGCGTGTGTATATACTCGCCTAGTTGTGGTTGCAGGGGTCGAGTCACAGCTCCTGGCCCCGCCTCTTCACTGGTCGCTACTGGGTCATACTTCCTGCTCCATGAGCTTTATCATACATCTTCTTAAAGCTATGTATGAATCCTGCCTTTACTAAATCACTTCCCAGACTATTCCACTTCCTGACAACTCTGTGACTGAAGAAATACTTCCTAACATCCCTGTGATTCATCTGTGTCTTCAACTTCCAACTGTGTCCCCTTGTTGTTGTGTCCCATCTCTGGAACATCCTGTCTCTGTCCACCTTGTCGATTCCTCTCAGTATTTTATATGTCGTTACCGTATCCCCCCTATCTCTCCTGTCCTCTAGTGTCGTCAGGTCGATTTCCCTTAAACTCTCGTCGTAGAATATGCCTCTTAGCCCCCGGTCTAGTCTTGTTGTAAACCTTTGCACTTTCTCTACTTTCCTTATGTGCTTGGCTAGGTGTGGGTTCCAAACTGGTGCTGCATACTCCAATATAGGTCTAACGTACACGGTGTACAGGGTCCTGAATGATTTCTTATTGAGGTGTGGGAATGCTGTTCTTAGGTTTACTAGGCGCCCCTATGCTGCAGCAGTGGTTTGGTTGATGTGCGCCTTAGGAGATGTGCCTGGTGTTATACTCACCCCAATATCCTTTTTCTTGATTGAGGTTTGTAATCTCTAGCTCCCTAGACTGTACTCCGTCTGCGGTCTTCTTTGCCCTTCCCCAATCTTCATAATTTTGCACTTGGTGGGGTTGAACTCCAGGAGCCAGTTGCTGGACTAGGTCTGCAGCCTGTCCAGATCCCTTCGTAGTTCAGCCTGGTCCTCGTCCGATTGAATTCTTCTCATCAACTTCACATCTGCAAACAGGGATACTTCTAAGTCTATTCCTTCTATCATGTCGTTCACAAATACCAGAAACAGCACCGGTCCTAGGGCTGACCCCTTTGGGACCCCACTCGTCACAGGCACCCGCTCTGACACCTCGCCACGTACCACGACTTGCTGTTGTCTTCCTGACAGGTATTCCCTGGTCTACTGCAGTATCTTCCCTGTTTTTCCTGCCTGGTCCCCCAGTTTTTGCACTAATCTCTTTTGTGGAACTGCCAAGCGCCTTCTTATAGTCCAAGAAAACGCAGTCTACCCACCCTTCTCTCTCTTGTTTTACTGCTGTCACCCTGTCATAGAACTCCAGTAGGTTTATGACACAGGATTTTCAGTCCCTGAAACCGTGTTGGCTGTCGCTGATAAGCTCGTTCCTTTCTAGGTGTTCCACTACTTTTCTCCTGATAATCTTCTCCATGACTTTGCATACTATACATATCAGTGACACTGGTCTGTAGTTTAATGCTTCGTGTCTGTCTCCTCTTTTTAAAAATTGGAACTACATTTGCTGTCTTCCCTACCTCATAGAGTCGCCCTATTTCGACAGATGTGTTGATTGTTGTTAGTGGTACACATAGTGCCTCTGCCCCTTCTCTCAGGACCCATGGAGAGATGTTATCCGGCCCCATTGCCTTTGAGGTATCTACCTCGCTTAGCAGCCTTTTCACTTCTTCCTCGGTTGTGTGTGTGTGTGTGTGTGTACTCACCTATTTGTACTCACCTATTTGTGGTTGCAGGGGTCGAGTCCTAGCTCCTGGCCCCGCCTCTTCACCGGTTGCTACTAGGCCCTCTCTCTCCCCGCTCCATGAGCTTTATCAAACCTCGTCTTAAAACTGTGTATGGTTCCTGCCTCCACTACGTCATTTTCTAGGCTATTCCACTGCCTTACAACTCTATGACTGAAGAAATACTTCCTACTATCTCTCTGACTCATTTGTGTCTTCAACTTCCAATTGTGGCCTCTTGTTTCTGTGTCCCCTCCCTGGAACATCCTGTCTTTGTCCACCTTGTCTATTCCACGCAGTATTTTATATGTCGTTATCATGTCTCCCCTGACCCTCCTGTCCTCCAGTGTCGTCAGGCCGATTTCCCTTAATCTTTCTTCATAGGACATTCCCCTTAGCTCTGGAACTAACCTTGTCGCAAACCTTTGTACTTTCTCTAGTTTCTTGACGTGCTTTATCAAGTGCGTGTGTGTGTGTGTGTGTGTGTGTGTGTGTGTGTGTGTGTGTGTGTTTGTGTGTTTGTGTGTATCTGTTTGTGTGTTTTGTGTGTATTCACAGATTTGCTTGCAGAGAGTTGAGTCTTAGCTCCTGACCCTGTTAAAGCGCAGTCGCCATCAGTACTGATTTCCAGTTTTTCTGATCCCGCCATCACTACTCTGAACCTACATTTTTCCCACGTGTAAATATACAGTACTTATTGAGAATGAACAACAGTGTGAATGTAATACTGAATAATTAAAACAGCAGTTATACTTTTGGGGAATCACTAAACCCATAGTGGACATAAAAAGGCTTGGGAATGGGAGGTAATCAGATTTGATGCAAGGAAATAGTAGTTTATTTTTAAAACAAATGCTTCATTTTTATCAATATCAAATTTACATCATCATTATCGACTTGCAACTGTCTTAACCAATATTTACATTGATAGTACATAAATCATTATCATAAGGCAAGCTAAACTATTCAGAGATTTTTATCACATTCCCCATCAGAGTCCATAACTCGTTCAGTGTTATCGGCCGAGTCAGTTAATCTAGACAACAGAAGAAATATTACCAACATTGATGCCGGAGGAGATGATGGTGTGTTAGACAAGCACCCTGTGAGGCGAGGTGCACCCCTGACAGAGATGATGGGGTGTTAGACAAGCACCCTGTGAGGCGAGGTGCACCCCTGACAGAGATGATGGTGTGTTAGACAAGCACCCTGTGAGGCGAGGTGCACCCCTGACAGAGATGATGGTGTGTTAGACAAGCACCCTGTGAGGCGAGGTGCACCCCTGACAGAGATGATGGTGTGTTAGACAAGCACCCTGTGAGGCGAGGTGCACCCCTGACAGAGATGATGGGGTGTTAGACAAGCACCCTGTGAGGCGAGGTGCACCCCTGACAGAGATGATGGGGTGTTAGACAAGCACCCTGTGAGGCGAGGTGCACCCCTGACAGAGATGATGGGGTGTTAGACAAGCACCCTGTGAGGCGAGGTGCACCCCTGACAGAGATGATGGGGTGTTAGACAAGCACCCTGTAAGGCGAGGTGCACCCTGACAGAGATGATGGGGTGTTAGACAAGCACCCTGTGAGGCGAGGTGCACCCCTGACAGAGATGATGGGGTGTTAGACAAGCACCCTGTGAGGCGAGGAGCACCCCTGACAGAGATGATGGGGTGTTAGACAAGCACCCTGTGAGGCGAGGTGCACCCTTGACAGAGATGATGGGATGTTAGACAAGCACTCTGTGAGGCGAGGTGCACCCCTGACAGAGATGATGGGGTGTTAGACAAGCACCCTGTGAGGCGAGGTGCACCCCTGACAGAGGTGATGGGGTGTTAGACAAGCACCCTGTGAGGCGAGGTGCACCCCTGACAGAGATGATGGGGTGTTAGACAAGCACCCTGTGAGGCGAGGTGCACCCTTGACAGAGATGATGGGGTGTTAGACAAGCACCCTGTGAGGCGAGGTGCACCGATAGCAGAGATGATGGGGTGTTAGACAAGCACCCTGTGAGGCGAGGTGCACCCCGGACAGAGATGATGGGGTGTTAGACAAGCACCCTGTGAGGCGAGGTGCACCCCTAGCAGAGATGATGGGGTGTTAGACAAGCACCCTGTGAGGCGAGGTGCACCCCTGACAGAGATGATGGGGTGTTAGACAAGCACCCTGTGAGGCGAGGTGCACCCCTGACAGAGATGATGGGGTGTTAGACAAGCACCCTGTAAGGCGAGGTGCACCCCTGACAGAGATGATGGGGTGTTAGACAAGCACCCTGTGAGGCGAGGTGCACCCCTGACAGAGATGATGGGGTGTTAGACAAGCATCCTGTGAGGCGAGGTGCACCCCTGACAGAGATGATGGGGTGTTTGACAAGCACCCTGTGAGGCGAGGTGCACCCCTGACAGAGATGATGGGATGTTAGACAAGCACCCTGTGAGGCGAGGTGCACCCCTGACAGAGATGATGGGGTGTTAGACAAGCACCCTGTGAGGCGAGGTGCACCCCTGACAGAGATGATGGGGGTGTTAGACAAGCACCCTGTGAGGCGAGGTGCACCCCTGACAGAGATGATGGGATGTTAGACAAGCACCCTGTGAGGCGAGGTGTACCCCTAGCAGAGATGATGGGGTGTTAGACAAGCACCCTGTGAGGCGAGGTGCACCCCTGACAGAGATTATGGGGTGTTAGACAAGCACCCTGTGAGGCGAGGTACACCCCTGACAGAGATGATGGGGTGTTAGACAAGCATCCTGTGAGGCGAGGTACACCCCTGACAGAGATGATGGGGTGTTAGACAAGCATCCTGTGAGGCGAGGTGCACCCATAGCAGAGATGATGGGGTGTTAGTCAAGCATCCTGTGAGGCAAGGTGCACCCATAGCAGAGATGATGGGGTGTTAGACAAGCACCCTGTGAGGCGAGGTGCACCCATAGCAGAGATGATGGGGTGTTAGACAAGCACCCTGTGAGGCGAGGTGCACCCCGGACAGAGATGATGGGGTGTTAGACAAGCACCCTGTGAGGCGAGGTGCACCCCTAGCAGAGATGATGGGGTGTTAGACAAGCACCCTGTGAGGCGAGGTGCACCCCTGACAGAGATGATGGGGTGTTAGACAAGCACCCTGTGAGGCGGGGTGCACCCCTGACAGAGATGATGGGGTGTTTGACAAGCACCCTGTAAGGCGAGGTGCACCCCTGACAGAGATGATGGGGTGTTTAGACAAGCACCCTGTGAGGCGAGGTGCACCCCTGACAGAGATGATGGGGTGTTAGACAAGCACCCTGTGAGGCGAGGTGCACCCCTGACAGAGATGATGGGGTGTTAGACAAGCACCCTGTGAGGCGAGGTGCACCCCTGACAGAGATGATGGGATGTTAGACAAGCACCCTGTGAGGCGAGGTGCACCCCTGACAGAGATGATGGGGTGTTAGACAAGCACCCTGTGAGGCGAGGTGCACCCCTGACAGAGATGATGGTGTGTTAGACAAGCACCCTGTGAGGCGAGGTGCACCCCTGACAGAGATGATGGGATGTTAGACAAGCACCCTGTGAGGCGAGGTGCACCCCTGACAGAGATGATGGGGTGTTAGACAAGCACCCTGTGAGGCGAGGTGCACCCCTGACAGAGATGATGGGGTGTTAGACAAGCACCCTGTGAGGCGAGGTGCACCCCTGACAGAGATGATGGGGTGTTAGACAAGCACCCTGTGAGGCGAGGTGCACCCTGACAGAGATGATGGGGTGTTAGACAAGCACCCTGTGAGGCGAGGTGCACCCATAGCAGAGATGATGGGTGTTAGACAAGCACCCTGTGAGGCGAGGTGCACCCATAGCAGAGATGATGGGGTGTTAGACAAGCACCCTGTGAGGCGAGGTGCACCCCTAGCAGAGATGATGGGGTGTTAGACAAGCACCCTGTGAGGCGAGGTGCACCCCTGACAGAGATGATGGGGTATTAGACAAGCACCCTGTGAGGCGAGGTGCACCCATAGCAGAGATGATGGGGTGTTAGACAAGCACCCTGTGAGGCGAGGTGCACCCCTAGCAGAGATGATGGGGTGTTAGACAAGCACCCTGTGAGGCGAGGTGCACCCCTGACAGAGATTATGGGGTGTTAGACAAGCACCCTGTGAGGCGAGGTACACCCCTGACAGAGATGATGGGGTGTTAGACAAGCACCCTGTGAGGCGAGGTACACCCCTGACAGAGATGATGGGGTGTTAGACAAGCATCCTGTGAGGCGAGGTGCACCCATAGCAGAGATGATGGGGTGTTATTCAAGCATCCTGTGAGGCAAGGTGCACCCATAGCAGAGATGATGGGGTGTTAGACAAGCACCCTGTGAGGCGAGGTGCACCCATAGCAGAGATGATGGGGTGTTAGACAAGCACCCTGTGAGGCGAGGTGCACCCCGGACAGAGATGATGGGGTGTTAGACAAGCACCCTGTGAGGCGAGGTGCACCCCTAGCAGAGATGATGGGGTGTTAGACAAGCACCCTGTGAGGCGAGGTGCACCCCTGACAGAGATGATGGGGTGTTAGACAAGCACCCTGTGAGGCGGGGTGCACCCCTGACAGAGATGATGGGGTGTTAGACAAGCACCCTGTAAGGCGAGGTGCACCCCTGACAGAGATGATGGGGTGTTAGACAAGCACCCTGTGAGGCGAGGTGCACCCCTGACAGAGATGATGGGGTGTTAGACAAGCACCCTGTGAGGCGAGGTGCACCCCTGACAGAGATGATGGGGTGTTAGACAAGCACCCTGTGAGGCGAGGTGCACCCTGACAGAGATGATGGGATGTTAGACAAGCACCCTGTGAGGCGAGGTGCACCCCTGACAGAGATGATGGGGTGTTAGACAGCACCCTGTGAGGCGAGGTGCACCCCTGACAGAGATGATGGTGTGTTAGACAAGCACCCTGTGAGGCGAGGTGCACCCCTGACAGAGATGATGGGATGTTAGACAAGCACCCTGTGAGCGAGGTGCACCCCTGACAGAGATGATGGGGTGTTAGACAAGCACCCTGTGAGGCGAGGTGCACCCCTGACAGAGATGATGGGGTGTTAGACAAGCACCCTGTGAGGCGAGGTGCACCCTGACAGAGATGATGGGGTGTTAGACAAGCACCCTGTGAGGCGAGGTGCACCCCTGACAGAGATGATGGGGTGTTAGACAAGCACCCTGTGAGGCGAGGTGCACCCATAGCAGAGATGATGGGGTGTTAGACAAGCACCCTGTGAGGCGAGGTGCACCCATAGCAGAGATGATGGGGTGTTAGACAAGCACCCTGTGAGGCGAGGTGCACCCCTAGCAGAGATGATGGGGTGTTAGACAAGCACCCTGTGAGGCGAGGTGCACCCCTGACAGAGATGATGGGGTATTAGACAAGCACCCTGTGAGGCGAGGTGCACCCATAGCAGAGATGATGGGGTGTTAGACAAGCACCCTGTGAGGCGAGGTGCACCCCTAGCAGAGATGATGGGGTGTTAGACAAGCACCCTGTGAGGCGAGGTGCACCCCTGACAGAGATGATGGGGTGTTAGACAAGCACTCTGTGAGGCGAGGTACACCCCTGACAGAGATGATGGGGTGTTAGACAAGCACCCTGTGAGGCGAGGTACACCCCTGACAGAGATGATGGGATGTTAGACAAGCACCCTGTGAGGCGAGGTGCACCCCTGACAGAGATGATGGGGTGTTAGACAAGCACCCTGTGAGGCGAGGTGCACCCCTAGCAGAGATGATGGGGTGTTAGACAAGCATCCTGTGAGGCGAGGTGCACCATAGCAGAGATGATGGGTTGTTAGTCAAGCATCCTGTGAGGCGAGGTGCACCCATAGCAGAGATGATGGGGTGTTAGACAAGCACCCTGTGAGGCGAGGTGCACCCATAGCAGAGATGATGGGGTGTTAGACAAGCACTCTGTGAGGCGAGGTGCACCTCGGACAGAGATGATGGGGTGTTAGACAAGCACCCTGTGAGGCGAGGTGCACCCCTAGCAGAGATGATGGGGTGTTAGACAAGCACCCTGTGAGGCGAGGTGCACCCCTGACAGAGATGATGGGGTGTTAGACAAGCACCCTGTGAGGCGAGGTGCACCCATAGCAGAGATGATGGTGTGTTAGACAAGCACTCTGTGAGGCGAGGTGCACCCCTGACAGAGATGATGGGGTGTTAGACAAGCACCCTGTGAGGCGAGGTGCACCCCTGACAGAGATGATGGGGTGTTAGACAAGCACCCTGTGAGGCGAGGTACACCCCTGACAGAGATGATGGGATGTTAGACAAGCACCCTGTGAGGCGAGGTGCACCCCTGACAGAGATGATGGGGTGTTAGACAAGCACCCTGTGAGGCGAGGTGCACCCATAGCAGAGATGATGGTGTGTTAGACAAGCACTCTGTGAGGCGAGGTGCACCCCTGACAGAGATGATGGGGTGTTAGACAAGCACCCTGTAAGGCGAGGTGCACCCCTGACAGAGAAGATGGGGTGTTAGACAAGCACCCTGTGAGGCGAGGTACACCCCTGACAGAGATGATGGGATGTTAGACAAGCACCCTGTGAGGCGAGGTGCACCCCTGACAGAGATGATGGGGTGTTAGACAAGCACCCTGTGAGGCGAGGTGCACCCCTGACAGAGATGATGGGGTGTTTGACAAGCACCCTGTGAGGCGAGGTGCACCCCTGACAGAGATGATGGGGTGTTAGACAAGCACCCTGTGAGGCGAGGTACACCCCTGACAGAGATGATGGGATGTTAGACAAGCACCCTGTGAGGCGAGGTGCACCCCTGACAGAGATGATGGGATGTTAGACAAGCACCCTATGAGGCGAGGTGCACCCCTGACAGAGATGATGGGGTGTTTGACAAGCACCTCGAGGGGCGATTTACACCCCTGGCAGTAATGACGTCCCTGCCACTAACCACAAACAACTCAAACATATTGTTAATTTTCCTACAAAATTGGATACATCGTATATTAATTATTGTTACCATAATAAAAAAACGTAGCACCAAACCATCGAGTGTTAAGATGACCCAGATTTGCCGGAGAAGAGGAGGGAATGTGGATGGTAGAAACAGTGTAGTAAGGAAAGTCACACTGACATCATCTTTCTTCACTTACTACATTCAGCGGTAAATACTAATTCCGTGATGATCACACAGCACCAGGGCAATGAGAGGCTATGAGGCTTGATCCAAGGAAGGGAAGGACAGCTCTAATTCTTGCCTCAGTAGTCTTCAGCATCAAAACACTCCAGCTTGAAGGATCAGAGGAAAAGCGTGAAGGTTGGGTACATAGACTACCTAGGGAAGAAAGTTAAAGTTGAGGTAATAATCCCTTTCAGTTTGAGGACAACTTCCCGATTAAGATTCTTTGCAAGTGGGAAGAACACAGCAGCGTCGTGTGCCTTGCAAGTTGGGTAAGTACCTTACTGCTCAGTGGGTGAGTCATTATTGCAACATGGCAACTCTTCTCCAGTGGAAAAACACCTAAGCGCAGGTGATGGTGAGGAGGTCTAATTAATTCTCTTGGTCACCCTCACGTTAGACTTGTCGACCACTAGAGTTGTATCAGCATGGTGCAATACTCACATATCTCCATCACTGTGCCATACTGTTCAGCCTCACGATAATGTGAAAATAATACCACTGATGATGATGGTGATGATGATGATGATGATGATAATAATAATAATAAAAATAATAACAATAATAATATTAATAATAATAATAATAATAATAATAATAATAATAATAATAATAATAATAATAATAATAATAATAATTAATAATTAATAATAATGTAATATACCGTAAAAATATAATATTGTAATATAATATACAGTAATAATATTAATGTACACAAAAACGTTACAAACGCAAGGAATATTGAACACTGTCTTCTTCTAGGAGGTCCCTCCAAAATGTTGAACACCTCTTAATTTAAGGAACAGGATTGCCTCCCAATCACAATATGGTAAAGAGGAGAAGGAAGAGCAGGTAAAACTCACCAGTTACATTACTCAATCCTTGCCAGACTCTAACACTCAGTCAAGTTAGCTGAGTTAATCTATACTGACTAGTATTACTGAATCCTCTCATACCTACTCTAAGTCCCTAAGAGGGAATAGATATATTCTAAAGTGTCTATAGACGACTCCTCAGATTATTATATTCATGGAGAAGTGCTAAACCCGTCGGTCATACAGCACTATAGTAATCATGTTTGGTCCAGCAAAAGTATTGTAGTTCTGGTTCTTTGGTTCACGCGACAGTCTTTCACCGCATCTAGGAGTTCCCCTTAAAGGTTCCATTCCTTAGAGAAACTTGGACATCATAATCATGTTTCGCCAGGCTCACAAGTGAAAGTTCCGGGTTCAATCCAGGGCCATTTGAGCATGCTTCCTTACGTACGTTGTTCCTGTTCACTTTGCAGAAAATATTCACAGGTGTTACAGTGTCTGGTAATCAACCTCGATCCAGGGAAAAGGTCGCTGCAATCCCTAGGAGAGAGGACCTTTTAAGAGCATCAAGGCATCTTGCTTAAAGTAAAGTCACTTTTGTCTGGAAGGCGCCTTGATGCCAGTGAGGGCTCTTGATTCAAGGAACTGGGCTTCACAGCCCCTTCTTTGGACCGATCCGAATGTCTCTCATTCCCTAGGTGGTATATTACCTTCACAGATTTATTTGCACTGGGATTCCCTCTAAGAAGAGACGTACAACAGTCGACTGACACCCAGATAGCTATTGACCTAAATAAAATAGAATGTTACAGAGCAATCCTTTAATGAGACAACGTTTCTGTATGACTTGGTTCAATGATTGTGAGTCAACAGGCGGTGACAAAAACACTGCTGCAGGTAAACTTTTATTACAACGTTCCGTCTAGGACTGAACTTTATCAAGTATATAAACACAAACACATACACTGCTTTACAAGCCAAACAAGCACCTTCAAGCCGCGCTTGAGTAAGGTCAAGAAAGAGGTAAGTGAAGTCGGGGGTGATGGACAGATCAAACAGGTAGGGCCAGGTTTTCAGTAATATTTTTGTATGTATATTTCCTTGTTTTGTGCATTGATGCCAGATAAATGAATGTGGCTAACTCCAGAATCCTCTGCTTGGTTCTACCCTCATCCCGATACAACCACAGTGCTGCTCCTCCAGGTGTTGACAACAGTCTGTGAGGAAAGGGAGGATGTGGCAAGTTTTACATCTGTGAAACAGGGTGTGACTTCCAGTCTACACTCCCACATCACGAGCTGAAGAGCATCACTGCAGTTGTGTCAGGCTAGAACCATGGCTGTCTCAGTGAAGCATAACAAGGGAGTGTACATGATGGCAGGACCCATCGCTCAAATTGCCCACAATTCGTATAATTGTTTTTATCCATAACCTCGACCTGTTTTGCCCTCCCTTTACTTCTGCACCTAGTATTATCATTGTTTGACTTGTCTTTGACCTTGACCTCACTTCTTACCTCTCCTTTGATTTTTCGCTAGCCTGACCTCAGAGTGATTGCTTAACTGTTTTTGATTAAGCCCGGTCCTGGATGGACTGTTGAGAGAGGCCACTAGTCAGCCAGAATTAATGGAAAATGAAGTGGGGCGAAGTACACAAGGCACAGTACTGTGCAACGAGAGGGAGGGACGAGAGTCAACAAAGTTTGATCCGAGGATAAGAAAGGTAGCTTCAACTAAATGAATAAAGAGTCCTTTACCATTGGCAAGGCACCCCAATTCAGAGGTAAATTTCTGTAGCTTAAAGTAATGCTTTTACTAAAATTATCAAGCCTCTTCCTTTCTTCTTTACTCTCTTCTTTCTCGGAGCTGAAAAGTGGCTACATTTTTTTTTCTCCCTCCTAATTTGATTTCGGCTGGATTTCCTCCAGCCAATTTCCTCTTGTACGTAAATTTCCTCTAATTCTAGAGTTAAGATTACTCCATCTGCGGAAAATATTGCATATATTTTCCGAAATATAGTGTATTTTCGCATGTAAATTAATGAAATACATTGTTCTTGGTAAAAATTAATTTGGAAATAAACAAGGGAACTAGCGAATTGGTAGCGTTACTGGGAAGGAGGCCATTTTGAAACTGGGAGGGACCAGACGTTAGTGAAATCAGAGGAATTATTTCAAAGCTTTGGAGGTTAAATGTAGTTGAAACCTCTCAAATAGGAGCAACAATAGATGGAGTTACAGTCCTGCAGAATGTGAAAAACCAACGACTGGGCAGGACTTCGAAATTAGATGTGAAAAGGGATAATAAGGAACCACCAGCACCCAGATAAGTACTGTCTCTATACGTTGAAATTCTGGCCAGTAGTTTCCTCATATCTAGGCAAGGGGTGGGTGACCTAGTTACACCAAGTAATCTTCAGACAAATTTGGTGAGTGTTGGTAACATAAATTTTTCTATCCTATATTACATAAACATGTATATGTATTTATTATTTATGTCAGTTTAACATACAGTCCATATAATTCATGTAAATATTATTACCAGAATTATTGGTGGTGCTTATTAAATTTGAAGTTAATGTAGGTCCAGAGTAACTTGTGGGATGTATGAGAATAGTGGGTATCGAAGAGGGACATTCTCTTGGCGACCTAGGGTGTCCCAAAATTCCTACATGCCTCAGTAACACTTGGTAAAGAATAATTATCTTTGTTACAAATTACTGGTATGTATCTAATGAGGTTCATACAGGTAATTTAATATTCCAAACCACCTATGCTCATACTTAAGAATGCGAATACATTTCTTGTCACCCTTTTTACCTTCTATTTACTGTGTGAAGGATGGAAGTGGCAGCAAAATGAATTTATAGAACCAGTGTACGAGAGATAAAAATAAATAAAAGGAATTGTTGAGGCATATCATGCACTTGTATGAACCTGGGAACACAGTAAGTCCTACTGGTTCATGTCAAGTATGAACCTGGGAACACAGTAAGACATACTGGTTCATGTCAAGTATGAACCTGGGAACACACAGTAAGTCCTACTGGTTCATGTCAAGTATGAACCTGGGAACACACAGTAAGTCCTACTGGTTCATGTCAAGTATGAACCTGGGAACACACAGTAAGTCCTACTGGTTCATGTCAAGTATGAACCTGGGAACACACAGTAAGACCTACTGGTTCATGTCAAGTATGAACCTGGGAACACACAGTAAGACCTACTGGTTCATGTCAAGTATGAACCTGGGAACACACAGTAAGACCTACTGGTTCATGTCAAGTATGAACCTGGGAACACACAGTAAGACCTACTGGTTCATGTCAAGTATGAACCTGGGAACACACAGTAAGACCTACTGGTTCATGTCAAGTATGAACCTGGGAACACACAGTAAGACCTACTGGTTCATGTCAAGTATGAACCTGGTGTTACGACTTTGAAGTCGTAACTTAAATAAAATTTTCCTGGCTCCTAAAGGCTGTCTAAGGATTATAAAATCTCTCTGGAAACTCAGCGAACCTTGGCCCGGCCAGCATGTACAAAAGCTTACCTAAATAAAAATATATCTATATTAATAGTAACTTATAAACAACTTATAACTACTACAAAAAATCACCACACTCCAGTTCACATAAGTTCACTAGCACACTGCTACTGAGTTAAACAAAATAAATGAACATTTATGAACAGGGAGGCTCCATGACACGCCTCTCCCACTTTCTGCAGGCTACTTAGCCTACAGTGGAAACGTTAAACATTCCCCAAAACACAGGCCCCTGCATACTAGAGCTTTACAAATAAACATGAGAGCACTTAAACAAACACCTACGGTATATACTAAAAACTTACCAAAATTACCTACTCAAACTAACACAAACCCATGACTAATTCACCCAGCCGCATTCCTTCCCGTACTGAACTAAACACACCTCTCACCTGCTCCTGTCCTGGCCACTGCCTGACTGACAGGAATAAAACGCATTCACTTTCAGGGAATAATACACGTCCTCTTTCAGTATACTCCCGGAACTATGTTATATAAAATATTTTTTATGCATATCGCTACGTAACACCCTGGAACACACAAAGACCTACCGGTTCATGTAAAGTATGAACCTGGGAACACACAGAAAGACCTACTGGTTCATGTAAAGTATGAACCTGGGAACACACAGAAAGACCTACTGGTTCATGTAAAGTATGAACCTGGGAACACACAGAAAGACCTACTGGTTCATGTAAAGTATGAACCTGGGAACACACAGAAAGACCTACTGGTTCATGTAAAGTATGAACCTGGGAACACACAAAGACCTACCGGTTCATGTAAAGTATGAACCTGGGAACACACAGAAAGACCTACTGGTTCATGTAAAGTATGAACCTGGGAACACACAGAAAGACCTACTGGTTCATGTAAAGTATGAACCTGGGAACACACAGAAAGACCTACTGGTTCATGTAAAGTATGAACCTGGGAACACACAAAGACCTACCGGTTCATGTAAAGTATGAACCTGGGAACACACAGAAAGACCTACTGGTTCATGTAAAGTATAACCTGGGAACACACAGTAAGACCTACTGGTTCATGTAAAGTATGAACCTGGGAATACTCAATAAAACCTACTGGTTCTTGTAAAGTATGAACCTGAGAGCACACAGAAAGACCTACTGGTTCTTGTTAAGTAAGTCCTCCTCTCGCTAGCTACTCCCACTCATTTACCTAAACTAATTTTAAAACCACTCCAAGTTTTTGGACTCAAGCCTAACTCAAATCTCTCTCTTTTCAGTGGCAGCAGAGATGCTGAGATGAGCTGATGTGAACCCATGTGCAAGACATACTGCCAGCTGCACCTGCAAGCCTCTCTCATAGTGACCGTCGTCCTTGAAATACCAGATATACGTGCTATGAGCTAATGAAATATTCCCCTTGGAAGAGCAACTGTTTGTAACAGAAAAAAGCTGTTGTGCAGAAGAACTCAAACATTATTATTATGCTAGAAACGAATTAGTGTCCACTACACACATTACAGCAGTAACTCTTCTTTCTGTCAGCCAACTCTATTAAGAAATAACCTTGGTACTGGCAGGAAATTAGAGGCGGATATATAATGGCGACTCACGATAGTAGAATATTCCGGGATGCCAGAAGAGAGGCATCGTGGCTCTCAGTGCGACAATGTGTGGGGGGGGTAGACAAACAGGTATGATCCTCTCAGCTTCCATCCCTGGCCTATATACTGGCGGTCATTCTCTGTACCTACCACAACACACATGGAGTACTATATGACCGTACGCTGACCTCTTATGACAATCAGCAATTATTCTTTAAAACATTAAGAAGATGGATCAGAGTGTAAATCTGTTGTGATTTTTAAAACATAAGATAGCAATACTGACGTTTTAACTAATTTTGTGAAGTTACTCAACTAAAACCATCTCTGTAAAAGAAAACGCATTTATATTAGAATATTTGCCTCAAGATTAAAAAGAAAAAGAGATATATTTTTGTATACTAAAATCACATGCAGAATTTTTCCTAAACACCGCTCATAATTTAGCACGTCTCAAGTGTTTTTCATGAATTAACAACACACGAAATATTAAAAAGCAGTATTTTACAGAGAGAATTATTGTGTTACCTGGCGTCCTCTACAATCCATGTATTGTACATTGTGTGTTCATCGTTGTTTTATGGAATATATATATAAATATATATGGCAGTGTTTGACACTGGTTGTTTCTAGCTGTAGGTTAAGTGAATGTCAGAGTACTTCCTCTTCAGACATTTCTGGTGCATACTAAACCATTCATATACCAACTATTACATGTTGTAAACTAATTATTCATTGATGTTCAGTAGCACAAATGTGCTTATGTGTGTAAATTACCCAACACAAACACCACTGCTAAAGTGATATCAAGGTGTTCCTGGCGCAGGTGTTTTAAGCTTTAATGTTAAAAGTAAATTTGTATATACGGGCTCAAAAGCACTTATGAATAAAACTAAAAGCTATAGTCTTGACTGCACTTATGAATAAAACTGGAAAGCTATAGTCTTGACTGCACTTATGAATAAAACTGGAAAGCTATAGTCTTGACTGCACTTATGAATAAAACTGGAAAGCTATAGTCTTGACTGCACTTATGAATAAAACTAAAAGCTATAGTCTTGACTGCACTTATGAATAAAACTGGAAAGCTATAGTCTTGACTGCACTTATGAATAAAACTGGAAAGCTATAGTCTTGACTGCACTCATGAATAAAACTGAAAAGCTATAGTCTTGACTGCACTCATGAATAAAACTGAAAAGCTATAGTCTTGACTGCAATGTAATCAGTCACATTTATTGTAGAAGAAAGGTGTCACAGCTAAAGTTCTTTAATTATCTAATATGCTTCCAAAGTAATTTCCCTAGTAAACAAAAAACTTTTCCAGTACGGAAGCAACACCTATTGAAACGGTTGTATTCGGTGATAAAAAAAACATATTGACTGAATAACTTATTGGTTGTGTTAATTAGCTTATTTTTTATTTAAAAAAACGTATTACAAAATTGTGCTGTCAGTAGTTCATGTATATGTCATATGTATGATTCAGTCTGTATGAAAGAGGTGCAACAAGCCTCTCCTCCAAGAAACTAGGTGCTGTGTTACTGCTGTGCCAGCAACACTGCTGTAGCTGCACTATTTAGACCTCTCATCTTCCTTTTTAAGAGTAACACTTCCAGTCCTGTTCCAGCATAAGCCATTTTTATATCAGTGTTTTCTAGCTGATGCAGTGATACTGTGAACATATAAAATGTCGTGAAGTTTCTTTGGTGCTTGAAAATTAATGTGCTGACGGTGCTTTAAGAAAATTTAACTAAAATTATGCAGTAAAAATATTGAGCAGTAAAAACAAATAAAACCCAGTAAACTTCCATTGCATTGAGATAGGTGAGAAATGTGACTTCCATGCTTCGAGGAACAGCTGTAATGGGTGAGGCAGGAGAGCTCAGCACTGAGACGTGGGTTGCTGAGGGCATCGCCAACGTCAGTGTGGGCACCTCGGCAGACACAGAGAGTGGACCAGAATGGGCAGACCTAACTGTGGGCATAGTGAAGGGAGTGTGCATGGCAGTGATTATTGTCTGCGCAGTGTTGGGTAACCTGCTTGTAGTGGTGAGTGTGGTCCGTCATCGCCGACTCCGTATAATTACTAACTACTTTGTGGTTTCCCTTGCCATCGCAGATATATTGGTAGCTCTCATGGCTATGCCTTTTAATGCCAGTGTTGAAATTACTGGACGTTGGTTGTTCAGCTACCGTATGTGTGACCTGTGGAATTCTTTTGATGTCTTTGCGTCCACTGTGTCCATCCTACATTTGTGTTGCATCAGTATTGATCGTTACTATGCTATCGTGCGACCTCTTGAGTACCCTATGGTTATGACTGAGGGTCGTGTAATGGTGATGCTGTGTCATGTCTGGGTCGCCCCACTAGTCATCTCCTTCCTGCCCATTTTTATGGGTTGGTACACTACTGATGAACACTTGGCCAAGCGAGCTGCCAACCCTAGCCTCTGTATTTTCGAAGTCAACTCCACATATGCAGTGGTGTCATCATCAATTTCTTTCTGGATGCCATGCAGTGTAATGGTTTACATGTACTACCGCATCTACCTAGAAGCTGCACGTCAAGAGCGCATGTTGCATCGTCATACAAGACTGTCCAGTGCATCCCAGGCCTCGCACGCTGCTGTCTTGGTATCCAACAACTCTACCAACACTACTATCACTACAGCCAGCATAGGCAGTAACGGGGTGGGTTCCGACACTACTGTCAGCTTGGGTCTAGCCAGCGGGGGATCAGGTCGTCGTCTTATGAACCATCGGCCCTCCAGTGATACCCAGGAAGCCACCCCTACCAAGGAGCGCAACCTCATCAAGCTGAAACGTGAGCACAAGGCAGCCCGCACGCTGGGCATCATCATGGGTGCATTCATCGTGTGCTGGCTCCCATTCTTCACCTGGTACGTTACAATCACACTCTGCGGCCAAGCTTGCCCTTGTCCTGAAATTATAGTTTCAATCCTCTTCTGGATCGGCTATTTTAATTCCATGCTCAATCCTGCTATTTATGCATACTTCAACCGCGACTTTCGGGAAGCGTTTCGACGAACTCTTCAGTGTGTCTTTTGTTGCGGTCGACCAGTGGACCCGTGGCGAGGGCAATTAGGGCCACCCTACGATTCTGACCTCTGCCTTCAACACAACGGACATTCCACCGTCATCAAAGCAAAAACGCGACGTTATAGCACTGAATGTGGTGTTTAAGACTTCCTTGCCCCTTCCCTCTCTGTAACCTCTGTACACACGCATCATAAGAGTCTATTTTGGGTAGATGTCTCTAATGTATAGGTTCAGCCTTGGTCCTCAAGAGGCACAAGCCAGACCAATTGTGTTAGATCTCATAAATAGACATGTATTACATTATCAGTGTTTTATTAGTTTACCCCTATACCCACGCTTATAAACATGTATTTATACTTATCACATCATTAGTAATGGTACGAATGTTCTCATGCTCCCTTCCTGTATACAGTACGTCATAACACGTAGAAGGGAATAGGCAAGTTTATCTCAACACAACACATCGACCTCTCAAGCAACCTAACATTATGGTGGTTACCAAACCACACACTTCACCCTCGAACCTCACACACACACACAACACAAACACAATCACTCACCAACACAAGCCAGAACCATCACTTACTCTCTAAGAATGTATTACACATCATGTTTATAAAACCTCATTAAACGAATAAACAGTATTTCTTACACTAGCAGGACAATCTCCACCACCTAGCAGGACATCCACAACACCTAGCGGAACTCCACACCACATGCAGGGACACCACACACACATCGAGGGCACTCCGCAACCTAATGAGGGACACTCACACACAGCAGGACACTCCACGCCACTACAGGACACTCACACCACCAGCAGGACACTCCACAACACACTAGCAGGATACTCCACACCACCTAGTAGGACATCACACACCTAGGGGTACACTCACACACCCTACAGGACACTCAAACCTAGCAGGAGACACTCCACACCACCTAGCAGGGACACTCCACACCACCTAGCAGGGACACTCCACACCACCTAGCAGGGACACTCCACACCACCTAGCAGGGACACTCCACACCACCTAGCAGGGACACTCCACACCACCTAGCAGGGACACTCCACCCACCTAGCAGGGTCACTCCACCCACCTAGTAGGGACACTCCACACCACCTAGCAGGGAACTCCACACCACCTAGCAGGGACACTCCACCCCACCTAGCAGGGAACTCCACACCACCTACAGGGACACTCCACACAACCTAGCAGAGATATCCACACCACCTAGCAGGGACACTCCACACCACCTAGCAGGGACACTCCACACACTAGCAGGGATACTCACACCACCTAGAGGGACACTCCACACCACTAGCAGGGACACTCCACACCACCTAGCAGGGACACTCCACACCACCTAGCAGGGACACTCCACCCACCTAGAGGACTCCACACCACCTAGCAGGGATACTCCACACCACTTAGCAAGGATACTCCACACCACCTAGCAGGGATACTCCACAGCCACCTAGCAGGGTAACTCACATCGCCTAGCAGGACATCCACACCACCTAGCAGTGATACTCCACACCACCTAGCGGGATACTCCACACCATCTAGCAGGGATACTTACACACACCTAGCAGGGTACACTCACACCACCTAGCAGGCACCACTGCACATCACCCATGCAGGGATATCCACACCACCTACAGGGATACTCCACATCACCTAGCAGGGACACTCCACACCACTAGAAAGGGATACTCCCACAACCCTAGCAGGGATACTCCACCCACCTAGCAGGGATATCCACACCCCTAGCAGGATACTCCACACCACCTAGCAGGGATACTCCAACCACCTAGAGGGATACTCCACATCACTAGCAGGATATTTCCACATCACCTAGCAGGGATACTCCCATCACCGCCTAGCAGGGAACACTACCACACCCACCTAGCAGGATACTCCACACCACCTAGCAGGGATACTCCACAAAACCCAGCAGGGATACTCCACACCACCTAGCAGGGACATCCACACCACCTAGCAGGGACATCACACCACCTAGCAGGGACACTCCACACCACCTAGCAGGGATACTCCACACACCTAGCAGGGAACTCCACACCACCTAGCAGGGATCACTCACACCCTAGCAAGCACTCCACACCACCTAGCAGGGATACTCCACCCACCTAGCAGGGAACTCCACACCCAGCAGGGAACTCCACACCACCTAGCAGGGACATCTCACACCACCTAGCAGGGAAACTCCACACACATCACACTAGCAGGGAACTCCACACCACCTAGCAGGGACACTCCACACCACCTAGCAGGGAAAAACCCTCCACACACCACCTAGCAGGGAACTCCACACTACAAAACTCCACAATCACTGCACAACACCACCTAGCAGGGACACTCACACCACCTAGCAGGGAACTCCACACCACTAGCAAGGGACACTCCACACCACCTAGCAGGGACACTCCACACCACATAGCAGGGATACTCCACAACCTAGCAGGGATACTCCACACCACTAGCAGGGAAACTCCACACCACCTAGCAGGGACACTCCACACCACCTAGCAGGACACTCCACACCACCTAGCAGGGATACTCCACTCCACTAGCAGTGAACTCCACAAACCTAGCAGGGAACTCCACACAAACCACCCTAGCAGGGACACTCCACACCACCTAGCAGGGACACTCCACACCACCTAGCAGGGACACTCCACACCACCTAGCAGGGACACTCCACACCACCTAGCAGGGACACTCCACACCACCTAGCAGGGACACTCCACACCACTAGCAGGACACTCCCACACACCTCACCACTAGCAGGGACACTCCACACCACCTAGCAGGACACTCCACCCATAGCAGGACACTCCACACCACCTAGCAGGGACCACCTCAACACCACCCTAGCAGGGAAACTCCACACCACCTAGCAGGGACACTCCCACCAACCACCCTAGCAGGGACACTCCACACCAACCTCACTAGCAGGGACACTCCACACCACCTAGCAGGGACACTCCACACAACCTAGCAGGGACACTCCACACCATCTAGCAGGGACACTCCACACAACCTAGCAGGGACACTCCACACCACCTAGCAGGGAAACTCCACACCATCTAGCAGGGACACTCCACAACACCTTGCAGGGACACTCCACACCACCTTGCAGGGACACTCCACACCACCTAGCAGGGACACTCCACACCACCTAGCAGGGATACTCCACACCACCTAGAAGGGATACTCCACACCACCTAGCAGGGATACTCCACACCACCTAGCAGTGATACTCAACATCGCCTAGCAGGGACACTCCACACCACCTAGCAGGGACACTCCACACCACCTAGCAGGGGCACTCCACACCACCTAGCAGGGACACTCCACACCACCTAGCAGGGACACTCCACACCACCTAGCAGGGACACTCCACACCACCTAGCAGGGACACTCCACACCACCTAGCAGGGACACTCCACACCACCTAGCAGGGACACTCCACACCACCTAGCAGAGATACTCCCCACCGCCTAGCAGGGATACTCCACACCACCTAGCAAGGATACTCCACACCACATAGCAGGGACGCTCCACACCACCTAGCAGGGATACTCCACACCACCTAGCAAGGACACTCCACACCACCTAGCAGTGATACTCCACACCACCTAGCAGAGATACTCCACACCACCCAGTAGGGATACTCCACACCACCTAGCAGGGATACTTCACATCACCTAGCAGGGATTCTCCACACCACCTAGCAGGCACACTCCACATCACCTAGCAGGGATACTCCCCACCACCTAACATGGATACTCCACAAAACCCAGCAGGGATACTCCACACCACCTAGCAGGGATATTCCACACCACCTAGCATGGATACTACACACCACCTAGCAGGGATACTCCATACCACCTAGCAGGGATACTCCACATCACCTAGCAGAGATACTTCACATCACCTAGCAGGGATACTCCACACCGCCTAGCAGGGACACTCCACACCACCTAGCAGGGACACTCCACACCACCTAGCAGGGGTACTTCACACCACCTAGCAGGGACACTCACACCACATAGCAAAGACACTCCACACCACCTAGCAAAGACACTCCACACCACCTAGCAGGGACACTCCACACCACCTAGCAGGGACACTCCACACCACCTAGCAGGGAAACTCCACACCACCTAGCAGGGACACTCCGCACCACCTAGCAGGGACACTCCACACCACCTAGCAGGGACACTCCACACCACCTAGCAGGGACACTCCGCACAACCTAGCAGGGACACTCCACACCATCTAGCAGGGAAACTCCCCACCACTTAGCAGGGACACTCCACACCACCTAGCAGGGACACTCCACACCACCTAGCAGGGACACTCCACAACACCTAGCAGGGACACTCCACACCACCTAGCAGGGATACTCCACACCACCTAGAAATGATACTCCACACCACCTAGCAGGGATACTCCACACCACCTAGCAGTGATACTCAACATCGCCTATCAGGGACACTCCACACCACCTAGCAGGGACACTCCACACCACCTAGCAGGGACACTCCACACCACCTAGCAGGGACACTCCACACCACCTAGCAGGGACACTCCACACCACCTAGCAGGGACACTCCACACCACCTAGCAGGGACACTCCACACCACCTAGCTGGGACACTCCACACCACCTAGCAGGGACACTCCACACCACCTAGCAGGGACACTCCACACAACCTAGCAGGGACACTCCACACCACCTAGGAGGGACACTCCACACCACCTAGCAGGGACACTCCACACCACCTAGCAGGTATACTCCACACCACCTAGCAAGGATACTCCACACCACCTAGCAGGGACACTCCACACCACCTAGCAGGGATACTCCACACCACCTAGCAGGGATACTCCACACCACCTAGCAGGGATACTCAACATCGCCTAGCCGGGACACTCCACACCACCTAGCAGTGATACTCCACACCACCTAGCAGAGATATTCCACACCACCCAGTAGGGATACTCCACACCACCTAGCAGGGATACTTCACATCACCTAGCAGGGATACTCCACACCACCTAGCAGGCACACTCCACATCACCTAGCAGGGATACTCCACCCCACCTAACATGGATACTCCACATCACCTAGCAAGGACACTCCACACCACCTAGCAGGGATACTCCACACCACCTAGCAGGGATACTCCACAAAACCCAGCAGGGATACTCCACACCACCTAGCAGGGATATTCCACATCACCTAGCATGGATACTACACACCACCTAGCAGGGATACTCCATACCACCTAGCAGGGATACTCCACATCACCTAGCAGAGATACTCCACATCACCTAGCAGCGATACTCCACACCACCTACCAAGGATATTCTACACCACCTAGCAGGGAT
Organism: Cherax quadricarinatus; assembly: GCF_026875155.1. Lineage (NCBI taxonomy): Eukaryota > Metazoa > Arthropoda > Malacostraca > Decapoda > Parastacidae > Cherax > Cherax quadricarinatus. The sequence goes on from NC_069400.1 coordinate 90,423,589, forward strand.
ACTACACACCACCTAGCAATAATACTCCACACCACCTAGCAGGGATACTCCACATCACCTAGCATGGATATTCCACATCACCTAGAAAGGATACTCCACACCAACTAGCAGGGATTCTCCACACCACCTAGCAGGAATACTCCACACCACCTAGCAACGATACTCCACACAGTAGTGGTCAAAGCGGTTGTATGGCTGATGGGGCAGAGTGACTCGGAAGTAACACCTAGGTGTTACTTCCGGTTTCCTACTTCCTGCCTAGGGGAAGGCGGCTCAGTGGCTCATTAAAGGATGCCGCCTTTTCGCACCTAGGTGTGAAATTTCACACCTTTGATAATGACCTTGACCTCACCCTCGACCACCTCACCCTCGACCACCACCACGGCGCCCCCACACGCACCCCCCTACCGCGCCCCCCCGTGCACTGCCCACACACCGCGCCCGCCCGCGCACCCGCACGCCCGCGCCCTCCCGCACCCGCGCCTTCTGCAGCGTCCGTCGGATCGCCCCCGCTCCCCGAATTTTTTTCCGATTTTTTTCGAATTTTTTTTTAATTTCATTTTCTTGTGCTCTGCATCTCCTCGGATCAACACCCTCCCCCCACACCTCCTACTTCTACCCCAATATTCCTGCTCCATCTCCTTGGATCAAGACCTTCCTCTCCATCCCCCCAAATATTTTCGATTTTTTTTTGGAATATCTTATGATCTCTAACTCCTCGGATCAACACCCTCCCCCACACCTCCCACCATCCCCTTCTACCCCAAATATTCCTGCTTCATCTCCTTGGATCAAGAACTCATTTTCCCTTACACCACCCTCTAAACCCAATATTCCTACTCCATCTCCTCGGATCAACTTTTTCTCGATATCAATAATACAAATATTCCTGCTCCATCTCCTTGGATCAACTTTTTCTCGATGTTAATGATACAAAGATTTGAGCTACTCCCCATCCCCTTGGATCAACACCTCCATCTCCCCCAACACCTCCCACTTATGATCTCTAACTCCTCGGATCAACACCCTCCCCCACACCTCCCACCATCCACCCCCACCCCAAATATTCCTACTCCATCTCCTCGGATCAACTTTTTCTCGATATCAATAATACAAATATTCCTGCTCCATCTCCTTGGATCAACTTTTTCTTGATACTAATGATACAAAGATTTGAGCTACTTCCCATCTCCTTGGATCAACACCTCCATCTCCCCCAACACCTCCCACCACCCACTTCCACCCTCTATGTCCAAATATTCCTGCTCTACTTCCTTGGATCAAGTCCTCCCTCTCCATCCCACCCCCATCCCAAAATCCCTGATTCACCTCCTGGGATCAAGATCACCCTCCTTGGATTAACTTTTCTCGATATCAATAATACAAAGATTTTCCCTCCACTTCCTTGGATCAAATTTTTGGGTCCTCCCTATGCAAGTCTAAACAAGTAACGTCACGTGATGACCTCACACACTGGCTGAATCTTGTCGACCAAACATTAACTTAAAATGCAGGATAACACTAATACACAATATTTTCATTTATTTATTATACAACCAATACACAATATTTCATATACATCCAACAAAAAAAAAATACAAATTAACTGAAAAAAGGTACAATTCATTGACTAAAATCAACATAGAGTAATTCTTTTTCTCTTGAAGAAATTCTGTTCGTTTTGTTCTGGATCTTCTTCGTCGTCACCATCTCACTCACACACATTTATCACAATAACAGGTCACTCTGTGTCCCCTTATTAACTTAAAATTAACTAAGTTACTTATCTTCTTGTTAACTTAATTGAAATAAACATAGGATAACACTAATATTTTCCATTTTAAAGTATTACATTTTCTTCATTACGTGAAGTCTCAGTATTACACATTTTATACAACATAGGGGAAACATTACACATTTTCACTCTTAACCCAAGATAACCCAAATAATTCCTCATTTTCGTTAATACCTACAACAATCCACAATTTTTTACAAATACAACAAAAGTTCACTCTCCTTCAAGTCTAAGACGTCTGCCGACTGGCGAATCTTATCTTGATTACCTTCAGATTAAAATCTCCAGGTCAGTCCACGAAGTAACATTCTCACCTTCTTCTGTACTACCTTTACCCCACCCCCCAAACATTACCTCTTCACACCCATCTCCCAACAACATCCTCTACCTACCAACATCTCCCAACACCTTCACTCTCCCACCAACATCTCCCAAACACCTCATCTATCCCACCAACATCTCAAACACCTCACTCTCCCACCAACATCTCCCAACACCTCACTCTCCCACCAACAACTCCCAACACCTCACTCTCCCACCAACATCTCACAACACCTCACTCTCCCACCAACATCTCCACAACACCTCACTCTCCCACCAACACTCCTCCAACACCTCACACTCCCCCACCAACATCTCCCAACACCTCACTCTCCCACCAACACTCTCACAACACCTCACTCTCCCACCAAACATCTCCCAACACCTCACTACTCCCACCCAACATCTCCCAACACCTCACTCTCCCACCAACATCTCCCAACACCTCACTCTCCCACCAACATCTCCCAACACCTCACTCTCCCACCAACATCTCCCAACACCTCACTCTCCCACCAACATCTCACAACACCTCACTCTCCCACCAACATCTCACAACACCTCACTCTCCCACCAACATCTCCCAACACCTCACTCTCCCACCAACATCTCCCAACACCTCACTCTCCCACCAACATCTCACAACACCTCACTCTCCCACCAACATCTCCCAACACCTCACTCTCCCACCAACATCTCCCAACACCTCACTCTCCCACCAACATCTCCCAACACCTCACTCTCCCACCAACATCTCACAACACCTCACTCTCCCACCAACATCTCCCAACACCTCACTCTCCCACCAACATCTCCCAACACCTCACTCTCCCACCAACATCTCACAACACCTCACTCTCCCACCAACATCTCCCAACACCTCACTCTCCCACCAACATCTCCCAACACCTCACTCTCCCACCAACATCTCCCAACACCTCACTCTCCCACCAACATCTCACAACACCTCACTCTCCCACCAACATCTCACAACACCTCACTCTCCCACCAACATCTCACAACACCTCACTCTCCCACCAACATCTCACAACAAGACGCAATTTTCACTCATAACACACAATTTTTCTCGTTTTAACTATTTCATCAGAAAAAGTCACCGCAACACTTACAACTTATAACCACTTTTCGATAAATTCACTAGTCACAATTTTACATATTACGAAGTTAATACCCACACACACTAACACACACACACACTTACTTTTTTCTCAATAACTGTTAAGAAATATTCTCTCATCTACAACCTTTAACAACTCACTAGAGAACAACCCACAGATTACTTTGAATAACACCAAAACATTCTCATACATCATTTGAAGACCGCAAAATCACCACTGAATACTCCAAAAACATCATTCGAACACCACCAAATCACCACTGAATATTCCCAGAACACCTTCACAAATACTCTTGCACATCATTTGAACACCTTCAAAAACACCTTTGAATAGTCTCAAAACACCATTTGAGTACTCCCAAATACACCACTGAATACTACTAAAACACCACTGAATACAGTTAAAACACCACCAAAATCACCATAAACTAAGATCAACATAACAGACTAACACCCATTTTCACACAAATCCTCTCAAATCACTATAACCAAGACGATTACCAATTTCTATGAGTACACTCACCTCCAACTAAGACATAACATGAGCGCAAAAAAAAACATGAACACAAACCAAACACACACAAACACTTACAACAGAATCACCTCTTTTTCTGCATCTCTAGTTCGACAACAACGCCCACAACCCACAACACCCATATCCCACAACACCCACAGCCCACATCACCCACAACCCACAACACCCACAACAACAACCCACAACTTATAACCACTTTTCGGCATCTCTAGTTCGACAACAACACCCACAACCCACAACACCTACAACAACAACCCACTTATAACATCTTTTTTTATATTTCTAGTTCGACAACAATACCCACAACCCTCATCACTTACCATTTTATTCACAATTTTTCCTCTTTCGATACAAATTTTTCCCCTTCTTTTTACTGAATCTTAAATGTAATGCAGATTCCTCCCTACATTACTAAAATTCTAATAAAATCCTCTCCATACCCATCTCCTTGTATCCACATAGATTAATATTATATTCACAACAACTAATCATCTCACTACCCATCTACTGCGGCATGTTTCTACACCCTTCAATATTTTCCAGTATATCATAACTTTTCACTTCTATAATTTCTTTCAAAATTTTCACACATTGCCTTTATTTTCAGTAAAATCCCCCATATTTCATTAAATTTCTAATACAACCCTTCCCATACCCTCTCCATCTCACCCACATTTCTTCACATCCACTCACCCATCTCCCAACACACCTCTTCAGAACAAACACAAAAATCACATTTCACATCCACAAATGCATCTCATCACCCATCTCAAATCCACTAAAATCACTGTAACCAAGATATTCACAAAATTCTATGACCACCTAACACAAACAGACAACTCACTTTACTTTGAACTCCTTCAAAACACTCTCATGCATCATCATTTGAGACCACCTTTTCTCAATATCTCTTAAGAAATATTCTCTCATCGACAACCTTTATCATCTCATTACAGAACATCCCCCAGATTACTTCGAACACTCTCATAAATCATTTGAATTCTCACAAAAACACCTTTGAATATTTCCAAACAACACTGAAACACTTCCAAAATATCATTTTGAATACTCCCAAATAAGATTTGACGTCTCTAATTTATCTACACTTACATATTTCATTAAATTACAACTCATCCGCCATATTACTCCCTCAGTCTCCAGACTTTACAACATTATCACAAAAACTAACTCATACACTTATGAGTCATTACCAAAACTAACACAAACACATCACACTTTACTTTGAACAACACCAAAAAACACCATCAATTACCTTTGATTACTCTAAAAACATCATTTGAACACATTCAAAAACATCATTAAACGCCTTTGAATACTCCCAAAACAGCACTGAATACTCCCAAAACACCACTGAATACTACCAAAACAGCACCGAATACTACCAAAACAGCACTGAATACTACCAAAACAGCACTGAATACTGCCCAAACAACACTAAAAAATCACCAGAAACTAAGATCAACACCACCAACTAACACCCATTTTATAGAAATCCCCTCAAATCACTATAACCAAGACGATCCCACTCACCTCAGACTATTATATAACATGAGCGCAAAAAAAAAAATACTCATAAATCATTTGAATACTCACAAAAAACACCTTTGAACATTTCCAAACAACACCGAAACACAACAGGATCACCACCAACTGAAAATATATCATGTACACACAAAAAAAAACTAAGACATCCATCAACTAACATCCATGATCACTCACCTCAAAACCAATAAGATCGCAGAAAACACTCATTTTTATAAACATTCACACAAAAAAATTCACAATCACCAACTCCATACAATATCTATTACACTCACCTCACTACCACACATGCCAGCACAGATAGGGATACCTCCCATGACATCACACTCCAACTTGTGTTTACTTGGCGATCAGTGACGTCACACCCAAACACCTTGTTTCAACCTGTTATATCTCCAATATCTAAGATCACCACAATCAAGACGTTTGCCAAATTCTATAACCCCACCACTAAGATCACACATTTTTGTACACTTTCTCTTAAAACATCATAACGAAGATCACTAAAACTATCTATACTTTTACTAAGATCACATAACATTTTATCTTCTCTAACTCACCCACCAATTTACATTCTCATTCACAGTTACACATTTCATTAACCGAAATTACATCTCATCCACCAAACTTCTCCCCCATTCTCCAGACTTTACAACATTAGCACAAAAGAAAAACTAACTCATACACTTATGACATGAGACATTACCATAACTAACACACTGACTAACTTTGAACCAACTCTGAACAACACAAAAACACCACTGAACAACTTCAAAAAATACTCTGCACATCATTTGAACACCTTCAAAAACACCTCCGAATACTCCCAAAACACTACTGATTACTACCAAATCACCACTGAATACTACCAAAACACCGTCAAAATCACCAGAAACTAAGTTCAGCATCACCAGCTAACACCCATTTTATTGAAATCCCCTCAAATCACTATAACCAAAAACTCCCTCCCCATGGGCGCAAAATAAAATAAACACAAACCTAATACACAATCACTTAGTACATGATCACCATCAACTGAAAACATGTCTTGTACACACATAAATCCAAGACAACCACCAACAACAAACGCCCATATTCACTTACTTCAAAAATCACTAATATCACAGAAAACACTCATTTTTTTTATAAACATTCACACAAAAAATCATATTTGACAATATCTAAGCGCACTCACCTCACTACCACCAACACACGATGTCACACCCCAAAGGACCGGCGAGGTCACCTCCAGTGACATCACACTCCCATCTGTGTTTACTTGGTGGTCAGTGACATCACACCCAACCCACCTTGTTTCAACCTGTTGTACCCACAATATCTAAGAACACTATATCCAAGACGATTACCAGATTTTATGACCCCACCACTAAGATCACAGAAAACACTCATTTTTATAAACATTCACACAAAAATCACGATCACCAATTCCATATCATGTTTACCATCATCTATCAACACTCATCACCAAGATCACCAAAAATCTAAGATCATGCATCTCAAAACTACTATGATCACAGAAAACACTCATTTTTTAAACATTCGCACAAAAATAAGAAATACACAAAAATACCACGACACTTCCACCAACATCTATAACCTAACATGACCACTATAACATATCACCATCACCAAAAAAAATAATACACAGACACCCACAACTTATACATTTCAATCACAAGTTTAAGACATGAGACATACACACCACCTAGCAGGGATACTCCACATCACCTAGCAGGGATACTCCACACCACCTAGCAGGGATACTCCATATCACCAGCAGGGATACTAAACATCACCTAGCAGGGATACTCCACACCACCTAGCAGGGATACTCCACACCACCTAGCAGGGATACTCCACACCACATAGAAAGGATACTCCACATCACCTAGCAGGGATACTCAACATCACCTAGCAGGGATACTCCACACCATCTAGCATTGATACTCCACACCACCTAGCAGGGGTACTCTTCATCACCAAGCAGAGATACTCCACACCACCTAGCAGGGATACTCCACATCACCTGAGAGGTATACTCCACATCACCTAGCAGGGATACTCCACATCACCTAACAGGGATACTCCACATCACCTAGAAGGGATACTACACACCACCTAGCAGGGATACTCTACATAACCTAGCAGGGATACTCCACATCACCTAGCAGGGATACTCTACATCACATAGCAGGGATATTCCACCTCACCTAACAGGGATATTACACACCACCTAGCAGGGACACTCCATATCACCTAGCAGGGATACTCCACATCACCTGGCAGGGATACTCCACATCGCCTAGCAGGGATACTCCACACCACCTGGTAGGGATACGCCACAACACCTAGCATAGATACTCCACAACACCTAGCAGGGATACTCCACATTACCTAGCAGGGATACTCCACACCACCTAGCAGGGGTATTCCATATCACCTAGGAGGGATACTCCACGCCACCTAGCAGGGATACTCCACACCACCTAGGAGGGATACTCCACATCGCCTAGTATGGATACTCCACACCCCATGGCAGGGATACTCCACAACACCTAGCATGGATACTCCACATCACCTAGCTAGGATACTCCACACCATCTAGCAGGGATACTCCACACCACCTAGGAGGGATACTCCACATCATCTAGCAGGAATACTACACACCACCTAACAGGGATACTCCACACCACCTAACAGGGATACTCCACACCACCTAACAGAGATACTCCACATCACCTAGCAGGAATACTACACACCACCTAACAGGGATACTCCACACCACCTAACAGGGATACTCCACACCACCTACCTGGAGTTTACCTGGAGAGAGTTCCGGGGGTCAACGCCCCCGCGGCCCGGTCTGTGACCAGGCCTCCTGGTGGATCAGAGCCTGATCAACCAGGCTGTTGCTGCTGGCTGCACGCAAACCAACGTACGAGCCACAGCCCGGCTGATAAGGAACTGACTTTAGGTACTTGTCCAGTGCCAGCTTGAAGACTGCCAGGGGTCTGTTGGTAATCCCCCTTATGTATGCTGGGAGGCAGTTGAACAGTCTCGGGCCCCTGACACTTATTGTATCCCTAACAGGGATACTCCACATCACCTAACAGGGATACTCCACATCACCTAACAGGGATACTCCACACCACCTAGGAGGGATACTCCATGTCACCTAGCAGGAATACTACACATCACCTAACAGGGATACTCCACACCAACTAGCAGGGATACTCCACACCAACTAGCAGGGATACTCCACACCACAAATTATCACTATTTGTTGCACCACTGAATGTCCCAAAAGACTTAAGTATCTTCTTTAGACAAAACAAGTAATGCATCTGCCATAAACGTGATGTTCATATACTCTGAAGCAGTTATTACAGTTCTATTTTAACTTACAAAAGCGATGGTTATAAACCTAACTTTAGGTAAGATCAAACTTGGTTACATCAGGATGAGATGAGTTCATGTAGGTTATATTATAACTGTCTTGGTGTAATTATAAATGTACTACAATACACTGCATAGATTTTAATTAAATAAATGCATCAGATATATTGTATATTATTTTATTTATTAGTGTGTTACACATATACTGAAGAATCAGTTTTGTATTTTTGGAGTTACAGGATAAAGTTAATGAAGCAGATAAAATTACTGTACAGTATGACAATACAAAAATTATTATTACGTACTGTATTGTAATTCATAGTTTCAAGGAATCCCGAGGACTGAGCCAGCGATATTGTAGTTGTTATTCTGCGATCAGACTTACTTCAGTGTGTGCACACTCGGTAATCAGTACTCTTGACTCAATGTTACTTTCATGATATAGCGAGATTCTCATTTCAGAAGATCTAAACCCAGAGAAGAAAACATTTAGAATCAACCAGGACCCAACAAGAGAAGAGACAGTACCCCAGGAGAGTAAACAACGCTCTTCCAGGACCCAACAAGAGAAGATACAGTACAGCAGGAGAGTAAACAGCGCTCTTCCAGGACCCAACAAGAGAAGATACAGTACAGCAGGAGAGTAAACAACGCTCGTCCAGGACCCAACAAGAGAAGATACAGTACAGCAGGAGAGTAAACAGCGCTCGTCCAGGACCCAACAAGAGAAGATACAGTACAGCAGGAGAGTAAACAGCGCTCGTCCAGGACCCAACAAGAGAAGATACAGTACAGCAGGAGAGTAAACAGCGCTCGTCCAGAATAAAACAAATTAATGTATAAATAACTGTCATGTGCCTTTACAAAAAATAAAATCCACAACACTGACTAAGAGCCAATGTCTCAAACACATGATATGACAGTTCATGACACTTCAGATAATGATATTTGAACCTAAATTAAGCTTGAAAAGCTTGCCGAAGTGTAGACTTCTTGTGGTGAGTTTAAAATAGCTAACTATAGAACTTTTATCAAATGTATAAAACGCTAATTTAATGAAAAAGTTTCCCCGAATAGACAAAAATTAGTTAAAAAAATTATAGGAAACTACCCTTATAAATTAATCGTATATAGTCATGGCCAAATTCAGAATGACAAGAAATTTAATTTTCAGTATATTAAAAATCCTTAGAGTAATGCACTTCTATATAATTATATTGAAAAGTAATCTAAAATGTTCGAAGAAACACTAGCAGAAATTTGAGAGAAAGGAGAGAAGAGATAGAGAAAAGAGAGAGAAAGCAAGGGATGGCTCCAACATGTTCCCAAAGGCTTACAAGTGAGTCTAGGCAGGTAACAGCTCTTAGCTTGTAAGTAACCGAAGAAACACTATCACCCTGTAAAAAACACTTGTGAAAATAAGTGATTAAATAAATAACAAGAGAGAGAGAGAGAACAGCAAAAAAGAAAGAATAAAAGAGAGAAAGAGAGAGAATAGCAAAGAGAGGGAGAGGAGGATCTCCTTGGGTCAGTCATCAGCAACAATTACGTCAAGATAAAACAGTGACTGCTTGATAAGACATACAGTAACTGGAAACTTAGAGAGGCTATACCTGCACAGCAGCTTTTCAAGTTTGTTAGAATGTAGCTGGTGGTACCACAACATATAGAAATACACTAAGGTGTGTATACGAAGAGAAAATAAAATAAAGAGAGGCACTGCAGTCGTCCTACTGATCCACTCTGGATAAAACCTGAGATGTAAAATATGTTGATTAGTGGTGAGGAAGACGAGTGTAAAACAAAAATACCCTCACGAAACTAAAAATATGATTCATATATGGTTGTAAATTGTAGACAAAAGGCCCAAAAAAAAAAAATCCCTGGGTAACTCGAGAATCGGTAGTAAAACAAGCAGATTATATACATTTTCATTTTCGCAAATATGTTAAGACAAAACCTACAACCGAACACCACTCTTCATGACACAGTATTTTTTTTTAATTTTTTTTATTATCACACTGGCCGATTCCCACCAAGGCAGGGTGGCCCGAAAAAAGAAAAACTTTCACCATCATTCACTCCATCACTGTCTTGCCAGAAGGGTGCTTTACACTACAGTTTTTAAACTGCAACATTAACACCCCTCCTTCAGAGTGCAGGCACTGTACTTCCCATCTCCAGGACTCAAGTCCGGCCTGCCGGTTTCCCTGAACCCCTTCATAAATGTTACTTTGCTCACACTCCAACAGCACGTCAAGTATTAAAAACCATTTGTCTCCATTCACTCCTATCAAACACGCTCACGCATGCCTGCTGGAAGTCCAAGCCCCTCGAAACACAAAACCTCCTTTACCCCCTCCCTCCAACCTTTCCTAGGCCGACCACTACCCCGTCTTCCTTCCACTACAGACTGATACACTCTTGAAGTTATTCTGTTTCTCTCCATTCTCTCTACATGTCCGAACCACCTCAACAACCCTTCCTCAGCCCTCTAGACAACAGTTTTGGTAATCCCGCACCTCCTCCTAACTTCCAAACTACGCAATCATAAAACAAACAGTGGAGGCTGGAGTTTATGACTTTCTATGTCATAGGAGAAATTAATAGGAATCTAACCTTTAGTACCAACGATCATAAATATGCCTGCAGAACCGACAAGCTCAGAAACGACTGTGTCCAGCACAGTAACTAATACTACCATCTAATGAGATTTTCTGTTAGTGTATCTTCACTATCAGTGAAGACACACTAACAGTGAAGGCAATAACAGTGAAGACGATAACAGTGAAGACACACTAACAGTGAAGACAGTAACAGTGAAGGCACATTAACAGCGAAGACAATAACAGTGAAGACACACTAACATGAAGACACACTAACATTGAAGTCACACTAACACTGAAGTCACAGTAACAATGAAGTCAAAATAACAATAAAGTCACAATAATACAGAAGACGTACGAATATGAAGACACACTAACATGAAGACACACTAACACTGAAGACACACTAACATGAAGACACACTAACACTGAAGACACACTAACACTGAAGACACACTAACACTGAAGACACACTAACATGAAGACACACTAACACTGAAGACACACTAACACTGAAGACACACTAACATGAAGACACACTAACATGAAGACACACTAACATGAAGACACACTAACATGAAGACACACTAACATGAAGACACACTAACATGAAGACACACTAACATGAAGACACACTAACATGAAGACACACTAACATGAAGACACACTAACATGAAGACACACTAACATGAAGACACACTAACACTGAAGACACACTAACATGAAGACACACTAACACTGAAGACACACTAACATGAAGACACACTAACACTGAAGAAACACTAACACTGAAGACACACTAACATGAAGACACACTAACACTGAAGACACACTAACATGAAGACACACTAACATGAAGACACACTAACACTGAAGACACACTAACATGAAGACACACTAACACTGAAGAAACACTAACACTGAAGACACACTAACATGAAGACACACTAACACTGAAGAAACACTAACACTGAAGACACACTAACATGAAGACACACTAACATGAAGACACACTAACACTGAAGAAACACTAACACTGAAGACACACTAACATGAAGATACACTAACATGAAGACACACTAACACTGAAGACACACTAACATGAAGACACACTAACACTGAAGAAACACTAACACTGAAGAAACACTAGCACTGAAGACACACTAACATGAAGATACACTAACATGAAGACACACTAACACTGAAGACACACTAACATGAAGATACACTAACATGAAGACACACTAACACTGAAGACACACTAACATGAAGACACACTAACACTGAAGACACACTAACATGAAGACACACAAACATGAAGACAAACTAACATGAAGACACAATAATATGAAGACAGACTAACACTGAAGACGCAGTAACATGAAGACACACCATCATGAAGATAAACTAACATGAACATAGACTAACATGAACATAGACTAACACTGAAGACACACTAACATTGCAATCACAATAACATGAAAAAACACTAATATGAAGACACACTAACATGAAGACACTAACATTTAAGACACACTAACAAGAAGACACAATAACATTGAAGTCACAGCAACGTTGATGTCACAATAACACTGAAGACACACTAACATTGATGACACACTTACATGAAGATACACTAACATGAAGACATACTAACATTGAAGACACACTAATATGAAGACACACTATCAAAAAGAAACACTAACACTGAAGACACACTAACACTGAACACATACCAATATGAAGACACACTAACATGAGGACACAATAACATTGAAGACACATTAACATGAAGACACACTAACACTGAAGACACACTAACGTGAAGACACACGGACATGAAGGCACACTAACATGAGGACACACTGTCATGAGGATACACTAACTTGAAGATACACAAATATGAAGGCACACAAACCTGGAGCCCCATGGGGGTCCCGAAACATTGAGAGCCAAGAAGATGGATGTGGTACTGGAAAACCTCATGCATCAACATGTTAGAGACACTACCAGAGAGAGAGGAGAGGATGAACCAGCAAGACTGGACCTTGTATTTATCTTGAGTAGTTCGGACATTGAGGATATCATGTATGAAAGGCCAGTGGGAGCTAGTGATCATGTGGTTCTGTGCTTCGACTACATAGTTGAGCTCCAAGTGGAGAGAGTAGCAGGAATAGGGTGGGAAAAACCAAACTACAAAAGGGGGAACTACTCAGGCATGAGGAACCTCCTTCAAGACATTCAGTGGGAGAGGGAACTGACAGGAAAACCACTACAAGAAATGATGGACTATGTGGCAACAAAATGCAAGGAGGCAGAGGAGAGGTTTGTTCCCAAGGGAAACAGAAATAATGGGAAGAACAGAACGAGTCCTTGGTTCACCCAAAGGTGTAGGGAGGCAAAAACTAGGTGTACTAAAAAATGGAAAAGGTACAGAAGACAGAGAACTCAGGAAAATAAAGAGATTAGCCGAAGAGCCAGAAATTAATATGCACAAATAAGAAGGGAGGCTCAGCGACAATATGAAAATTACATAGCATCGAAAGTCAAGACTGACCCGAAGCTGTTGTACAGCCACATCAGGAGGAAAACAACAGTCAAGGACCAGGTAATCAGACTGAGGAAGGGTGATGGGGAATTCACAAGAAACGACCAAGAGGTATGTCAGGAGCTCAACACGAGATTTAAAGAAGTATATACAGAGGAAACCAGTAGGACTCCAGGAAATCAGAACAGGGGGGTACACCAGCAAGTGCTGGATGAGGTACATATAACCAAGGAGGAGGAGAAGAAGCTGCTATGCGAACTTGACACCCCAAAGGCGGTGGGACCAGATAACATCTCTCCGTGGGTCTTTAAAGAGGGAGCAGAGATATTGTGTGTGCCATTAACAAAGATCTTCAACACATCATTTGAAACTGGGCAACTCCCTGAGGTATGGAAGATGACAAATGTAGTCCCAATTTTTAAAAGGGGAGACAGACATGAGGCACTAAACTACAGACCTGTATCACTAACGTGTATAGTATGCATGGTCATGGAGAAGATCATCAGGAGGAGAGTGGTGGAGCACCTGGAAAGAAACAAGTGTATAATTGACAACCAGCACGGTTTCAGGGAGGGACAATCCTGTGTCACAAACCTACTAGAGTTTTATGACAAGGTGATAGAAGTAAGACAAGAGAGAGAGGGGTGGATCGACTGCATTTTTTTTTTGGACTGCAAGAAGGACTTCGACACAGTTCCTCACAAGAGGTTACTGCAAAAGCTAGAGGATCAGGCACACATAACAGGAAAGGCACTGCAATGGATCAGAGAATACCTGACAGGGAGGCAACAACGAGTCATGGTACGTGACGAGGTGTCAGAGTGGGCGCCTGTGACAAGCGGGGTTCCAAAGGGGTCAGTCCTAGGACCTGTGCTGTTCTTGGTATATGTGAATGACATAACGGAAAGGATAGACTCAGAAGTGTCCTTGTTTGCAGATGATGTGAAGTTAATGAGAAGAATCAAATCGGATGAGGATCAGGCAGGACTACAAAGTGACCTGGACAGGCTACAAGCCTGGTCCAGCAACTGGCTCCTTGAGTTTAACCCTGCCAAGTGCAAAGTCATGAAGACTGGGGAAGGGCAAAGAAGACCGCAGACACAATATAGTTTAGATGGCCAAAGACTGCAAACCTCACTCAAGGAAAAAGATCTGGGGGTGAGTATAACACCGAGCATATCTCCTGAGGCGCACATCAATCAGATAACTGCTGCAGCATACGGGCGCCTGGCAAACCTACGGATAGTGTTCCGATACCTCAGTAAGGATTCGTTCAAGACTCTGTATACCATTTGCGTCAGGCCCATACTGGAGTATGCAGCACCAGTTTGGAATCCACACCTAGTCAAGCACGTCAAGAAATTAGAGAAAGTGCAAAGGTTTGCAACAAGACTAGTCCCAGAGCTACGGGGATTGTCCTACGAAGAAAGGTTGAGGTAAATCGGCCTGACGACACTGGAGGACAGGAGGGTCAGGGGAGATATGATAACGACATATAAAATACTGCGCGGAAAAGACAAGGTGGACAAAGACGGGATGTTCCAGAGAAGGGACACAGACACAAGAGGTCACAATTGGAAGTTGAAGACTCAGATGAATCAAAGGGATGTTAGGAAGTATTTCTTCAGTCATAGAGTAGTCAGGCAGTGGAATAGCCTAGAAAGTGACGTAGTGGAGGCGGGAACCATACATAGTTTTAAGGCGAGGTATGATAAAGTTCATGGGGCAAGGAGAGAGAGGACCTAGTAGCAATCAGCGAAGAGGCGGGGCCAGGAGCTATGACTCGACCTCTGCAACCACAAATAGGTGAGTACAAATAGGTGAGTACACACTAGCATGAAGTTACACTAACATGACGACACAATAACATGAAGACACTCTAATACTGAAGACACTCTAACATGAAGAAATATTAACACTGAAGACACACTAACATCAAGACACACTAACATGAAGAGACACTAACATGAAGAAATATTAACACTGAAGACATACTAACAAGAAGACACACTAACATCAAGACACACTAACATCAAGACACGCTAACATCAAGACACACTAACATGAAGGCACACTAACACTGAAGACACAGCAACACTGAAGTCACACTAACACTGGAGACACACTAACACTGAAGACACAGTAACACTGAAGTCACACTAACATGAAGACACACTAACATTTAAGACACACTTACATGAAGACACACTAACATGCAGACGCACTAACGTGAAGGCACACTAACATCGAAGACACACTTACAGAAAGACACACTAACATTGAAGAGACAGGAAAACTGAAGGCACACTAACACTTAAGACACACTAACACTGAAGACACACTAACCTGAAGACACTCTAACATAAAGTCACACTAACAAGAAGGCACACCAACATTAAGACACACTAATACTGAGGACACACTATCACTGAAGGCACACCAACATTAAGACACACTAACATGAAGACACACTATCACTGAAGGCACACCAACATTAAGACACACTAACACTGAAGACACACTAACCTGAAGACACTCTAACATAAAGTCACTCTAACAAGAAGGCACACCAACATTAAGACACACTAATACTGAAGACACACTATCACTGAAGGCACACCAACATTAAGACACACTAATACTGAAGACACACTATCACTGAAGGCACACCAACATTAAGACACACTAACATGAAGACACACTATCACTGAAGGCACACTAACATTAAGACACACTAACATGAAGACACACTATCACTGAAGGCACACCAACATTAAGACACACTAACATGAAGACACACTATCACTGAAGGCACACCAACATTAAGACACACTAACATGAAGACACACTATCACTGAAGGCACACCAACATTAAGACACACTAACATGAAGACACACTATCACTGAAGGCACACCAACATTAAGACACACTAATACTGAAGACACACTATCACTGAAGGCACACCAACACTAAGACACACTAACATGAAGACACACTATCACTGAAGGCACACCAACATTAAGACACACTAACATAAAGGGACACACTATCACTGAAGGCACACCAACATTAAGACACACTAACATGAAGACACACTATCACTGAAGGCACACCAACATTAAGACACACTAACATGAAGACACACTATCACTGAAGGCACACCAACATTAAGACACACTAACATGAAGACACACTATCACTGAAGGCACACCAACATTAAGACACACTAACATGAAGACACACTATCACTGAAGGCACACCAACATTAAGACACACTAACATGAAGACACACTATCACTGAAGGCACACCAACATTAAGACACACTAACATGAAGACACACTATCACTGAAGGCACACCAACATTAAGACACACTAACATGAAGACACATTATCACTGAAGGCACACCAACATTAAGACACACTAACATGAAGACACACTATCACTGAAGGCACACCAACATTAAGACACACTAATACTGAAGACACACTATCACTGAAGGCACACCAACATTAAGACACACTAACATGAAGACACACTATCACTGAAGGCACACCAACATTAAGACACACTAACACTGAAGACACACTATCACTGAAGGCACACCAACATTAAGACACACTAACATGAAGACACACTGTCACTGAAGACACACCAACATTAAGACACACTAACACTGACACTAGGCTGGAATATTGCTGCATACTAACAGCACCTTGAAAGGCAGGTGAAATTGCCGACCTAGAAAATGTACAGAGAACTTTCACGGCGCGCATAACGGAGATAAAACACCTCAATTACTGGGAGCGCTTGAGGTTCCTAAACCTGTATTCCCTGGAACGCAGGAGGGAGAGATACATGATTATATACACCTGGAAAATCCTAGAGGGACTAGTACCGAACTTGCACACGAAAATCACTCACTACGAAAGCAAAAGACTTGGCAGACGATGCACCATCCCCCCAATGAAAAGCAGGGGTGTCACTAGCACGTTAAGAGACCATACAATAAGTGTCAGGGGCCCGAGACTGTTCAACTGCCTCCCAGCACACATAAGGGGGATTACCAACAGACCCCTGGCAGTCTTCAAGCTGGCACTGGACAAGCACCTAAAGTCAGTTCCGGATCAGCCGGGCTGTGGCTCGTACGTTGGTTTGCGTGCAGCCAGCAGCAACAGCCTGGTTGATCAGGCTCTGATCCACCAGGAGGCCTGGTCTCAGACCGGGCCGCGGGGGCGTTGACCCCCGGAACTCTCTCCAGGTAAACTCCAGGTAAACACTGTCACTGAAGGCACACCAACATTAAGACACACTAATACTGAAGACACCTTAATACTGAAGACACACCAACATTAAGACACACTAACACTGAAGACACACCAACATGAAGACACACTAACACTGAAGACACACCAACATGAAGACACATTAACACTGAAGACACCTTAATACTGAAGACACACTAACGCTGACGACACATTAACATTGAAGACACACTAGCATGAAGACACACTAACACTGAAGACATACTTACACGAAGACATACTAACACTGAAGACGTATATGTAGACACACTAACATTGAAACCACAATAACACTGAAGACACATTAATACTGAAGACATACTAACACTGAAGACGCACTTACATGAAGACACGCTAACACTGATGTGGGGGGAACTTAACAGCCAAGTTCACTCTCCGACATAATGCGAATAAAACAAGAAGGTACTTAGGTTTTGTTGACAGCTCAGTTTTCTTGCAGCCGCGTTTTAAGAAGTCTCCTTCGAATGAGCTAAGATCTCCTACACTGGACGTGTAGAAAATTGAGTATGTAGTTAAAATTTGCCCCAAAGGAGCACTTGCGTCATACATTTCACATTTGTGCAGAAATGTGATATATTGCTCACTGTTATTGGGGGTAAAGCCCGTAGATGACGGCCTAGAATAGTACAGTTCTAATTGCCTTGTGTCAACCTGTGGATTGCAGTGCATATTTGGTGGATACAAGTGAGAATACGACTTACCTTCCTCGTGTAACTCCAGCTTGTAGCACTGACTGCGCCAATTAGGCCGAGAATGATGTTTTGAGTGCTGCTATTCTCCATACGTCACCGTCATGTCTAATCAATCGCAATGCGTCATCGTACAGTTACTTTAATACCAAGATTCTTTATCCACGGTAGAGAGAGGTTTTCCCTCAGTGTTCGCTTACGACTGAGTGCAAACCACGAAACACTTTACACTTTATCGCGGATTACTACAATCGTGTTTACACTAGTTAAACTTCTTAGTGGAGATTGTTAGTATTTCATAGTCTACCGCACAAATTTACTGTTGCTTTTGTTCTCAGCGGGAGATTTCGTGATGTATTGTATGTATAATGTTCGCCAAGACCACTCGGAGTAGAAGTGGAGAAGATCGTTTTGGTTGGTGGGTTTTCGATAGACTTTAAAACGAAGTTCGTGGTCAGCTTTGCAGAGCAGAACATCAAGGAAAGGAAGAGTGTTGTCGACTTCTTCTTCAAGTGTGAACTGGATTGAAGGCTCGACCTGGTTGAGCTTGTCTTGGAGAGCATGAACGTTGAAGCGTTTAGGAGTTATGAGGAGAATGTCGTCAACATAACGGAGCCAGGTGACAGACGAAGGAATAATGGTGGAGAAACGTTCGGCTTCTAGATGTTCCATGTATAGGTTCGCCAGGACCGCACTGAGTGGCGAACCCATGGGTAGTCCAAAAGTCTGCTGAAAGAGGTGATTTTCGAAAGAGAAACACGTAAAGCCAACACATAGTTCAACAAGGTCGATGAAATCGCTGGCTGGAATGGGAAGATCAAGTGAATCGTCAATTTTCCTGCGCAAGAGAAGCCCATATCCTCGGGAATAGGCAGTGCTCCCCACCAGCTCTCAGGAATTCTCGCAAAACACCTCTCTAAACTCTTGGGCACTATCAGTCCAGCACATCTCAAACACTCGGGTGATCTTCTCAATCGCATTCGCAACATCAACATCAGGAACAAGAAACTTTCCAGCCTTGACGTGACTTCCCTATTCACCAAAGTACCTACTACAAAAGCCATCGATCTCTTGCGCAGGAAAATTGACGATTCACTTGATCTTCCCATTCCAGCCAGCGATTTCATCGACCTTGTTGAACTATGTGTTGGCTTTACGTGTTTCTCTTTCGAAAATCACCTCTTTCAGCAGACTTTTGGACTACCCATGGGTTCGCCACTCAGTGCGGTCCTGGCGAACCTATACATGGAACATCTAGAAGCCGAACGTTTCTCCACCATTATTCCTTCGTCTGTCACCTGGCTCCGTTATGTTGACGACATTCTCCTCATAACTCCTAAACGCTTCAACGTTCATGCTCTCCAAGACAAGCTCAACCAGGTCGAGCCTTCAATCCAGTTCACACTTGAAGAAGAAGTCGACAACACTCTTCCTTTCCTTGATGTTCTGCTCTGCAAAGCTGACCACGAACTTCGTTTTAAAGTCTATCGAAAACCCACCAACCAAAACGATCTTCTCCACTTCTACTCTCACCACGACACCAAAACCAAACGTGGTGTAATTATAGGCTTCTTCCTGCGTGCACTCAGAATCTGCAGCAATGAGTTCCTTGAGGAAGAATGCACTATAATTGAACAAGTATTTTCTAAACTCCACTATCCTCGTCACTTCATCAGAGACTGCAGACGGCGGGCATTAACCATCTTCAACACACCCAGAGAAGACACTGCCGAGAAGAGATACATAGTCCTCCCCACCAACCCCATTGCCAAACATGTTTCCAACATCTTTTCCAATACATCATTCCAAGTATCTACCTCCACAACCACGACCATCAATGACATCACCAGTAGTAGACAGGACAAGCCTCCATCCTCTGCAGGGGTATACATAATCCCTTGTAATGACTGCAACAAATTATATGTGGGCGAAACATCAAGAGACCTCCAAACACGTATTTCAGAACACCAATATGCAAGCAGGACTGACGATACAAGGAATGCCTGTGTACAACATCGCAATTCACACAACCATTTAATTAACTACAGAAACTCAAGACTTATCGCCACAGAAGACAACACTCAATACCGAAGAATCTTGGAATCATCGCTTATCTCTATAACCAACAATTTCAACCAGAACAACGGCTTCTATAACATAGCTGAACCACTCGCCAAGAAACTTCTTCATCGCTATCCCACATAAGAACATAGAACACTGCAGAAGGTCTACTCACAACTTGTCCAGTACCCCTGCCGGTAGATCATCAGATGCAGCATTCTCCACCTGACCTCAACATTCTGAACATGACTATAAATACTCCCGTACCTTCCACCCCATGTAGATCGGTGTGTGACTTGAAAAAGCCCACTGTGTGGGTGAAAAGTTGTCAATAAAGGATCACATTATACTGCATATGTGTTTATATTTCCATTGTGTCGGTATTTTATACCATTTATTTCCACTGTGTAATTCTAATGGCACTAGTTTACCTATTGTCCGCTTGTTCACTACACCTTTGCTCAAACTTTCAACTGTCTTGATGGTTCCATTTGCATCAGGATGTATGGTCACTATTTTTCCAACAGGCCATTGAGACCTTGGACTATCATTGTCAGTAACCACCATGTCACCAGGTTTCAAGGATGTATGAACTCCAGCTCAGTAGAATTATTCTCTCAGTGAGGTGAGATAGTCTTCTTGCCAAATTTTCTCCCAACGTTCAATCACTTTATTGAGGTGTTTGAATTTACGTCTGAATTGTTCAGGTTCGAGATAAGTAGGATCTTCCATCATCTCGTTATCATTCATAGGAGGAACTGGTTCAAGCCTTCTGCCATGAAGTAAATAAGACAGACTTAACACTTCTAAATTGTCCACATCATCGGTAACATAAGTTAGATGTCTGTTGTTGACTATTTTCTACTTCAGTCACAACTGCTCGAAATTCTTCTAAGTTGATTCGCTGACGACAAAGAGTCTTAAATAACTTTTTACGGTGCTGATCATTCTCTCACAAAATCCTCCTTGACAGGAGGGAGCCTTGGGAGGAATGTCTCTAGCGGCATCTGCGTGGATTCAGAATATGTTACACATTTGGTTGATCAAAGATTTTGCTTATGTAAGCAGTACAGGCAACAAAGTTCGTTGCAATGTCTGAAATTATCAGTCTGGGACACACCCTTCTAGCTGCAAACCTTCTGAATACTTTGATAAAGGTTTCAGCAGACATGTCAGTGGCTACCTCTAGATGTACTGCTCTAGTCATAGCACCGGCGAACAAACAGATGTACACCTTGATGAGAACTTTGTCAACAGTTTTAGTTAAAATTATTGGCCCAGTATAATCTACACCTGTCACCTCAAATGCTCGCTCAGCAGGATATGGTGGTGCACTGGGTACTGACATGTACGCCCATCGAAGTGACGACATGTGATAAGAACATAAGAACATAAGAACGAAGGAACACTGCAGCAGGCCTGCTGGCCCATGCGAGGCAGGTCCAAGTCACCTACCGGCTTAAGCTAATGCACCCAACCTAGTCAGGTCAGGTCACATTGACTTAAGGGAGGAACACGGCAACCGACCTGGTAGCACAAGCTAATCAGGTCCAACTCACACCCACCCACACCCACTCATGTATTTATCCAACCTATTTTTAAAGCTACACAACGTTCTGGCCTCTATAACTGTACTCGGGAGTTTATTCCACTCATCCACAACTCTTACCAAACCAGTACTTTCCTATATCCTTCCTGAATCTGAATTTTTCCAACTTAAAACCATTGCTGCGAGTCCTGTCTAGGCTAGATATTTTCAGCACACTATTTACATCCCCTTTATTTATTCCTTTCTTCCATTTATACACCACAATCATATCCCCCCTAATTCTACGTCTTTCGAGAGAGTGCAGATTCAGGGCCCTCAGTCTATCCTCATAGGGAAGGTTTCTGATACATGGGATCAACTTTGTCATCCTCCTTTGTACATTTTCCAGAGCATTTATATCCATTCTGTAGTACGGTGACCAAAACTGTGCAGCATAATCTAAATGAGGCCTAACCAAGGATGTATTGAGTTGAAGAACAACCTGAGGACTCCTATTATTTATGCCTCTTGATATGAAGCCAAGGATTCTATTAGCTTTATTGCGAACACTAATGCACTGTTGTCTTGGTTTCAGATTACTGCTAACCAGAACTCCTAAATCTTTTTCGCAATCCGTAATATTAAGATCTACATTATTTAGTTTATATGTGGCATGGTTATTGTCCTGTCCAACATTTAGAACTTTGCATTTGTCTATATTAAACTGCATCTGCCACCTCTCCGACCACTGCATCAATCTACTCAAATCTTCCTGGAGTGCTCTAATGTCCTCGTCAGAATGAATTCGACGGCCTATTTTGGTGTCATCGGCAAACTTGCTGATGTCGCTCTTTATGCCCTCATCTATGTCGTTTATGTAGATTGTGAACAGCAGGGGGCCCAACACTGACACCTGTGGAACACCGCTCGTGACGCTTCCCCACTCTGATTTCTCCCCATTTATGCAAACTCTCTGCTGCCTATTTGTCAACCATGCCTCTATCCAGGAAAAAAATTCTCCTCCTATTCCATGTGCCTTAATTTTCCTCAATAGTCTCTGATGTGGGACCCTGTCAAAAGCCTTACTGAAGTCCATATACACAATATCATATTCATTACCATGATCTACCTCCTCAAATACCTTAGTGAAAAAAAAGTTAATAAATTCGTAAGGCAGGAACGCCCCTTTGTAAAACCATGCTGAGATTCGTTGATTAATTTATGCTTTTCAAGTGGCTACGAACTGCCTCGGCAATTATTGATTCCATAAATTTTCCCACTATGGAGGTTAGGCTTATTGGTCTATAGTTCGAAGCTAAGGACCTGTCACCTGCTTTGAAAATAGGTATCACATTTGCCATTTTCCACTTATCTGGCACCATGCCAGTTTGTAGTGATATGTTGAAAAGATTAGCCAAAGGTTTGCTACACTCCTCTTTACATTCCTTTAGAACCCTTGCATACAGTTCATCAGGGCCTGGGGATTTGTTAGGTTTTAATTTATCTATTTGCCTAAGGACCATGTCACTTGTGACCCTAATCGTGCACAGTTTATTATCTTCCTGTTCTACATAATTTATCATTTCTGGAATATCGCTGGTATCCTCCTGTGTAAAAACTGAGAGGAAGTATGTGTTAAAAATTCTACACATTTCCTTATCACTGTCAATGAGCTGACCCGAGGAACTTTTGAGTGGGCCTATCTTGTCCCTGATCTTACTTCTGTATACCTGAAAGAATTCTTTTGGGTTAGTCTTCGATTCTCTTGCAACTTTAACCTCATAATCTCTTTTTGCTTTTCTAATTCCCTTTTTTATTTCTCTCTTTAACTGAATATATCGATTTCTTAATTGCCTCTCTCCTCTTTTGATTTGCCTATATATGCCTATCTTTTGACCAATTAGATATTTTAATCTATTGTTCATCCATTTAGGATCATTTTTGTTTGATCTGATTTCCCTATTTGGAACATAATTTGACTGAGCAGCTAGAACTATGCCCTGGAAAGCGTCATATCGGCAACCATCACCACCTACCTGACCCTTAGTCAGGTCATTCCAGTTCACCCCACCTAAGTAATTTTTCAGTCCTATGAAATCAGCCAAGCGGAAGTCAGGGACAGAGACTTGATTGCCATTATTAGAGGAATTCCATGATATATTAAAACTGAGTGATTTGTGATCACTTTCCCCAAGCTCATCATTAACCTCAAGATTATTAATTAGTGTTTCCCTACTGGCAAGAACCAAGTCAAGGAGGTTATTTCCCCTAGTTGGCTCTGTCACAAACTGTTTTAAAAAACAATCCTGGATCGTATCAAGAAAGTCACCGGACTCTAAATTTCCTGTCAAACTGCTCCAGTCAATCTGTTTATAGTTGAAATCTCCCATTAGCACAACATTTTCGTATGTAGATGCCTTACGAATTTCGTCCCATAGAAGTTTACTGCACTCCCTATCAAGATTTGGGGCCCTGTAAATCACACCCAAAATTAGTTTTTCTCGGCCCTCAAGAAGCTGTAACCAAACAGATTCAGTGGCTGACGCTTCTAACTTTATATCTTGTCTAACACAACAATTTAAATTGTCTCTGACATACATCGCTACTCCACCACCCTTCCTGTTGACTCTGTCAGTGTGGAATAATTTATAGCCTTGTATGTGACATTCAGAGGGCATCTCTCTATCTTTCAGATTGAGCCAGGTTTCTGTTATAGCAATAATATCTATGTTTCCTGCACTTGCAATTAATCTTAGCTCATCTATCTTATTTCTTACACTCCTGCTATTAGTATAGTAAACCTTAAGGGAGCTAGTCCCTTGCTGCCCTCTGCTGTCCCCCTTTGTTTGCTGACCTGATCTATTGTCTTTATTTATAACTTCATGCTGAAGCCTTTTATATATTTACTGTTTCCAACCCTAGTGTTGCAGCCTGCTTGTTTCCCACACACACCCATACCTCTATCTTCTATCAGTTTAAAATCATAGGCATTTCACCAATGGCCTTCTCAATCGAGTTTGCAAGTGCTACCACCCCATCCCCAGAGAGATGTACCCCATCCCTTGCATACATATCATGTTTGCCATAAAAGTTGTTCCAGTTGTCAATGAATGGGATTGCAAGTTCCTTGCAGTGTCTGTCTAGCCAGCAATTTACACCAATTGCCCTAGACAACCATTCATTTCCTACTCCCCTTCTAGGCAAGATGCTACACATGACTGGGACCCCTCCCTTAGACTTAATGAAATCTATAGCTGACCTGTACTTATCTAGCAGCTCTTCTCTCCTACCCTTCCCAATATCATTTCCAACAGCACTGAGACAGATAATGGGCTTGTTCCCATTACCTGACATGATATTATCCAGCCTGTTGACTATGTCCCCAACACCAGCTCCAGGGAAGCACACTCTTATCTCTCATCTTCTTATTCCTATTACAAAAAGCACGGTCAATATATTTTACCTGAGAGTCACCAACCACAAGAATGCACTTATCTCTATTAGCAGGGGCAGTAGTACCCTTACCTTCACTGGCCACTGAAGTACATTCATCCTGAAGAACAGAGGAGCGATTTTCTACCTTCAGATCTTCACTCTTAACTTTCCTTATTCTGATGCTCCTCCCATTACTGGGAACCATCGCCACTTGTAGCAGGTGCTGGACTGCACCTCACTGCTGGTAGCCGTTGCTACCTCCCCACCTACAGCCTCCTCACAGCGAGAGACAGACTGCACCTCACTGCTAGAAGCCTCATTCCCCACAACTCCAGCCACCTCACACTCTCTCCCAGACCCGTTGAGGTGGACCTTCTGCCTCCTAATCTCCTCCTGGAGAAGCAAGACCTCCTCCTTCAACTCTCCAACCTCAATTTTTAAAACACTGCAGAAGCAAGCCATGCTTTGTAACCGTCCCCGATAATCCCCAAAGCAGCTCAGGGTCTGTGACTGCACGTGACGACTGACCCTTATTTGTGTTTTCACGCTTTGTCGACCTTGAGGTATCCAGTAGAATTGTCGCAAGTGGCAAAGTGTGTCAGCTACTCCACCGTGTAACACATTACTGTGGGCATTTTCAACAAACAGTTTGTTAGCCAATTATTTCCTAGGATCAATATGGGATGTATTGCTTCCCTAGGTAGTAAAGAATTGTGAATTCTTCCCCGACTTCTTATAATCTTTTCTGAGTCGAGATAAAGTCCTAATGAGTGAATCATATTAGGCTTCTTTGAGGATTTTTCCAGTGTTTTCAGAAATCTGTACTTTGTAGAGAAGACATCTTTCTGTACTTTTTTTACCCAGTATTCGATGGGTTCAGGAAATTCATAATTAGGCTTCGTCCCTTTAATAAATTTGAAGACAAGAGTTGTAACTCATGTAAGTTTACCCAAAGATGAACATTTACATCCATTACTGTTATGTCTGCTGTATTTAGGCAGGTTGTTTGTGCTGTATTTAGGTGGGTTGTTTCTGCTGTATTCAAGCAGACTGTTTCTTGTTGTATAATGCAAGCTTTTTGCTGAAGCCACTCATCTTCATTAGAGAGCCAGTTCAGTCCGTGGAGCCACAATTTATTATCCGCAAATTTCTTGAGTGGGACACCACGTGACAACAAGTCAGCTGGATTCTCTTGGGTAGAGACGTGGAGAAAGAGATAATCTCTCTGCATCTCTTTTATTTCTGCTACTCTATTCTGTACATAGACCAGCTTAATCTTATTATTTCTTAACCACTGGAGAACTGCTTCATTATCACTCCAGATCACGGTTTTTTCAATAGTGAGATGATCAAGTACTTTGTTGAAACAGACAGCTAATTTTGTACCTACATAGAGTGCTGTCAGTTCCAATTGTGGTACTGTTCTGACTTTCAGTGGTGCTACCCTGGCCTTAGAAATAATTAATAAACTTCCTTCAGCATTACTCATGTAAGCTACAGCGCCATAACCTCTGGTTGATGCATCACAGAACACACGTAATGTGTACTTGTTTCCCTTTTGACCTAATTTTCTGGGAAATTTAATTTGATGGAGATGTGTGAACTCCGTGGATATTTCATCCCATGTTTGACTCATTTCTGAAGGTAAGGTCTTATCCCAACCTATTTTGAGCTTCCATGCATGTTGCACAATTAATTTACCTTATGGTGACTGGTGAGACGAGTCCTAGCAGATCAAATCATTGTGATACCTCTGACAGTAAACTACGTTTGATAAGTCTTCATGGCTTATTTATTTCTTTAAAGCTCAAAGTGTCTTCCTGAGTGTTTCAGTTAAGTCCAAGCATGTTGTTGCAATCAGGAATTTCAACTTCAGGAAAATCTTTGATAAGTTCCCATATTTGAGTTGTATTAGTGTTCTACGTCCTCATTAGCTTCTGTACGTAGGGAGTTCAAATCCTCCTCTTTATTCACAGTACCTTCAAGAATGTCCACATAAACTCTTTTATCTAAGATATCTTTGAAGGGACTTTCAGATTTCTTCAAATGTGTATTAAGAGTAGCTTCTAGCAGGAATGGTGAGGATGTTGCATCAAACAAAACAGACTTGAAACGATATGATTTCACAGGACTCTGAGGATCATGTGGATTCTCAAGCCACAAGAATCGAGTGTAATCTCTATCTATTTCTTATAGGCTTACCCTTAAGAAAGCTTTGGAAATATCAGCCGTGTAGGCAGAGGGATTCGTGCGAAATTTTATAAGCACGTCTCCAAGCTTCTCAATGAGGGTCCTGTCATCAGACAGTCATTAAGACTTGCTACATCTTTATTAACACGTGCGCTGCAATTATGTACAACACGTAGTGGAGTGGTTTCAGAATTTTTTCTGACTCCATGGTGCGGGAGATAATGAGCTTCTGTCTTCAACTTGTCTTCGACTATTTCCTCAGTGAAATTATTGTTCAACTGTTCTTGTATGATATTATCATAAACAGTCAGTAGCTCTGGATTCTTCCTGAGCTCATGTATTTGTGCTTTCATCTGTCCGAAAGTCATGCGATAATTGCTAGGCAAATGTGGTGGATTTAATTTCCATGGTAACCTAACCCAATACTGTCCATCTTCATATGTGACAGTGTCCAAATATTGGTTATAAGTCTGAGACTCTTGTGGGCTTGGTTTATTTACATCAATACCTATCGCATCTAAATCCCACAACTTATCAACTGGTTCATTCATTTCTTCCAGTAATGATAATTTTTTGTTGTACATTTTCCACTGAATCAATACCAGCTTCTGTCCCACTTTGAGAGGGAATTGGACCACATATTATGTGGCCCCCAGCTGTTTTTAGCAAGTGAACATCATATTTATTTACTATATTTTGCAGAAAACAGTGATGACAGTCACTTCCAACGATTAAATCATTTGGTCTGACAGTGTCTGTGTGTAGGTCTGGACAGGCCAGTTTGACCTTGGCTGCCTTCACCGCTGCGACTGTCTCTTTTAGTCCTCTGATCTGCACAAACTTTGGCAAGTCATCTACTACCACAGATTCCACTGTCTTTTTCCTGTTTCGTAGACCAGCAGTGAATTTAGTTAAGTCATATGTCTGTTTACCAGAACTCTGGAAAAAGCCAGCTATATCGAGCTGTATTTGGGAGTGAGGCTGTTTATTCAGTTTCTGCAACACTGTTTTTATGAAGGACCTTAGTAAGCCTTGGTCAAATAGTGTTAGCACATTCGTTTTGTGTAATTTCTTAGATAGCTCAATTCGAGCTATTGGGAAAGCAGTCGATTTAGACTTATCCCTTATGTTAAATGCTGTTATTTGGTGACCTCCGGCTTCTGTGGAAGTCAGCTGTTGGTCAGCACAAGTGTTGAGGCTTGTGGAAGCCATCTGTCCAGTGTAAGTGTTGGGGCACATAGTTATGTGGTGTACACCTTTGCACTTAAAAAAAATCTTTTCAATGTGCATTTACCTCCTTTGTGGTCACCTAAACACTTAGTACACCTTGTCAGCTGTTGAGCTCATTGTTTCTTTGTCTCCATCTATGTGTATTAAATGCAATCCTGTTCCCAGTGCGATCCATCACAAAGCACACATTTGGGAGTACGTTTAGGTGTGACAGTCTTTTCCCTTACAGTTGTATTCACAGGTTGATATGTAAGGGTTCTGGAGAATATTAAACCAAGTTATGTATCTGTAAATACATGAATAAAAGATACTTAGCTTCGGTGCTGACTCAGCCGTTCTGCAGATTCACCCAGAATGGCTCCTTCGATGGGATCAGCTGTTCTCCACACCGGAGCTGATGAGGGATAAAGGGGGGATTAAGAAGTTTCCCCAAAGAAGTGTATACTTCAGCATTTCACTTTAATGAATTAATACTGAATAAAATGATACTCACATGTTCGGGCTCGATGGCCCACCCATTACGGGATCTATTGGTACATTTAGGCAAGAATTGCCCCTAACTATCAGCTGCAGCCGACCTAACTAGGAGCAGGTATGTCTAGACCTACCTTGATGGGAGAGATTATGTGGATTACAGTGGAACAATCTCTTAAAAAGCGAAGACCTTCAAAAGCTCTATGCACACACACACACACACACACACACACACACACACACACACACACACACATATACACACACACACACACACACACACACACACACACACACACACACACACACACACACACACACACACACACACACACACACACACACACACAGTAGGGACAGCGAGCGCGCTAGTCACACCTTCCGTGCTCCGGGAATATAAGTGTTTTTGAGGGCTATGCAAGTGTTCTGCAAGGGTTGCTAAGTGTGTCAGGGTAGTGAACAATCCTAGAAGTGATTTTTAATCTGCCTGAGCCACATAAGTGTGGGGAGAGCCACAATTTTGTAAGTGATCTAGAAAATAAAAACGTTGTGGCGCAGAGTGGGCAGGCTAGTGTGTAAGGCGACGTTGCCAAGTGTCACCCAAGAAAGATAATAAAATGAAACAATCGTGCGACCAGTGAGAGAAATATAGTGAATAGGGTACATTATTAACGAGAAGAAATTGAGGTGGATCTACGCCAGGACGTACATCGAGCTGGATCTACGCCAGGACGTCACATCGAGCTGGACAATCTACAGTGCTAAAGCTGCACTACAAGTACTGTATCACCTATGAGTGGTTGTTTGGGTGTGGGGTTCCAGGTTCCAATTAACCGCCAAGCTGAATGTGAATGGTCTAACTCTCATAGCACAATAAAGAATAGGCACTCAAGTATTCAATAAGGAATAGCAAATGGTAATCCATTGAACAAGGCGATTAACTTACTATAAGCAGGTCAAGCATAGGCAACATTGTAAGTAGGTGAGCATAAGTCTCAGCGTAAGAGATTAGTGCAGAAGCTGGAGGATCAGGCACACGTAAAAGGAAGGGCACTGCAATGGATAAGGGAATACCTGACAGGGAGGCAGCAACGAGTCATGGTACGTGAAGAGGTATCACAGTGGGCGCCTGTTACGAGCGGGGTCCCACAGGGGTCAGTTCTAGGACCAGTGCTATTTTTGATATATGTGAACGACATGATGGAAGGAATAGACTCTGAAGTGTCCCTGTTCGCAGATGACGTGAAGTTGATGAGAAGAATTAAATGGGAAACGACGATGAGGCAGGACTGCAAAGAGACCTGGAGAGGCTGACATGTGGTCCAGTAACTGGCTTCTCGAATTCAATCCAGCCAAATGCAAAGTCATGAAGATTGGGGAGGGGCAAAGAAGACTGCAGACAGAGTATAGGCTAGGTGGACAAAGACTACAGACCTCACTCAGCGAGAAAGACCTTGGGGTGACCATAACACCGAGCACATCACCGAGGCACACATCAACCAAATAACCGCTGCAGCATACGGGCGCCTGGCAAACCTGAGAATAGCGTTCCGATACCTTAATAAGGAATCGTTCAAGACACTGTACACTGTGTAATGTTAGGCCCATACTGGAGTATGCAGCACCATCTGGAACCCACACCTGGTCAAGCACGTCAAGAAGTTAGAGAAAGTACAAAGGTTTGCAACAAGGCTAGTCCCAGAGCTCAAGGGAATGTCGTACGAGGAAAGGTTAAGGAAATCGGACTGACGACACTGGAGGACAGAAGGGTCAGGGGAGACATGATAACGACATACAAGATACTGCGGGGAATAGACAAGGTGGACAGAGATAGGATGTTCCAGAGAGGGGACACAGGGACAAGGGTCACAACTGGAAGCTGAAGACTCAGACGAGTCACAGGGACGTTAGGAAGTATTTCTTCAGTCATAGAGTTGTCAGCAAGTGGAATAGCCTAGCAAGTGAAGTAGTGGAGGCAGGAACCATACATAGTTTTAAGAAGAGGTATGACAAAGCTCAGGAAGCAGAGAGAGAGAGGATCCAGTAGCGATCAGTGAAGAGGCGGGGCCAGGAGCTGAGTCTCGACCCCTGCAACCACAATTAGTGAGTACAATTAGGTGAGTACACACACACACACGCATATATATACACACACATACACAAACACACACACACACACACACACACACACAAACACACACACATACACACACACACACACATGTATACACACACATACACAAACACACACACACACACACACACACACACACATACACACACACATACACACACACATACACACACACACATACACACACACACACATACACACACACATACACACACACATACACACACACACATACACACACACACACACAATACATACACACACACATACACACACACATACACACACACACACACACACACACACACACACACACACACACACACACACACACACACACACACACACAACCTATCACACCATACAACCTATCACACCATCCCAACACACACTACAATCCATACCCACAGCCTCCACCCAACACCAAGCTATAGAATCCCACAGTATGCCAACAGTCTCCCACCCTCACAGGCCCCCCAAACCACAGTGTTGGAAAGGAAACTGAAGGTATGGTACACAAACGCTGATGGAATAACAAATAAGTGGGAGGAGTGGCATGAAAGAGTCAAAGAAGCATCACCGGACATCATAGCTCTCACAGAAACCAAGCTTACAGGTATGATAACAGATGCCATCTTTCCAACGGGATACCAAATCCTGAGGAAAGACAGAGGGAACAGGGGGGTGGAGGAGTGGCGTTGCTGATCAAAAATCGCTGGAATTTTGATGAGCTGGAGAGAGGAGACAGCGGAGACGAAAGTGATTACATAGCGGGAACACTTCACTCTGGAGGTCCCAAGGTGGTGATAGCAGTGATGTATAACCCACCACAGAACAGCAGGAGGCCAAGGCAAGAGTACGACGAGAGCAATAGAGCGATGGTTGACACACTGGCTAGAGTGGCCAGAAGAGCTCATGCATGCAGGGCAAAGCTCCTGATCATGGGTGACTTTAACCACAAGGAGATCGATTGGGAGAACTTGGACCCACATGGGGGCCAAGATACATAGAGGGCTAAGATGATGGAGGTGGTACTGGAAAACTTCATGTGCCAACACGTAAGGGACACTACAAGAGAGAGAGGAGAGGATGAACCAGCAAGGCTGGACTTAGTATTCACCTTGAGTAGTGCAGATATCGAGGACATCACATATGAAAGACCCCTTGGGGCCAGTGACCATGAGGTTTAAGCTTCGAATACACAGTA
This sequence comes from Cherax quadricarinatus, assembly GCF_026875155.1. Taxonomy (NCBI): domain Eukaryota; kingdom Metazoa; phylum Arthropoda; class Malacostraca; order Decapoda; family Parastacidae; genus Cherax; species Cherax quadricarinatus. Next base: position 90,456,785 of record NC_069400.1, read on the forward strand.
GAGCTACAAGTGGAGGGAGAAGCAGGAAGGCCAGGACGAATGAAGCCAAACTACAAGAAAGGGGACTACACAGGAATGAGGAACTACCTGAACGGGGTTCAGTGGGACAGAGAACTGGCAGGGAAGCCAGTTAATGAAATGATGGAATATGTAGCAACAAAATGCAAGGAGGCTGAGGAGAGGTTTGTACCCAAAGGTAACAGGAATAATGAAAAAGCCAGGATGAGCCCATGGTTTACCCAAAGGTGCAGGGAGGCAAAAACCAAGTGTGCTAGGGAATGGAAGAAATATAGAAGGCAAAGGACCCAGGAGAATAAGGAGAACAGTCGTAGAGCCAGAAACGAATATGCACAGATAAGAAGGGAGGCCCAAAGACAATATGAAAATGACATAGCAGCGAAAGCCAAATCTGACCCGAAACTGTTGTACAGCCACATCAGGAGGAAAACAACAGTCAAGGACCAGGTAATCAGCTAAGGAAGGAAGGGGGAGAGACAACAAGAAATGACCGTGAAGTATGTAAGAACTCAACAAGAGATTCAAAGAAGTGTTCACAGAGGAGACAGAAGGACTCCAGAAAGACGGAGAGGTGGGGCACACCACCAATTTGCTGGACACAGTGCACACAACCGGGGAAGAAGTGAAGAGGCTTCTGAGTGAGCTAGATACCTCAAAGGCAATGGGGCCAGATAACATCTCCCCATGGGTATTGAGAGAGGGAGCAGAGGCGCTATGTGTACCCCTAACAACAATATTCAATACATCTATCGAAACAGGGAGATTGCCTGAGGCATGGAAGACAGCAAATGTAGTCCAATCTTTAAAAAAGGAGACAGACATGAAGCATTAAACTACAGACAAGTGTCACTGACATGTATAGTATGCAAAATCATGGAGAAGATTATCAGGAGAAGAGTGGTGGAACACCTAGAAAGGAACGATCTCATCAACAGCAGCCAACATGGTTTCAGGGACGGGAAATCCTGTGTCACAAACCTACTGGAGTTCTATGGCATGGTGACAGCTGTAAGACAAAGAGAGAGAGGGGTGGTGGATTGCATTTTCTTGGACTGCAAGAAGGCGTTTGACACAGTTCCACACAAGAGATTGGTGCAAAAACTGGAGACCAAGCAGGGGTAACAGGGAAGGCACTACAATGGATCAGGGAATACTTGTCAGGAAGACAGCAGCGAGTCATGGTACGTGGCGAGGTGTCAGAGTGAGCACCTGTGACCAGCGGGTCCCGCAGGGGTCAGTCCTAGGACCAGTGCTGTTTCTGGTATTTGTGAACGACATGGCGGAAGGAATAGACTCTGAGGGGTCCCTGTTTGCAGATGACGTGAAGTTGATGAGAAGAATTCACTCGATCGAAGACCAGGCAGAACTACAAAGGATCTGGACAGGCTGCAGACCTGGTCCAGCAATTGGCTCCTGGAGTTAAATTCCACCAAGTGCAAAGTCATGAAATTGGGGAAGGGCAAAGAAGGCGCAGACGGAGTACAGTCTAGGGGGTCAGAGACTAAAAAACCTCACTCAAGGAAAAAGATCTGGTGAGTTAACCCCAGGCACATCCCCCGAAGCGCCATAAACCAAATAATGCTGCAGCATAGGGGCGCCTAGAAACCCGAACAGCTTTCCACATCTTAATAAAATCATTCGGGACCCTTACCCGTGTACGTTAGGCCCATTTTGGAGTATGCGGCACCAGTTTGAAACCCACACCAGCCAAGCCGTGAAAAACTAGAAAATGCAAAGGTTTGCAACGACTAGTCCCAGGAAAGAGGATGTCCTAGAGGAGAGGTTAAGGGAAAACAACCTGAGACACTGGGGACGGAGGATAGGGGGACATGATAACGCATAAAAATACAGAGGAATTGACAAAAGGGACAAAGACAGGATTTCCAGAGATTGACACAGTAAAAGGGGGACACAGTTGGGAAACTGAAGAACAGATAACAAAAGGGGTTAGAAGTATTTCTTCACCACAGAGTGTCAGTAAGGGAATATTTGGGAAGCTGTTGGGGCAGATCCATACATAGCTTTAAGCAGAGGTTGATAAATCACGGCCGGGGGGAGTGACCTATAGCGATCAGTAGAGGCGGGGGCCCGGACCGGGCTCCACCCCGCAACCCCAATGGTGGTACAACTAGGTGAGTACACACCACACACAACACACAGACACACTGAAGTACGTGCTGTAAGTCCCAGGAGGTTTGGGGGGCAGGTCCAAAAAAAGTTGTGGGCAGCCAGGACCACTGGACTTACATTTCAACGCACAAGCCACCTACCTTCAGTACTAAAAAACCCCCACTAAATTTCCACACAAAATTACACACAAAAATACACACACACACACCACACACACACATACACACACACACACAAAATCCAACTCACACATACACTCCCCCCCCCTCACCACCGACATCTCACTACTTCCCCTGATCCCCTCCCCTCCCGATCACCTCCCTCCCCCGTTCACCTAAACCCCCCCACCCCTCCCCACTCCTCTCCCACATAGCTACATTTTCCTCCACTAATTTCCCCCCTCCACACTCTGACACACACACTACCAACCTAACATGCAAAACTACATAGGTTTCCCCACTTGAGGCAATCAGGATAAAACAAAAATGGTTGCCAGAGAGCAACAAGAAAAACCAAGGGACAGGAGAGGAAACTGCAAAGGAAGTTTGGGCAGCAGAGCTCATAAAAGGGATCATGAATGGGAAAAGAAACTAGAAGAACTTAGCATGGAAGGAGAGAGGATAGATATGGAAAGCAGGAAGTGGGAGGTGCATGTCAAAGCAGCAGAAGCTAGGATACAGAGTTTAGAAGAGGAATTGAAAAATCTGAAACAGCCTAAAGAACTAAAGAACATTTCGGATTGACATCAGAGACTGCTACCTCAGCCACAAATAAGGGACTGTAGGGAAAGAAGGGGCACAACTGCATGGAGAGCTCTATCAGAGGAGACTGAAGCAAATGAAAGACTAAGCTTTATGTGGAGGCCCTAACAGACAACAACAGAGCCCAAGGAAAGCCGAGAAGGGAAAATGACAGGCCACTGAGCCCAAGAAACATTAGCCAGTGAAACTGATGAAAGGAAAGTGCAGTGCAGAAAACCAAAATTAAATGGGGGATACACAGGGATATGCAGTGGGGGAGAATGAAAGGGTGAGGTCAGTCTTTGTGCATGGGCTCCAGGAAGTTTAAGGGGAAACATATGAAGCAAGAAAACAAGGGGAAAAAAAGCAATTGAAAGCATCATGAAAGCAATAGGAGAAGACGACATGACCCAGCTGGAAAAATTTTCGGAGAATAGGGGGTTTGTAAAAAAAAGAACCAGCCAGTGGAGTGACCTTCAAACAGAAGCAACTCGGACCAGGATCCTGCAGGAGAAAGCACGATTAAGGGGTAGCCAGCATACAGGAAGGTGTATCTCACCGTGACAGAACACAAAAAGAAAGGCAAAACTGAGAGAGATGGTACAAAGGCGAAAGGAGGAAAGAGAGGGGATGGAGAAGACAGACAGGAGATCCCAGACCCAGGAAGAAAATCAAATACAGCCTCCCTCACAACTTCCTATGAAGCCTCCCAACCAGGTCAACCCCAGTGCAACCAAACACTCTAAATCAAAACACCCATGCCACATCCAATGCCCCCACCCACTACATTACAAACTCCACCCCCACAGCAACAACCCATAGTTCCTTACCAGGTCTCCCACTTCCCCAACCCCAATATACCTCCCAGACCACAGTCTTAGAAAAGAAGTTGAAGGTGTGGTATACAAATGCAGATGGAATAACAAACAAGTATGAGGAGTGGCACGAAAGAATCAAAGAGACTCCCCAGACATAATAGCACTCACAGAAACAAAACTCACCAGAATAATAACAGATTCAATCTTTCCATCCAGATATCAAATCCTCAGGAAAGACAGAGGGAGGAGAGGGGGAGGAGGAGTTGCACTGCTCATTAAAAACCAGTGGGGTTTTGAGAAAATGGAAGGAATGGATGGCACGGGCGAAAGGACTACTTAGTAGGGAAAAATCCAGTCTGAGGACATAAGGTGATAATTGCAGTAATGTACAACCCACCACAGAACTGCAGGAGGCCAAGAGAAGAATACGATGAGAGCAACAGAGCAATGATCGACACACTAGCCGGGGTGGCCAGGAGAGCACACATGGGGGGAGCAAAGTTACTAGTTATGGGTGATTCAATCACAAGGAGATTGACTGGGAAAACCTGGAGCCCCATGGGGGTCCCGAAACATGGAGAGCCAAGATGATGGATGTGGTACTGGAAAACCTCATGCATCAACATGTTAGGGGACACTACCAGAGAGAGAGGAGAGGATGAACCAGCAAGGCTGGACCTTGTATTCACCATGAGTAGTTTGGACATCGAGGTATCATGTATGAAAGGCCCCTGGGAGCTAGTGATCATGTGGTTCTGTGCTTCGACCTACATAGTTGAGCTCCAATGGAGAGAGTAGCAGGAATAGGCTGGGAAAAAACAAACTACAAAAGGGGGAACTACTCAGGCATGAGGAACTTCCTTCAAGACATTCAGTGGGAGAGGGAACTGACAGGAAAACCAGTACAAGAAATGATGGACTATGTAGCAACAAAATGCAAGGAGGCAGAGGAGAGGTTTGTTCCCAAGGGAAACAGAAATAATGGGAAGAACAGAACGAGTCCTTGGTTCACCCAAAGGTGTAGGGAGGCAAAAACTAGGTGTACTAGAGAATGGAAAAAGTACAGAAGACAGAGAACTCACGAAAATAAAGAAATCAGCCGAAGAGCCAGAAACGAATATGCTCAGATAAGAAGGGAGGCTCAGAGACAATATGAAAATGACATAGCATCAAAAGTAAAGACTGACTTGAAGCTGTTGTACAGCCACATCAGGAGGAAAACAACAGTCAAGGACCAGGTAATCAGACTGAGGAAGGGTGATGGGGAATTCACAAGAAACGACCGAGAGGTTTGTCAGGAGCTCAACACAAGATTTAAAGAGGTATTTACAGTGGAAACCAGTAGGACTCCAAGAAATCAGAACTGGGGGGTGAAGAAGCTCCTATGCGAACTTGACACCTCAAAGGCGGTGGGACCAGACAACATCTCTCCATGGGTCCTTAAAGAGGGAGCAGAGATATTGTGTGAGCCATTAACAAAGATCTTCAACACATCATTTGAAACTGGGCAACTCCCTGAGGTATGGAAAATGGCAAATGTAGTCCCAATTTCTAAAAAGGGAGACAGACATGAGGCACTAAACTACAAACCTGTATCACTAACATGTATAGTATGCATGGTCATGGAGAAGATCATCAGGAGGAGAGTGGTGGGGGCACCTGGAAAGAAACAAGGGTATAATTGACAACCAGCACGGTTTCAGGGAAGGAAAATCCTGTGTCACAAACCTACTAGAGTTTTATGACAAGGTGACAGAAGTAAGACAAGAGAGAGAGGGGTGGATCGACTGCATATTTTTGGACTGCAAGAAGGCCTTCGACACAGTTCCTCACAAGAGGTTACTGCAAAAGCTAGAGGATCAGGCACACATAACAGGAAAGGCACTGCAATGGATCAGAGAATACCTGACAGGGAGGCAACAACAAGTCATGGTAAGCGACGAGGTGTCAGAGTGGGCGCCTGTGACAAGAGGGGTTCCACAGGGGTCAGTCCTAGGACCTGTTCTGTTCTTGGTATATGTGAACGACATAACGGAAGGGATAGACTAAGAAGTGTCCTTGTTTGCAGATGATGCGAAGTTAATGAGAAGAATCAAATCGGACGAGGATCAGGCAGGACTACAAAGAGACCTGGACAGGCTACAAGCCTGGTCCAGCAACTGGCTCCTTGAATTTAACCCTGCCAAATGCAAAATCATGAAGATTGGGGAAGGGCAAAGAAGACCGCAGACACAATATAGTTTAGATGGCCAAAGACTGCAAACCTCACTCAAGGAAAAAGATCTGGGGGTGAGTATAACACCGAGCATATCTCCTGAGGCACACATCAATCAGATAACTGCTGCAGCATACGGGCGCCTGGCAAACCTACGGATAGCGTTCCGATACCTCAGTAAGGATTCGTTTAAGACTCTGTATACCATCTACGTCAGGCCCATACTGGAGTATGCAACACCAGTTTGGAATCCACACCTAGTCAAGCACATCAAGAAATTAAAGAAAGTGCAAAGGTTTGCAACAAGACTAGTCCCAGAGCTACGGGGATTGTCCTACGAAGAAAGGTTGAGGGAAATCGGCCTGACGACACTAGAGGACAGGAGGGTCAGGGGAGACATGATAACGACATATAAAATACTGCGCGGAATAGACAAGGTGGACAAAGACGGGATGTTCCAGAGATGGGACACAGACACAAGAGGTCACAATTGGAAGTTGAAGACTCAGATGAATCAAAGGGATGTTAGGAAGTATTTCTTCAGTCATAGAGTAGTCAGGTCATGGAATAGCCTAGAAAGGGATGTAGTGGAGGCAGGAACCATACATAGTTTTAAGGCGAGGTATGATAGAGCTCATGGGGCAGGGAGAGAGAGGACCTAGTAGCAATCAGCGAAGAGGCGGGGCCAGGAGCTGTGACTCGACCCCTGCAACCACAAATAGGTGAGTACACACACACACACATACACACACACACACACACACACACACACACACACACACACACACACACACACACACACACACACACACACACACACACACACACACACATACACACATGCATGCACACTCTAGTTACCTCTGACCTCATTGTCTGGTCATTTACCTTTACTGAGTGGGTGGGGGCTCCCTTTCTTTCTATTATCTGATTTCCCCAACAAACTTTATTTGCTAATTCCTTTTATTAATTAAACTAATTTTTTTATTGTTATTATAATTTGTTATAAAGGAAGTCCTTCGTCTTGGGGCCTCTCTGGCATGGGAGCCCGGGGCAGTTGCCCCGTTTGCCCACTTATAAATCCTGCCCTGCCGAGAGGACTAAGCCTCTCAGAGGGCTGAAGGGGCTGAGAGTTCCCCTCCCCCTGTGAAACTGGAGATTTTCCCAACAACTGAAGAAACACTAACAGTGGAAACATACTAACATGAAGACACACTAACATTAAAGACATACTAATATTAAAGTCATACTAACATTAAAAACATACTAACATTGAAGACATACTAACATTGAAGACATACTAACATTGAAGACATACTAACATTAAAGACATACTAACATTAAAAACATACTAACATTAAAAACATACTAACATTAAAGACATACTAACATTAAAAACATACTAACATTGAAGACATACTAACATTAAAAACATACTAACATTAAAGACATACTAACATTAAAAACATACTAACATTAAAAACATACTAACATTAAAAACATACTAACATTGAAGACATACTAACATTGAAGACATACTAACATTAAAGACATACTAACATTAAAGACATACTAACATTAAAAACATACTAACATTAAAAACATACTAACATTGAAGTCATACTAACATTAAAGACATACTAACATTAAAAACATACTAACATTAAAGACATACTAACATTAAAAACATACTAACATTAAAAACATACTAACATTAAAAACATACTAACATTGAAGTCATACTAACATTAAAGACACACTAACATTAAAAACATACTAACATTAAAAACATACTAACATTGAAGACATACTAACATTAAAGACATACTAACATTAAAAACATACTAACATTGAAGACATACTAACATTAAAGACATACTAACATTGAAGCCATACTAACATTAAAAACATACTAACATTGAAGACATACTAACATTAAAGACATACTAACATTAAAAACATACTATCATTAAAAACATTCTAACATTAAAAACATACTAACATTGAAGACATACTAACATTAAAGACATACTAACATTAAAAACATACTAACATTAAAGACATACTAACATTAAGGACATTCTAACATTAAAGACATACTAACATTGAAGACATACTAACATTAAGGACATTCTAACATTAAAGACATACTAACATTAAAAACATATTAACATTGAAGACACACTAACATTAAAAACATACTAACATTAAAGACATGCTAACATTAAAAACATATTAACATTGAAGACATACTAACATTAAGGACATTCTAACATTGAAGACACACTAACATTAAAAACATACTAACATTGAAGACATACTAACATTAAAAACATATTAACATTGAAGACATACTAACATTAAGGACATTCTAACATTAAAGACATACTAACATTGAAGACATACTAACATTGAAGAAATACTAACATTAAAAACATACTAACATTAAAGACATACTAACATTAAAAACATATTAACATTGAAGACATACTAACATTAAAGACATACTAACATTGAAGACATACTAACATTAAAGACATACTAACATTGAAGACATACTAACATTGAAGAAATACTAACATTAAAAACATACTAACATTAAAGACATACTAACATTGAAGACATACTAACATTAAAAACATATTAACATTGAAGACATACTAACATTAGAAACATACTAACATTGAAGACATACTAACATTAAAAACATACTAACATTGAAGACATTCTAACATTAAAAACATATTAACATTGAAGACATACTAACATTAAATACATACTAACATTAAAAACATACTAACATTGAAGACATACTAACATTAAAGACATACTAACATTGAAGACATACTAACATTAAAAACATATTAACATTGAAGACATACTAACATTAAAGACATACTAACATTGAAGACATACTAACATTAAAGACATACTAACATTGAAGACATACTAACATTAAAGACATACTAACATTGAAGACATACTAACATTAAAGACATACTAACATTAAAGACATACTAACATTAAAAACATATTAACATTGAAGACATACTAACATTGAAGAAACACTAACATGGAAAACACATTAACATGTAAGAAACAGAAGATGGTGGGAAGGGAAAGTTGGAAGTTAATTAAAAATGTAATAAACTAGAGAGAACATTGATGAGCACAAGTGGAATGAACATCACATAACTTGTTACTAAACTAACATAATTTGTTACTAAACTAACATAACTAGTTACTAAACTAACATAACTTGTTACTAAACTAACATAACTTGTTACTAAACTAACATAACTTGTTACTAAACTAACATAACTTGTTACTAAACTAACATAACTTGTTACTAAACTAACATAACTTACACAACAAACATACAAAAATGAAGTCACTTAGCAACCAATGATCATCTTACAAGGGATCAATCATCTTACAAGGGATCAATCATCTTACAAGGGATCAATCATCTTACAAGGGATCAATCATCTTACAAGGGATCAATCATCTTACAAGGATCAATCATCTTACAAGGGATCAATCATCTTACAAGGGATCAATCATCTTACAAGGGATCAATCATCTTACTAGGGATCAATCATCTTACAAGGGATCAATCATCTTACAAGGGATCAATCATCTTACAAGGGATCAATCATCTTACAAGGGATCAATCATCTTACAAGGGATCAATCATCTTACAAGGGATCAATCATCTTACAAGGGATCAATCATCTTACTAGGGATCAATCATCTTACAAGGGATCAATCATCTTACAAGGATCAATCATCTTACAAGGGATCAATCATCTTACAAGGGATCAATCATCTTGCAAGGGATCAATCATCTTACAAGGGATCAATCATCTTACAAGGGATCAATCATCTTACAAGGGATCAATCATCTTACAAGGGATCAATCATCTTACAAGGGATCAATCATCTTACAAGGGATCAATCATCTTACAAGGGATCAATCATCTTACTAGGGATCAATCATCTTACAAGGGATCAATCATCTTACAAGGGATCAATCATCTTACAAGGGATCAATCATCTTACAAGGGATCAATCATCTTACTAGGGATCAATCATCTTACAAGGGATCAATCATCTTACAAGGGATCAATCATCTTACAAGGGATCAATCATCTTACAAGGGATCAATCATCTTACAAGGGATCAATCATCTTACAAGGGATCAATCATCTTACAAGGGATCAATCATCTTACAAGGGATCAATCATCTTACAAGGGATCAATCATCTTACAAGGGATCAATCATCTTACAAGGGATCAATCATCTTACTAGGGATCAATCCTCTTACTAGGGATCAATCATCTTACAAGGGATCAATCATCTTACAAGGGATCAATCATCTTACAAGGGATCAATCATCTTACAAGGGATCAATCATCTTACTAGGGATCAATCATCTTACTAGGGATCAATCATCTTACAAGGGATCAATCATCTTACAAGGGATCAATCATCTTACAAGGGATCAATCATCTTACAAGGGATCAATCATCTACTAGGGATCAATCATCTTACTAGGGATCAATCATCTTACAAGGGATCAATCATCTTACAAGGGATCAATCATCTTACAAGGGATCAATCATCTTACAAGGGATCAATCATCTTACTAGGGATCAATCATCTTACTAGGGATCAATCATCTTACAAGGGATCAATCATCTTACAAAGGATCAATCATCTTACAAGGGATCAATCATCTTACAAGGGATCAATCATCTTACAAGGGATCAATCATCTTACAAGGGATCAATCATCTTACAAGGGATCAATCATCTTACAAGGGATCAATCATCTTACAAGGGATCAATCATCTTACAAGGGATCAATCATCTTACAAGGGATCAATCATCTTACAAGGGATCAATCACTTACAAGGGATCAATCATCTTACTAGGGATCAATCATCTTACAAGGGATCAATCATCTTACAAGGGATCAATCATCTTACAAGGGATCAATCATCTGTAGACAGCCTGTACTGTCTGCACAGACAGCCCATGCTGTCCGCCAGCTTAGTTCATATTTCGCGCCATGCTGGTGCTGCCACCTATAGGCCTTGCCACTTCAGTATGCCCAGACTTGCCTCACCCTCACTCACACAGCGGCCTAGCAGGAAGACACAAGTACTAGTAGCTCTCTCTCGTGGGATGGCCCTGCCCGGCCATGGGCACAACACAAGCCTGTGTACCCACCACGACTAAACAATAAACGAAGAAGCCTCCGAAGACGTATCATTAACCACCCGCTTACAGCACCTACCAAACAAGCCCGTTATAAATGGTACCAGCGGTCGTCGCAGCAGTGTGTTTGCCCAAAGCGAGGAAGGAAGAGGGATGAAGTCATCTTCACTTCATCATCCCATGCATGAAGCATCCGTCTCTCAACAAGTTATCCTGATGTCGTGTCTGCATGTTTGAGCATCCAGACACAGGTACAAGCAGGATCCAGGCCGAAATTTGCCGAAATTCTCCGAGAATTGTAAGTGGCGTCACAGTGACCCCACGCTACAGTGTCCCACGCTGTTTCTCAAGTCACGTATTCAGTGTCACTTGTATGTTGCTGTTGTTGTTCAGCTCAGCACAGCTGTTTCAGCAAGCCAGAGGTGAGTTTTGTGGTGATTTCTGCGTCCAGTGTGAGCTTCTCCACGTGTTTGTGGGTGGAGGAGGAGGAGGAGGAATGGCCAGATGCTCCCCTGCCATACACTCACCCACGCTCCTCGCCACCACACTACCATACACTCACCACTGCCCACTCCCTCTGCTGTGTTTTCTGCTGTTTTTCGTGTGATTCATTGCCAGAGCTGTGTATCCGAGTGCTCGAGGCCACTCGAAGCTACGTGGATCAGCATGCCACATAGATCACGACACCACGTGGATCCCGACGCCACGTGGGTGTGGGCGATGTCACGTGGATCTACAAACCACGTGAGTTACTGAGCCAGATGTCCCAAGGCCTCATGCTGTGGTCTGCTGCCCGCATCACATTGACGTCACCCACGATACTGCCCGACTTCATGACGTCACGATGTCTGCTGACGTCACCTCACGATGTCTGCCTGACGTCACCTCGAGATGTCTGCTGACGTCACAGTGCTGCTGACGTCACCTCGCGACATCACGCCTGACATCACATGATGTCACCATCGAGTGTTCAGTAATTATTTTCGTATTGTCGTGAAGATTGAGAGAAGATATATGTCGTGTGTTAATTAATTCCTCTCAGGCAGTGTTCTCACATGTTAGTGTACCGCGGGTGTGTAAAGTTTCCGTGTGTCCAGTGAGGTCTGAGCCAGACCTGAGTAGCACCACTGTGCTAAGTCACCCGTGTGACCAGTACGTTTGACAGCTGATGTCAAGACAGCTCCGAGTGACCGAGCCCTCTTGTACAGAAAGCTTTTATGCTCGTCGCTCGTGTTGTTCTGCAGAATCGTACCTGCTACGATTCCCATCGAGATTTATTTCACTTCACCTCCAGACCGTCAGAGTGCAGTTATATGTAGAGAAACAAGTCTGGGGACACTTAGACTAACCTCTGCTATAACTCCAACTGCCAAATGATACTTGCCAAGCCGCAGTTAGCCCTGTCGGCAGGCGCTGTGTCAGCCTCGTGTCACAAGCTTCAGTGAGCAGCCTGCACAAAGAAGATGTCACTTTGACTGCTAGCTCTCTCACTGCAGTCTGGTGTATGATGTTACGACTCCCAGATGTTTCGCCAAGTCGTCTCTGCCACGACTCGCTCCACAACTCGCTCCACGCTCGCCGGCAGTGACAGCCCAGCGACAGTACCAGTCGAGAAGTGTCCTCCTGAGTCGCTTGCCAGAAGTCCTGCCCAGTTGCCGAGTTTTGTCGACGCCTCACTCGAGGGCACCAGCATGTTGTGCCCCAGGTTGAGTGAAACCTGCAGCGACTCCTACGATGACTGCTTCACCGTTCCAGAGGAGACCGTAACCTGTTACGTCACAGCTCAGCCGCAGCGATGTCTCCTGTGTTGCAGTATCTGTCCAGATGCAGGAAGGCATGCAGGGATGCACTTCGATGCTCACTGCCTATGACCACGATGTTTAGCACACCCCACATGTTTTTTCTTCCCTCCCTGTAGGAAGTTTTTTTTCCATGTCCATATGTATATATATATGTTTTTATTTTGTGTTCTGTGCCCTGTTCCTACGAGAGAGAGACCGAGTTTCTTTTACCACCAGTATTGTCGCGTCGGGATATGTAGACAGTCTGTACTGTCTGCACAGACAGCCCATGCTGTCTGCCAGCTTAGTTCATATTTCGCGCCACCTATAGGCCTTGCCACTTCAGTATGCCCAGACTTGCCTCACCCTCACTCACACAGCGGCCTAGCAGGAAGACACAAGTACTAGTAGCTCTCTCTCGTGGGATGGCCCTGCCCGGCCATGGGCATAACACAAGCCTGTGTACCCACCACGACTTAACAATAAACGAAGAAGCCTCCGAAGACGTATCATTAACCACCCGCTTGCAGCACCTACCAAACAAACCCGTTATACATCTTACAAGGGATCAATCATCTTACAAGGGATCAATCATCTTACAAGGGATCAATCATCTTACTAGGGATCAATCATCTTACAAGGGATCAATCATCTTACAAGGGATCAATCATCTTACAAGGGATCAATCATCTAACAAGGGATCAATCATCTTACTAGGGATCAATCATCTTACAAGGAATCAATCATCTTACAAGGGATCAATCATCTTACAAGGGATCAATCATCTTACAAGGGATCAATCATCTTACAAGGGATCAATCATCTTACAAGGGATCAATCATCTTACAAGGGATCAATCATCTTACAAGGGATCAATCATCTTACAAGGGATCAATCATCTTACAAGGGATCAATCATCTTACAAGGGATCGATCATCTTAAAGACCGTGAAAATAATCATGGTATATAATACTGAGAAGTAGATAAGTAAGACGTGCACCATTTACGTATCTATTCCGAAACGTTTTGGTTTCCCAGTTGGCTTCTCCAGTCGAATACAGAGAAGACAGCGGAAGAAGCAGAGACGATGTAATCGGTCCATCACCCTCGAGGTAATAGTTTTGAGGTTTTAAGACTAAGGGACTGACCACCTCAAAACAACTACTTCATAGGTGAAGGACTGATTGCATCGTCTCAACATCTTCACTGTTTCCGCTGCCTCCTCTGTATTCGACTGAAGATGCTTACTGTGTAAGCGAAGAGTTTCGAAATAAAGATACCTAAATGCTGCGCATGATGTTTGTTCCAGCTGAACAATGCTGATCAGAAATTTCCAGGACATAGTGACTCAGTTTCTTCCTGAAAATTTCCACATTCATTCTGGCAATATTTCTGACTTCAATTCAGTGTTGGATCGTGGATGTTCACATGTGTTCTTTAATTTCAATTATTATTAGTAAAATCAAAAGTAAGCGCTAAACCCACCAGAGTTTTAGCGGTCTAATTTCAATTTGGGTTTATTCTACACTTTCTCCTATATATTCACTCCAGTAAGTTTCTATGGCAGTGTATAGATTTGAGGCGCTCAAGTATCTTCTATGGATTTATAATATTATCAAGTATCTTTCTTTCTCTTTCTCTCATTTCAGAGAAACGTAGTATTGTTTCAGTACATTCTCAGTAGGTGTTTAAGATTCTACGTGGACAATAAATAACCATTACATTTTCCAGCCCAGTTATTTCTTCTGCCTTGAAAGTGCACTGAAGACAGAACAACACTGGAGTCATGCAAGCACACTTGACTTGAAAAGTAGCATCAAAGGACTCTTTTGTTATGCACATGCGGTACTGTGCTCATAATCCACCCTCTCCCTTTCCTGGCCTTTCCTGCCAAAAGCATTTAACACTCATCGGCAAAGCTCTCGCTTCACATGCTGAGGGTCCGGGTTCGATTCCTGGTGGGGTGGAAACATTGTACGCGTTTCCTTACACCTGTTGTCCTGTTCACCTAGCAAATAGGTACTTGGGTGTTAGTCGACTGGTGTGGGTCGCATACTGGGGGACAAGACAGAACCACAATAGCAATAAGACAGACAGTCCCTCGATGACGCACTGCCTTTCTTGGGTTATCCTGGGCAAGTAACCCTAAGGAGTTAAAAATCCAAGCAAAATCTTATCAATGTTTTTTCTCTGCTTGAAGTATGTATATATTCAGGAGGAAGTGTTTAACCTGCTAAAGGTAATACAGCTCCTGACTCAACTATACAATCAGTTAATTTCTAGCATTTCACTCTAAACATTTCATTTTTATGATCTATGATCTTGTCAGCTGCTTTTCTAGGGTAACTAATCTAACCTTAAAGGAGGGGGAAGGATGGGGGGGGGGGTAAAAACTAGCAACTTGACTAATAATAGTCTGAATCGTTTTTTATTTTTAATTGAAAGCTGAGGAGGACATGAGGATCGCATACTAAAAGCTCCATGAAGATTGTCTAAAAAAAATAATATTTTCGTTTCGTTTATGCAAAATTGGGATTACAGTGGAACCCCGAATATCGGCCTAAATTCGAAAAAGCAATGTTTCCCATAAGAATTAATGTAAATTCATTTAATCCATTCCAAACACCCAAAAATAATAATAAAAAATACATTTTGTAAAGTTTAACTATGGTTTTACATACATCAAACAATGACAATTATATATAAATGAGCATCTAAATCATTATTTAATACTTGTATTGAAGGCTCTTGTTGACGTATGGAAAACAGGGAGAGAGGGAGGAGGAGAGGTTATTGGTTCGAAGGGGAATCCCCCATAAAGACTTTAGGTATCAAGTCCCTCCCTGGGGTTACTTCCCTTTTTTTGCCTTTTAATGGCACTAGGACCAGCTTGAGAGTTACTGGACTCCTGTCGCACAAAAAAAAACTGTCCAGAAACGTCTGTTTTTGGCACCTCTTTAAGATTTGCCTGAAGTGGGCCAAGGTTTTGTCACTGAACATGTTGCAGATATGGCTTGTTTCAGCTTGGTCAGGGTAATATTTCTCAGCAAAAGCCTGCACCCTACTACACATTGCACAAATCTCCTTAATCTCTGAAGAAGGCACCTCCTTCTCTCTCTATCTCTTAATCCTCCTCTGAAGCAAGTTCCTCAGCTGTGGTATGTTGTTATTCCAGTTGAAGGTGTTGCAGCTCTTCAGTGGTTAGCTCTTCCCTGTGGTCCTCCACCAGCTCTTCCACATCTCGCCACTCACATCCAACCCCATGGACTTCCCCAAGGACACAACAGATTCCACAACAGGCGTAGGGTCGTCAGGATCAGCTTCAAACACTTCAAAATCATTCTGGAGGACACATTCTGGCCACAATTTTCTCCAAGAAGAGTTCAAAGTCCTGGAAGTCACTCCCTGCCAAGCCTTACCTATAAAGCTTATGCAGTAGTAGATATTTAAGTGATTCTTCCAGAACTCTCTTAGGGTCGATTCAGTGTCCGAGGTCACTTCAAAGCACCTCTGAAACACTGCTTTTGTGTAGAGTTTTTTGAAGTTAGAAATGACCTGTTGATCTATGGGCTGGATGAGAGGAGTGGTGTGAGGAGGCAAGAACTTCACTGTTATAAAACTGAAATCCCTAGACAATTGATCTACCAAGTTTGGAGGATGAGCAGGAGCATTGTCCATTACAAGGAGGCATTTGAGTGGCAATTTGTTTTCCTGGAGGTATTTTTTCACACTTGGCCCAAACACTTCATGGACCCAGTCAATGAAAACTTGCCTTGTGACCCATGCCTTATTGTTAGCCCTCCACATAATATACAATCTACTCTTGACGACATTGTTTTTCTTGAACACTCTGGGATTTTCAGAGTGATACACCGGTAAAGGCTTCACTTTCAAATCCACACTAGCATTAGCTCAGAACAAACGAGTTAGTCTATCCTTCATTTTCTTCCAAAAAGAGGCCAGTTTCGTCACAAATGAACACTTGTTGGGGGTGGAATTCTTCAGTTTCTACGTACCCCTTGAATTCCTTCACAAATTTTTCAGCTGCCTCACCATGCCTTACAACACTGTATGCCACTACACTTCTTAAATCTGTCAAACCAGCCTCTGCTGGTCTTAAATTCACCAACATCAGCACTAGTTCTAGGCATTTTCTTTACGAGATCCGCATGCAACTGCCTTGCCTTTTCACAAATGATCGTCTCTGAAACACTGTCTCACGCTAACTGTTTTTTCGCTGATCCACACCAACAACAACTTCTCCACATCTTCCATTGTTTGTGATCTCTTTTTCGTTAACGTGTTTACCCCTTTCGCCACATCATCTTCCTTGATTTGTTCTTTCTTTGCCAGGATGAAAGTGACTGTTGATTTAGATTTCCCATACATCCTCATATTTTTTAATAACTCATATTTTTTAATAGCTTTTTTCTTAAATTCTATCATGTCTCTCACTATCTTTACCAAAGGGTTAGCACTCTGAACTTTCTCTGGGCCCATGGTGGCTTATTTCACAATAGCATTTAATAAACAAACAGAAAACCAATTGATTTTAAGGAAATGTTTGGATGAATGTGCGGAGCATACGCTCATTCACCGAGAGACACAGGAAGACTGACTCGCCTACGCAGCGGCATCCCGGCTGGAGGTGGGCATATGATATAGCCTATTTATGAGGCACTGGCCAAAATACAGAGCAAAATTTCGGTCCAAAAACCGGCCTAAATTCGAATCGGCCAATAAACGCAGCGGCCGATGTTTGGGGTTCCACTGTATATTATCCTCCCACAAAAATCTGAACTTTTGTCTTTTCCTAGGTTTTTTTTTCTAAAAAATAAATGGTAATTTACTTCTTTTTCCATTGCAATAACACGAGTTGGACCACACTTGATCTTAATTTTGAGTAAACATGACATAAGTTTCACCATATACGAAAACAATAGTATTTTTATTTTTATTTTTGCTCAGTCTTCATGGAAATTTAGTACAAGATCCTGATGCCTTTCTGAACTTTAAAAATAAAGAAAATAGCGATTCTAATTACTGTTATCATATATGCTAGTTTTAACACCCACCCCGACTCCCATTCCTCTGCTCCTTAACATACAAATGTGCTGGTCTTTCTGGCCTATGCTGTATTTGCCTTAGTTTCTATATTTAATATGTTTTGTTTCCCTCAAGGAACATCCTTTATGGGGTGACACCATGTTCAAAGGATGACACCAAGTTCAGTGGGTGACACCATGTTCACTCGTCAATAACAACAGCAAAAAAGATGAATTTCAGTTGCTGTGCGAATCTACGTATCATGGGCCTAGTAGCCCATGATAGGTAGATCTAACTCGCACTCGCTCATGTATTTGCTCAAGTTTTTTTTTTTAAGTTAAAAGTTTTCACTCGGGAGTTTATTCCACTCATCCACAACTCTATTGCCAAACCAGTGCTTTCAAAAATCTTTTTTAAATAATTTTTTTTCAACTTCAACCCATTTCTCTGAGTTCTGACTCATTTAGATATTTTCATCATGTTACTTATCTATTTTTTTAACACTCCGGCCATCTCCTACCAAGATAGGGAGCCTTGACAAAAAAAAAACACTTTCATTGTCACTCATTCAATCACTGTCTTAATTAACAGAAGGGTGCCTACTTCACAGTTCAAATAACCCTCTAGACTTCAACATTCACACCCCTCCTTCAGAGTGCAGGCACTGTACTTTCCACCTCCAGGACTCAAATCTGGCTAACTGGTTTTCCCTGAATTTCTTTATAAATGTTACCCTGCTCACACTTCGACAGCACGTCAAATCATAAAAACCACTTGCCCCCAAAATGTGTCACTCGTCACTCCATGAAAGAAAATGCAACAACATATACTGCCAGACACATCATCTAAAGGGGACAAGAAGACAGAGACGAGCCGGACGATGGGAAACAATAAAGGGGTTTTATAGTGCCTGGAAGAAAAAAAGACTGGCAAGAAATGACAGAAATTATACACCTACTGAAAACGCTTCTGGAGCAGAGGCACAGTCATTGGCCTCCACTCCAGAACAACAGATTTTAAAGCCAGCAAATAAAAAAACCTAAATTTCATAAATATAACATTATCTTTTCAAACATACTGGGTCTAAAGCCGTCAACAAACAACAAAATTCCTTACATCAATGGAGGAGGAGAACTGTTCAAGTGTACCAGGAGGAAAGACTATTGTATGGAATTGAAAATATATTACTTAAAATCCATATACATTAAACTACATAATATATATATATATATATATATATATATATTATATATATATATATATATATATATATATATATATATATATATATATATATATATATATATATATATATATATATATGCAATAAGATCACAGTAAACAGGTGATTTCAGAATATGCAAAACAACCACTCTGAAAGAATAGAGAAATTCCAAGCGCTTTAGTGACTACTCACATTATCAAGGAACTATGAAAGTAAAGCATCCAAGGAAGCTATATAAGGGGTCTGGCCAACACCTCACTA
>NC_069400.1:90478741-90497869 GCF_026875155.1 Cherax quadricarinatus
ATTCCAAAAAATGCCGCACCCACATGACAACAGGAGGGAGCAACTCCCCTTCCTGTAACTTATTTCACCAGAAAATGTGCCACTCCTCAGTCCATGAAAGAAAATGCTACAACATATACTGCCAGGCACATTATCTAAAGGGGACAAGAAGGCACAGACCAGCCGGGTTATGGGAAACAAAAGAGGGGAGCCATAACCTCTCCAGAGAAGGATTTATAGTGCCAGGAAGTAAAAAAAGACTGGCAAGAAATGACAGAAATCATACACCAACTGAAAACACTTCTGGAGCAGAGGCACAGTCATTGGCCTCCACTCAAGAATAACAGATATTAAAGCCAGCAAATAAAACCCTTTTAAATTCCATCAGTTTAATGATATTTATCTTTACAAACATGTAGGATCTAAAGCAGTCAACAAAAAACAAAATTCCTTACATCAAGGGACTGCTCACGGAGTCAAATGCATTGTTTGCAGCTTTCACTGAAACCTACATAAAAGATCGTTTTGACAACGAAATATGAATCCCAGGTTATAACCTGTTCAGATGCGACAGACTAAACAGGCAATAAAGGGGATGGTGGGTTGGCTTGTGCGTCGCAGAGTCGCTCATTTGCTTAGAACTACTAAACACCTAAAATGATGTAGCTAGAGTTTTGGCAGTAAAGATTGAGAATCAGAAATCAAAATCAAAACCTTGTCATTGTGGTTCTATACAAGCCTCTGGATGCAACTTCTCAGCAATTCCAGGAACAACTTTTGAAAACTGACCACTGTCTGGAAAATCTTCCAACTCCTGCCCCAAACATCTTGCTACTGGGAGATTTCAACTTGAGACACCTAAAATGGAGGAGTGTAGCAAATAATATTTTAGCAGAAATCACCCCAGGAGCCAGCTCAGATGAAAATTCGCACTCACATGAGCTATTAAATCTCTGCACCAAATTCACTTTAAACCAAGAAATATTAGAGCCTACAAGACTAAAAAATACGCTGGACCTCATCTTTATTACCGACGACAATTTGACACGTAATATAACCGTATTAAAGACAATACACTCAGATCACAACATAATAGAGGAACAGACAGGTATGCACAGAGCTCCTGACCAGCAAAATGTGATCAATCATGAGGGTGTCTTCACAAAAATCAACTTCAGTAACAAAAACATAACAATGTGAGCAAGTCAACCATGTCCTAAATGAAACAAACTGGGAAGATATTCTAAACAACATGGATCCGAACCTTTGCCTAGAAAAAAATAACTCTGTGCCACTTGAGGTCTGCTCAAGGCACATTCCTTTAAGAAAAAGAAAGAGAAGATGTAAACTAGAAAGAGAAAGATGCTCAATATACAGACGAAGGCGACGAATCACAGAGACATTGAGAGGGATCAATATATCTGATATACGAAGAGAAGCAATGGTCAGAGAAATAGCAAATATCAAGCTGAAGCTTAAGGAATCTTACAAGAGACAAGAATCTCAGGAAGAACTAAAAGCCATAAAGGAAATTGAAAAAAAAAATAAAAATACTTCTTCTCTTATGCCAAATCTAAGGGTAAAACGACATCCAGTATTGGGCCCCTGCTTAGGCAAGATGGGACATACACAGATGACAGCAAAGAAATGAGTGAGATACTAAAATCCCAATACGACTCAGTGTTCAGTGAGCTGTTACCCAGAATAAGGGTCGACAATCTAAATGACCGAGACCTAAATCTGGTCATCTCAAAAATCTCTGATATTATTCAAATGCCACAAGATTTTGAAAAGGCAATAAATGACATGCCCATGCACTCTGCCCCAAGCCCAGACTCATGGAACTCCGTGTTCATCAAGAACTGCCTTCAGCATTCTCTGGAGAGGGAGCATGGGCAAAAGGGTCATCCAACAGTCACTAAGAGCAACAGACAGCCCCACTCTACAAAGGTGTCAGTAAAACAATTGCAAAGAACTATAGACCGATAGCACTAACATCCCATATCATAAAAATATTTGAAAGGGTTCTAGGAAGCAAGATCCCCAATCACCTAGATACCCATCAGTTACACAACCCAGGGCAGCATGGGTTGTGTAAACCAGGTATCAACAACAACAATGTATCTACCGTGTCAAGGCATTCCCTCTTCAAGGATAACCCTGACTTAAAGTACCGTCCTGATAGTGCGACTCAGCGTGGTGGCACCGCAGACGCCACAGAAGTTAACGAACTTGTGCTATCAGAACCATCGTCCTTCACTACAGCTAAAGACTATTAAGCTAATGAGAATTCATTTCAAAGTTTTAAGAAGACGGGAATCGAGGCTGGAGATGCAGCTGATGCTGCTGACTTCCTATTGCAATTAGTGGCAATTCATGTAGATAAAGTTGACTACATCTTTCCTTCTATCTTGCTTTCTATCATATTTTGATTAATAAAAATATAGATGTATTTGTGATTAAAAAATATACAATTACTATTGTTATATTCCTATATAATTATATGGAAGCACTAAACACCTAAGGAGTCATGAGAATGAGAGAATGTAGTTTGATCCAAGGAAAGGTAAGGTAGCTCCAGTTCCAAGAATCAAAAGCCTTTCACCAGCATCAAGGAACCCCTCATCCTAGACACAGAAGAGGCTTAATAAAAATTTTAATTAACTATAGGACACAGATTGATGTTAGGAACTGGGCTTATCTTCCTCTTCTTAGGACTGAACCTAAATACTTCCCGTTCCTCAGGTGCCATCACCTATACTTCCCGTTCCTCAGGTACCATCACCTATACTTCCCGTTCCTCAGGTGCCATCACCTATACTTCCCGTTCCTCAGGTGCCATCACCTATACTTCCCGTTCCTCAGGTGCCATCACCTATACTTCCCGTTCCTCAGGTGCCATCACCTATACTTCCCGTTCCTCAGGTGCCATCACCTTTACTTCCCGTTCCTCAGGTGCCATCTCCTATACTTCCCGTTCCTCAGGTGCCATCACCTATACTTCCCGTTCCTCAGGTGCCATCACCTATACTTCCCGTTCCTCAGGTGCCATCACCTATACTTCCCGTTCCTCAGGTGCCATCACCTATACTTCCCGTTCCTCAGGTGCCATCACCTATACTTCCCGTTCCTCAGGTGCCGTCACCTATACTTCCCGTTCCTCAGGTGCCATCACCTATACTTCCCGTTCCTCAGGTGCCATCACCTATACTTCCCGTTCCTCAGGTGCCATCTCCTATACTTCCCGTTCCTCAGGTGCCATCTCCTATACTTCCCGTTCCTCAGGTGCCATCACCTATACTTCCCGTTCCTCAGGTGCCATCACCTATACTTCCCGTTCCTCAGGTGCCATCACCTATACTTCCCGTTCCTCAGGTGCCATCACCTATACTTCCCGTTCCTCAGGTGCCATCACCTATACTTCCCGTTCCTCAGGTGCCATCACCTATACTTCCCGTTCCTCAGGTGCCATCACCTATACTTCCCGTTCCTCAGGTGCCATCATCTATACTTCCCGTTCCTCAGGTGCCATCACCTATACTTCCCGTTCCTCAGGTGCCATCACCTATACTTCCCGTTCCTCAGGTGCCATCACCTATACTTCCCGTTCCTCAGGTGCCATCACCTATACTTCCCGTTCCTCAGGTGCCATCACCTATACTTCCCGTTCCTCAGGTGCCATCACCTATACTTCCCGTTCCTCAGGTGCCATCACCTATACTTCCCGTTCCTCAGGTGCCATCACCTATACTTCCCGTTCCTCAGGTGCCATCACCTATACTTCCCGTTCCTCAGGTGCCATCACCTATACTTCCCGTTCCTCAGGTGCCATCACCTATACTTCCCGTTCCTCAGGTGCCATCACCTATACTTCCCGTTCCTCAGGTGCCATCACCTATACTTCCCGTTCCTCAGGTGCCATCTCCTATACTTCCCGTTCCTCAGGTGCCATCACCTATACTTCCCGTTCCTCAGGTGCCATCTCCTATACTTCCCGTTCCTCAGGTGCCATCACCTATACTTCCCGTTCCTCAGGTGCCATCACCTATACTTCCCGTTCCTCAGGTGCCATCACCTATACTTCCCGTTCCTCAGGTGCCATCACCTATACTTCCCGTTCCTCAGGTGCCATCACCTATACTTCCCGTTCCTCAGGTGCCATCACCTATACTTCCCGTTCCTTAGGTGCCATCACCTATACTTCCCGTTCCTCAGGTGCCATCACCTATACTTCCCGTTCCTCAGGTGCCATCACCTATACTTCCCGTTCCTCAGGTGCCATCACCTATACTTCCCGTTCCTCAGGTGCCATCACCTATACTTCCCGTTCCTCAGGTGCCATCTCCTATACTTCCCGTTCCTCAGGTGCCATCACCTATACTTCCCGTTCCTCAGGTGCCATCTCCTATACTTCCCGTTCCTCAGGTGCCATCACCTATACTTCCCGTTCCTCAGGTGCCATCACCTATACTTCCCGTTCCTCAGGTGCCATCACCTATACTTCCCGTTCCTCAGGTGCCATCTCCTATACTTCCCGTTCCTCAGGTGCCATCACCTATACTTCCCGTTCCTCAGGTGCCATCACCTATACTTCCCTTCCTCAGGTGCCATCTCCTATACTTCCCGTTCCTCAGGTGCCATCACCTATACTTCCCGTTCCTCAGGTGCCATCACCTATACTTCCCGTTCCTCAGGTGCCATCACCTATACTTCCCGTTCCTCAGGTGCCATCTCCTATACTTCCCGTTCCTCAGGTGCCATCACCTATACTTCCCGTTCCTCAGGTGCCATCTCCTATACTTCCCGTTCCTCAGGTGCCATCACCTATACTTCCCGTTCCTCAGGTGCCATCACCTATACTTCCCGTTCCTCAGGTGCCATCACCTATACTTCCCGTTCCTCAGGTGCCATCTCCTATACTTCCCGTTCCTCAGGTGCCATCACCTATACTTCCCGTTCCTCAGGTGCCATCACCTATACTTCCCGTTCCTCAGGTGCCATCACCTATACTTCCCGTTCCTCAGGTGCCATCTCCTATACTTCCCGTTCCTCAGGTGCCATCACCTATACTTCCCGTTCCTCAGGTGCCATCTCCTATACTTCCCGTTCCTCAGGTGCCATCACATATACTTCCCGTTCCTCAGGTGCCATCACCTATACTTCCCGTTCCTCAGGTGCCATCACCTATACTTCCCGTTCCTCAGGTGCCATCTCCTATACTTCCCGTTCCTCAGGTGCCATCACCTATACTTCCCGTTCCTCAGGTGCCATCACCTATACTTCCCGTTCCTCAGGTGCCATCACCTATACTTCCCGTTCCTCAGGTGCCATCTCCTATACTTCCCGTTCCTCAGGTGCCATCACCTATACTTCCCGTTCCTCAGGTGCCATCTCCTATACTTCCCGTTCCTCAGGTGCCATCACCTATACTTCCCGTTCCTCAGGTGCCATCACCTATACTTCCCGTTCCTCAGGTGCCATCACCTATACTTCCCGTTCCTCAGGTGCCATCTCCTATACTTCCCGTTCCTCAGGTGCCATCTCCTATACTTCCCGTTCCTCAGGTGCCATCACCTATACTTCCCGTTCCTCAGGTGCCATCTCCTATACTTCCCGTTCCTCAGGTGCCATCACCTATACTTCCCGTTCCTCAGGTGCCATCACCTATACTTCCCGTTCCTCAGGTGCCATCTCCTATACTTCCCGTTCCTCAGGTGCCATCACCTATACTTCCCGTTCCTCAGGTGCCATCTCCTATACTTCCCGTTCCTCAGGTGCCATCACCTATACTTCCCGTTCCTCAGGTGCCATCTCCTATACTTCCCGTTCCTCAGGTGCCATCACCTATACTTCCCGTTCCTCAGGTGCCATCACCTATACTTCCCGTTCCTCAGGTGCCATCTCCTATACTTCCCGTTCCTCAGGTGCCATCACCTATACTTCCCGTTCCTCAGGTGCCATCTCCTATACTTCCCGTTCCTCAGGTGCCATCACCTATACTTCCCGTTCCTCAGGTGCCATCTCCTATACTTCCCGTTCCTCAGGTGCCATCACCTATAAGAGATGAAATATATGTACAGCTGATGGTAATAATATACCTTGTGTTTCAATAAGACCCCAGAACAGAACTATCACTGAAAAAGAGAATCTACTGAAAAGTTGTTTGGCAGTACATTCTTGAAGAATATAAATGACGTTAAAAAATCATTTATATTCCTCAAGAGAATAAGCAATATGTGAATAGTTGTATTAATTTTCCCTCCAAACACTAAAGTTGCGCAGTTGTTCGATCACAGTTCAAGCAAACACAATCTTCCTCTTTTAGGTGAGTGGATATTAATCACAGCATAAATCCACGTGGAGGCAAACATGATATAGGAAAAAATCTGTATATTCAGAGCAACTGAGATCTTCAGTTTGGAGGTCGAAATATAGGTTCTTATTTCAAATTTGTCTTCGTGTGGGTTTGTGCCCCCCCCACCCCAGCCCCAGTGAGGACTCAGTTATAAAAAAATATATACTGAGTGAGGGAGTATGAAAGAATAAAATACAAGAGGGGAAAAATGTGAGTTTTGTGTCGAGGCAAAAAGATAATGTATCAGAGTACAGTAGAGTCTTGAATGCTGCAGCAAAGTGGCAGCTAGAGGCAGCAAAGTGGCAGCTAGAGGCAGCAGAGTGGCAGCAAAGCGGCAGCTAGAGGCAGCAAAGTGGCAGCAAAGTGGCAGCTAGAGGCAGCAAAGTGGCAGCAAAGTGGCAGCTAGAGGCAATAAAGTGGCAGCTAGAGACAGTGGAAACGTCATGTTTGAGAACAATGTGGGGCGAGAATATCCTCTAAAGAATTCAAAGTGCAGAAATTAAAAGGTGATATGGACTCACCTAGAGTAAAATTCAGAAGGCTGAGGCGGTAGTCGTGGCATATAGATGAAGACGAAAATTATGACACTATGAGTTTAAAAACCTAAGGTGGAAAGAGGAGGAGTGGAGACTGTCTCAAGAATGACTGGAGGCATGGGGTAGGAGAAACTTTGAATTTTAGGGGTTTGAGCATCCAGCAGGCTTGAGTGAGCATGTTAAACTGAGATGGAGATGAGTGTTTTTTAAGGGATGTGCTGAGAAAAGCAATCTTATGAAGGGATTCAGGGGAAACCAGTTAGGCAAATTCTAGTCCTAGTGGGAATGGCAGTGTTTACACACTGAAGGAGGGGTGGGGATGTTGCATCCGGAAGGTAATCTGGATTGTGATGTCATCGCACTATTGGCAAAACATAGATTGAATAACTAGGGTTTAAGCAGTTTCTTCTTAGCGTCAGCCTGCCTTGGCTGGACGAGACTATTATGGTTATATTTTTTATTACAGTATATTAGCAGTATTTGCAAAGAACTGTAAAGCTTTAAAGTATAAAAAGGCATAATACTGTGGCTTGAACAATACACAAATAACCCACATATAGGAGATTTATTTGTGTAAACTAAAGCCGTGATAGTCATTCTGTGTACCATAATTAAGTTCGTCTTAACATTAGGAATAAAAACTCAGTATGAATGAAGCAGAGATAATTACAAAAGGAGAAACAAACAGTTGATGAAGTTAATCACTTTCAGTTAAAAGGTCATGAATACATTCACAGCGCAAACCATATTATTGTTATTAATTTATATTTATGGGGAAGTACTTAACACAGAGATCATACAGTACCTGAGGAACTGACGGAAAGCAAGTTTGATCCAAGGAAGGGAAGGATAAATAAAATTTCCTAGATCAAGAGCCTCTCACCATCATCAAGGAACCTTTCTGGACGGGACAGGGTAAACATATCAAGACATTTAAAGAGAGGTTGAAAAAGAGTCGATATGCAGGAACATAATGAATTCCAAAGAGCATATCTACAATTTGTTATACTTTTCTTAATTGACTTGGATGAACACTAAATATTTATATATCTGCAAGCAGATCTAGGAACGAGATTGCAGTATCATCTACACACTGAATAAGGATGATCAGATACTTGTGGGAAGAACCAAGGAAAGTTCATTTACAACAGTCAGTAATAAGATAGAACCGTACTAATGATGCAGTCACGTAGTGCATGTTCGACTTACACAAAAGCATAGGAAACACTATTATTCATTTAAATACTGAGGTATGTGCCTGACTGACAATCAGTAAGGAAAAACAGTAGTTTACCTACAAGAACTAGGGAATGAACTTGGATAAAATGTTCAAATGGGAAGAAGTCACAGGTGCCTCCTAGACAGAAAACGACAGCAATAATATGAGATGGCGTTTCAAATGTATGTATCGAAAACCGAGTACATGGTCGATGGTAAAGTGAATTTTCCAAAAAACAAATTGATGAGGGAGAAGTGTGTTTCGGATCTCTAAGTACCATACAAGACATTTATTGACTAAAGATAATTTATGATGAGCGCTAGTAAAAACTATAGGAGTATTATTATTATTACTCTACATTCTGTAGGAATCATACAGCACTTGGGAGAATTGGAGATAATCAGGTTGAATCCAAGAAGGAGAGGGATCCAGGTCAATTTCTATAGATCAAAAGTCCTCAGTGGTATTAAGGAACCTCTCCTGAGGGAACTGCAGGGACAGAACACCTTCAGACAATACCTGATTGAAAAAACACAAAAGGAAGACTGGATAAAGGAGGCGGGTAAATGTAAGCCTTCATTAACAATTACAAAGTAATGCGCAATTGCTTTGGTGATTTCAGTGGATCTGCTACTTTTCGCTTGCATACTTGCCTGCTAACGTTCGTGCCTTTTCTGGTTCACACATAAGGAGATGTAGTGTTTACATTGGACACAAACATGCCACCAAGTGTCAACATTACATGTCCACCTAGTATATATTGCAACGTGCATGCACTCCCCCTTGTTTGTAACTAAAGAAATGGGTTATTTTGTAGTTGTAATGGGAGCAGTTCCGTGCAGCTCACTTCAAATGAACTACACAATATAGTGGGAAGACCACCTTTGGGTACATTTCTGAAACTGTTGACCAGATGTCTGGGGGATGGCAAGCATAACTGCAGAGTACCAAGGTAACGAAGAGATGTAATGGCTCGTCTGTAAAGAAATCGAAGGAGAATCAGGAAAAAAAAATGTATGATGATCAGAGTGCCCAGTTCACATGCTTGAAACGCGTGTGAACTGGACGACGAGGGAGGGTATCAAAATGAGAGGTAATAAGAATAACGAAATAATCGCTGCCATGTAGATCATTTATTACCGTCCAGCCGAATTCTAGGGTTATTAAAAAAAGAGAAAGCGCTACACATAAGAGGGTACCGGTGTTTAAGATATCAAGAAGAGGGGTGAGAAAAGGCTAACAGGGCTCCATGGGTCACACGTGATCCTTCCCAAAGCAAATGCTCAGATTTAAAATTTGCCTAATAAAATAATGGCATAAGGATGAAATCAAAGACTGTATACTAAGTAAAGAGGCATGAAGGAAAGACACAAAGCAGACTGTGTACCATGTCCAGACAGACATGGGCTCAAGGATATGTGAACGGAAATTTGAGAATGTGGGACACCATTGCACGCAAGTGTGCCTTCAACAAGAAGGAACGGGATCCAGTGAATATAAACGAACACAGCAAGAAATAGAAAATCAAACTGTATTACGTGGCTTAGTTTCTTGAAGGTAATTGCATACAGGGAAAACTGGAAAACCACCATTTTCAATACTCCCAGATTCCCAGTATCCTCTGGTATGCCAGTGTTCAGCTGACACTTATTAGTAATATAACAACAGAAGGTAAACATAAGATGGTTATGGAATGAGGTAGTCTGAAAAGTTAATGGAATAATAGTGAGAACTAGACTTGCATGTGATGAGGTTGCGTTGTGAAGTTATGTGATGTGAGACGTATCATGTATGTTCGTTGAAATTATTAGGGCGGCAAAACATTAATGGTACGAGGGATGAGATTGTGAGGCTGGGATCCTGGTGGCAGTGTATTCAAAAGTCATGAAGTACATAGTACACTTAGGTTAACATGAGGACCCAGCTGAGTTTTTCTGTTTGCAGTAGGGTTCACTTAGGTTCATTTCCTGTTCTCTCTCTTCAAGGTACACTGTTATGGCTTCAAGTGTCTCTGGAGGCAGGGAAGTAGAAGGCAGTATGTGTGGGACAGGCATGGAAAGCGAAGCAGAATAGGAAAGAGCGAGTTGTGAGTGGCTACTTGGCTCAAGTGATGGGGAAGCTTGCAAAGGCAGTACCAACTCGGTTCGTCTGGGAAGGATAGGGAAAGAGTATATTACTAATTACTACTACTACTACTACCATTACTAATACTACTATTATTACTAATACTACTACCATTATTACTACAACTACTACTACATAACCTACCCTCTCCCTCTTTTTGTCTTAAATTTATCTTGCTCGGTTATGAAGTTGCCTGAGTTTGGGTTATTTACGAATTATTGCAGCAGTAGGAGTGACTTTTTAACGTTGCCAATGTTGGTGATCCAAGGATACTGAGCAAAGAAATTAGGTCCAACACGAAAAAACAAGAAATGTGAGTTTGATGAAAGATATCAAATATTACATTCAATGAGAGTTAATTATTATTATTATTATTATTATTATTATTATTATTATTATTATTATTATTATTATTATTATTATTATTATTATTATTATTATTATTAAGAACAAAGTCTCTGATGACGATATTTACAGACCAAAAAACTCTACCATCCTCAAAATACGCTGTTCACATCCTACTGACGCCTCTACACTCTTCAGTCAAGGAACCCTTGCCAAGACCATCCACATTCCTCCAAACACTCTCTTCACTCCGAACTTCCACCCAATCACACAATGTCTTAAATGCTACAAATTCGGCCACGACAAAAACACATGCACATTCACACAAATCTGCTCCAGATGTTCAGCAACTGGCCACTTCTGGAATTCTTGCAACCTCCCCCTTAAATGTTCTAACTGCGGCGGGTCACACACTGCAGTTGCAAATTCCTGCCCTTCTAGAAAAGACATTCTCTCCTCCCTCAGAGCTAGCCAACCTCCCTCCCTCCCCAACCCCTTCCCTGCACCTCCCTCCCCTTCCATACCTCCCTCCCCCACCTCCATTACCTAGGTTACTCCACACACTTGGTCTACCTCTTCTACTCTACACACATCAAACACCAACACACAGACTACAAGCACTTCTCCTTCTACACCTACACCCACACTAGACTGCAAAACTGTCAATTTGCCACTGCTGCCCACTCTGCGATGGTAATCTATCAAGTTTACCAATCAGACTACTCACATGTCCTTAACCTAATCTTGTCTGCTAAGAATCTTTCCCCTCTAATTATCCCTTCTTCCTGCTTCTCTTCTAAGCCCCCTACAACCTCTCCCTCCTCCCTCTCTCCCAGCCCCCCCACTTTCAACAACCACCAGCTCTCCTCCTCCCCTACCCCTCTTAACTACATCTACACCTCCCCCCAACACCCCTACTTCTGGTGCTATGACCACCCCTCCCCCCACCTCCTTGCCCACTTCCTCATCCCTTACCATAGCTTCCACTTCCTCTGCATCCACCTTCGTCCACTCCTCCACCACAACCAAAACAATTTGTAATCGACTAGGCCTCATAATATCTTCCTCTAGAACAAAGATATTAACAAGCAAACGACATCCCCCACCCATCTATTTGCAGGGTGAAAACATTAGCTACGTTAAAACTTACAGATATCTTATTGTAGATGTACCCTTTAATATATCCAATATTCAACAACTGAATAAGAAATGCAAAGATAGCTTGGAAATTTTAAAATATCTGGAAGAACCTCATAAGATACATATCAGTAAATGGTAACAAAGATAATTATTCTTTATCAAGGTTACAGAGACAAGTAGGAATTTTAGGACACTCTAGGTCGCAAAAAATGTCCCCCTTCGATACCTACTCCACTCTTTCTATCTCCACAAGTCACTCTGGAACTATATTAATTTCAAATGAAATATACATCACCAAGAATTCTGGTACAACATTAATATAAATATGTGGACTGTAATAAAGTTGGTAGAATTACCGACAATATGTAAAGTAAAAGGACACAAGTGCAACTAATGAGACATTTATTGTGGCAACGTTTCGCTCTCCAGGAGCTTTATCAAGCCATTACGTAATGACTTGATAAAGCTCCTGGAGAGCGAAACGTTGCCACAATAAATGTCTCATTAGTTGCACTTGTGTCCTTTTACTTTAAATAAATTGACTGTATATTAAATTTAAAAAAATGAATACATATACAATGAAGGAGAATTTATAATAATAAGACTCACCAATTTGTCTGGAGATTACTTGGTGTGTCATACACAAACCCCTGCCTAAAATATGAACAAAATACTGGCCAGAATTTCAACATAAATAGACATCACTCAACTGAGGCAGTCCTGTCCAGTCGTCTAATTCTCACGTTCTGCAGGAATGAAAATCCAACAATTTCGGCTCCTATTTGAGAGGTTTTAAACACAATATAACCTCCAGAGTGACGAAAATTCTTCCAATTTCCATTAACGTTCCTTTGCCCAGTTCAAAACAATGGCGACTCTCCCCAGTGACGCTAACCCACCGTCACTGGTTCATTTTTCTATTTAAAAATTAATTTTTATTAACTACAATATATTTCACTAATTTACATACAAAATACACTGCATTTTCGGAAAATATACAGTATTTTCCACAGATAGGCTAAATGCTCTCAAAGCTGTTACAGGCTACATAGACAACTATGGTGCTATTGTGAGAATCGTGAGAATGATGTACATAACCTATGTTAGGTCCTTAATTGATTATGCTGTTCCTATGTTGATCTTAGCTAGAGAAAGTTCCCTCTGACCCTTGGAGTTAATGCAAAATAAGAACGTAAGAACATAAAAAACAAGGAACACTGCAGCAGGCCTACTGACCCATGCAAAATAGGTCCAGGTTTCCCCCCTGATTAGCCCAATGACCCACCTAGTCAGGTCACCTCCACTTAAGGAAGGAGCAAGGCATCAGACCTACTAGTACAAACCAGTCAGGTTCAACTTACACCCACCCACACCCACTCATGTATTTATCCAGCCTATTTTTAAAAATACACAACGTTATAGCCTCTATAACTGTACTTGGGAGTTTGTTCCACTCATCCACAACTCTATTACCAAACCAGTGCTTTCCTATATCCTTCCTGAATCTGAATTTTTCCAACTTGAAACCATTGCTGCGAGTCCTGCCTAGGCTGGAAATTTTCAGCACGCTATTTACATCCCCTTTATTTATTACTGTTTTCCATTTATACACCTCGATCATATCCCCCCTAATTCTACGTCTTTCGAGAAAGTGCAGATTCAGGGCCCTCAGTCTATCTTCATAGGGAAGATATCTGATACATGGGATCAACTCTGTCATCCTCCTCTGTACGTTTTCCAGAGCATTTATATCCATTCTGTAATACGGTGACCAAAACTGTGCAACATAATCTAAATGAGGCCTAACCAAGGATATATAGAGTTGAAGAACAACCTGAGGACTTCTATTATTTATACTTTTAGATATGAAGCCAAGGATTCTGTTAGTCTTATTGCAAACACTAATGCGCTGTTGTCTTGGTTTTAGATTACTGCTAACCAGAACTCCTAAATCCTTTTTGCAATCAGTAGTATTAAGCTTTACATTATTTAGTTTATACGTGGCATGGTTATTTTCCTGTCCAACGTTTAAAACTTTGCATTTGTCTATATTAAACTGCATCTGCCACTTCTCCGACCATTGCATCAGTCTATTCAAATCATCCTGGAGTGCTCTAGTGTCCTCATTAGAATGAATTGGACGGCCTATTTTGGTGTCATCAGAAAATTTGCTTATGTTGCTATTTATTCCCTCATCTATGTCGCTTATCTAGATTGTGAACAACAAGGGGCCCAAAACTGACCCCCGTGGAACACCGCTTGTGACATGCCTCCATTCTGATTTCTCCCCATTTATGCAAGCTCTCTACTGCTTATTTGTCAGCCATGCCTCTACCTAGGAAAAAAATTCTCCTCCTATTTGGTGTGCCTTAAGTTTCCTCAATAGCCTCTGGTGTGGAACTCTATCGAAAGCCTTACTGAAGTCCATATACACAATATCACATTCATTACCATGATCTACCTCCTCAAACACTTTAGTGAAAAAAGTTAGTAAATTCGTAAGACAGGAACGCCCCTTTGTAAAATCGTGTTGAGATTCATTAATCAGTTTATGCTTATCAAGATGGCTACGAATTGCTTTGGCAATTATTGATTCCATAAAATTTCCCACTATGGAGGTAAGGCTTATTGGTCTATAGTTCGAAGCTAAGGACCTGTCACCTGCCTTGTAAATAGGTATTACATTTGCCATTTTCCACTTATCAGACACTATGCAAGTTTGTAATGATATATTGAAAAGATTAGCCAATGGTATGCTAAGTTCCTTTTTACATTCCTTTAACACCCTTGCAAACAGTTCATCAGGGCCTGGGGATTTGTTAGGTTTTAATTTCTCTATTTGTCTGAGGACCATATCACTAGTTACCACAATCGTACATAGTTTATTATCGTCCTGTTCTACATAATCTATTATTTCAGGAATTTTGCTAGTATTTTCCTGGGTAAAAACTGAGAGGAAGTAAGTATTGAAAATTTCACACATCCTTATCACTGCCAGTGATCTGACCTGAGTTACTCTTAAGTGGGTCTATCTTGTCCCTAATCTTACTTCTGAAAGAACCCTTTTGGGTTAGTCTTCGAATCCCTTGAGACCTTAGTCTCATAATCCCATTTTGCTTTTCTTATTCCTTTTTTTATTTCTCTCTTTAATTGAATATATTGATTTCTTAACTGCCCATCCCCTCTTTGATACGCCTATATATGCCTCTCTTTTGGCCAATGAGATGTTTTAATCTATTGTTCATCAATTTGGGATCATTTTTGTTAGGTCTAATTCCCTACTCGGAACAAAAGTTATCTGGGCAGCTAGAACTATGCTCTGAAAAACGTCATATTGGCAACCAAGATCACCCCCTGACCCATAGTCAGGTCATCCCAATTTAGCCCACCCAGGTAATTTCTCAGTCCCATGAAATTGGCCAAGCGAAAGTCTGGGACAGAGATTTGATTGCAGTTATCTGAGTGTCCCAAATCTACAAAAGTTCTTAATATGAGGACGGAGCTTGGTATTTCTAGTATCAGTAATAGGATTATTCAGATTAACACTGTACTCGGTATTAGAATGTTAAGAAATGAACCAGACACTTTCACAATGAATCTTACTAGATGTCTAGAAGTAAATACACACAGATCTAAATGGATTGTGAAAACGTGCATTTACATTAAGATTTATAACCTGCATGAACTGTATCACTGTAGACAACAACAGCATCTCACCCCTCCATGGAAGATGTGTTCATTTAATATCACATACATACAAGTCCCTCCCAAGAAGCTCATTGCTAGCATTCCCTTCATTAAATCACTTGTTAAAGTAACTGCTCAAGAAGAAATTTCTCGCCTAGCTGGTAGTAATAAGTTATCACAAATTATATACACTGATGGATCTAAACAGGAGTCTTCTGGCAGGGCTGCATCTGCTCTTATTGCCACCTCCCTAGTTAAGAATGATAATAAATTTGTTGAATTAGGCATAAGAATTAACAACTGGACGTCTACACTGCAAACTGAATTATTTGCAATCCTAATGGCGCTAAAGCTAACTTACAACACTGAGCTTGGCTCTATCATCATTACTGATTCTATGTCGTCACTGAAGTCTCTTGACTCATATAATGACTCCAACAACATGCTCATTGGAGAAGCCAGGTATAGATACTCAAAAATCAGGGACAAAGGAATTAATGTACAATTGCTATGGATCCCATCACACATTGGATTACTCCTTCATGATAAAGTTGATATGTTAGCCAAGAAGAGTATCCAGAAGGAGAATGTAGAATATAACTTTGGTATATCTGTGTCTAGCATTAGGAATAATATTAGGAGAGAAGTAAATAATGAAAATGATTGTTGATAAATCAGACACATGTGCAACACTTAGGTATCTTTAATGAGGAAACGTTTCGCCACACAGTGGCTTCATCAGTCCATACAAAGGAGAATGGTGAAGAACAGGAGGAGTTTGAGGTAATCAGTCTCTCAGCCTCGAGTCGATGTGATCAGTCCATCAGCCTTGAATATAATGCAGCATATGTGCGAAGAAGTGGCTTATATACTGTAGGCAGATGATGAGGTGCAGCAGTCGTAGGTGGTATCACATTTGTCCAGTGTGGAAGTAGGTCGTGCCCAAGGGTTAGGCAAGTGAAGAATTCCCTGTATTAAGGTCCCAAGATGTTGCTGCCTACAGTATATAAGCCACTTCTTCGCACATATGCTGTATTCTATTTTATTCTATTGATCACATCGACTTAAGGCTGAGAGACTGATTACCTCAAACTCCTCCTGTTCTTCACCATTCTCCTTTGTATGGACTGATGAAGCCACTGTGTAGTGAAACGTTTCCTCATTAAAAATACCCAAGTGTTGCACATGTGTCTAATTTATCAACTTGTCGGTTCTCTGAACCATTCATCTTCAAAATGATTGTTATAGGAATACAGTTAAAAGCTTGAGTAGATCTATAACCCACTATGGTAACGTGAAAGTAGATAAGTATATTTATGGAGCAACTTGCAATGTGACCAGATTGATTAATGTTGTAGTGGACAGGCTTAGGCTTGGTTACAAGTACTTCTGGCAGTTTGGTAGACACACAGATGATGATCAAACTAAATGTAAATTATGTGATCAGGCATATGGTCACTGTCTTGAACACTATGTGCTTTATTGTCCTCTTATTAAGGACAATTGTCCTCTTATTAAGGACAATAATGAAAATAAGATACCAGATATACTAAGCAAATTACATAAATTTGCTTGTAACAGTACACAAATAACCCGCACATAAAAGAGAGAAGCTTACGACGACGTTTCGGTCCGACTTGGACCATTGACAAAGTGACTTTGTCAATGGTCCAAGTCGGACCGAAACGTCGTCGTAAGCTTCTCTCTTTTATGTGCGGGTTATTTGTGTATCGTTCCA
This sequence comes from Cherax quadricarinatus, assembly GCF_026875155.1. Classification (NCBI taxonomy): domain Eukaryota; kingdom Metazoa; phylum Arthropoda; class Malacostraca; order Decapoda; family Parastacidae; genus Cherax; species Cherax quadricarinatus. The sequence continues at coordinate 90,495,865 of NC_069400.1, forward strand.
GTCACGGTATTGTGCCTTTTTGTTATTTATTGCTTGTAACAGATAAGTGAACTGTAGATGTGTAGATATAAATCCATATGTACACCTGTTAACCCTTTTGGGGCCTAGTTCCTAGGCCTTTTGTGTATTCATATGCTCTTGCGCTACCGTCCACAGGATGTATATAGAGTGCACAATAAACTAGCCGCTTCGGTGGCAAAATCTAAAAATCTAATCTCTAGTCTCTTACTTGAGAAAACGGTGTAATATACAGGGAAAATTATATGAAATCACTTATATTGCATAGAAAAAGCCAAAAGTAGCTAGATTTTTCGCTATTTTTTTCTATTTTTACATAATCAAGTGTGCGCACGTTTACCTCAATATCTCGGAAGTAAGATTTTGGCCTATTTCTTGTCGCAGCACCATTATTAATTATTATATTGAAATGATTTTCACAGGGAACATAAAACAAAGGGGTTAGAAGCGGATCGGCACCTTATGAGAGCAAAACTGGCGAGTGGAAAGATGATTACCTCCAAATACCGCACAAGACATTCCGGCACAAGTAAGAGCAATGGGGTCGATAGTGGAAGGCATCATGGCCTGAAGTACCTGTTTAATCAAATGGCTGAACACTAGCAATTTCCCATGTATAAGGCAGAACCCCTTGCGACCAAAGAAGATTAAAGAGATGTAATAGGAGTACAATGGCCATTGGATGTGAATGTTGAAGCATACAAATATGAATGCCATCAGACCCAGTAGCAGACGATCGGCAAGCAGAAAGTGTTGACTAAAGTTCTTAAAGCGTAAAAGGTACATTGTAAAACTATGCTAGAAGTAAAATCTAAAAGTATTAACTCTCTTGCAGATTTGGAGAAAGAAACGAGGGGCACAGATGGAGTTATATGGAGATATATGGACAAGATAATTCCCAGTTTCTGTGGTAACTTTAACAGGGGTCTACAATGGTAACGCAGACAACCCTAAGAACAGAAGCTGGGTCTGAAGCGTACCTGACACTCAGTTTCCAGACTTTTATTCAAATTGCATTCAGAGGAAGTGGAAGTGATGGTAGAAACATAATCCTGCCAAACAGTATGTTTTGCTTCTCGGATTACATGCCGAGCAACCGCCCTCACTCAATATCCAGGAGCCTCTCTGTGGTTATATTGTAACGATAATGGCCCCATGCAGCATGCGTCAAATGAACTGCATGAGAACAAGAAGTCGACCAAGGTATGCACTTCTTATAATGTCTACCTGAGGTTTGGGGGACTATTTGAAACTGTGGTTAAACAGAGATCATAAATATTTGCATCTGCTCATCCAGTGAGGACAAAGGAGGAAGTCCCTCATCAAAAAATGTCTGGCACGAGTGAAGAGCCTAAACCACTCATTCGAACTGCCAACTTGGGCTACAAAGAGGCCAGGAATATGAATGGGAAGTAAGAATAGAAAAATGATTTATGTGATGCAGATTTAGTACTACAGACTAAGTAAAGTGGAGCACAACTGAAGAGCATATAGAGAGATCTATGCAAGAGAAAGTTAAAGTGCAAGGGTCAAGATGAATGGAAGTATCTGTATTTAAAACGTGGAGGGGAAGAGAAGCGAGAAAAACCTCTAACTGATCGCCACGAGAGCCACAGTAAGATACCAGAGGAAATGACGAGCCTTAAGATCACCTAATAAAATGAGTGGTGAAGGTAAGAAAGAAACCAGAAAACCAACATCAGGAATAGATAATGGTTGAGAAGAAATATAAAAGCAGACTGTGTATCACTTCTTCAAGTAGATTAAATAATCTATCAGGAAAAGGATATGGTGATCATAATATGGCACAGCCTGAGATGAGACGACAATAGTAAGCACAAATTTAGTTCTTGTAACAAATACATACAGGGGACAAACTGGGAGAGCAACACCAGAAGCTCACCTTAATTACCCCTGAGTCTACAATAAAGATACCCAGATGTTGCACATGTGTCTTACTCTCATCTTGTCGGATTAATACCATTTA
>NC_069400.1:90498369-90528266 GCF_026875155.1 Cherax quadricarinatus
CTAAAAAGGCGTAAATTGGGGTAAAATATGGGTGTAAAATGGAAAAAAGAAAAATAAAGGGATGTAAATATTCTGAAAATTTGGGCCAAGACGGGACTCGCAGCAAGGTTTTCAATTGGGAAAAAATTTCAGATTCAGGAAAGATAAGGAAAGCACTGTTGGTAATAAGTTTTAGATGAGGGGAACAAGCTCCCAGTACGTTTAGGCTAAAACGGTGTTTTAAAAATAGGTTTAAAAACTAGTGGGGTGGGGGGGTGTGATTGGACATTTGTGCTGCGGGTCTGGTACATCCCCCACCTTGATGGGGATGCCCAAACTGGTGGGTCTTTGGTCTAACCCCGGGGGGATACAGGACCTCTCCGCTGGGTCATACCTGTTGCAGTGTTCCTTTTTTCTTATTTTTTTTTCTTAAGGGGAGGATCACTGCATCCACTTAGAGCACAAGCTAGTCAGTCCAACTCACACCCACCCACACCCACTCATGAAATTACCAAACCCTATTTTTAAAACTACACAACTCTTAGTTCTATGAGGTCCCGGGGGTTTGTTCCCTCATCCAAAACCATTCCCAAAAACCAGTGTTTTCCTATATCCTTCCTGTTGAAATTTCCAATTTTTAAAGCCATTGCTGCGATCCTGCTAGTTAAAATTTTTGCCGCTTTTTACACCCCCTTTTTATAATTCCTGTTTTCCATTTAAAAACCCAAAATCATATTCCCCAATTTACGCCTTTATAGAGAGTGCAGATTCGGGGCCCCTCTATCCTCATAGGGAAGATTTCTGATCAGGGGATCAATTTTGTCATCCTCCTTTGTACTTTTCATGCATTTATATCCATTTGTAATACGGTGACCAAAACTGTGCGCAAAACTAAATGGGGCCAAAACCAAAAAATTATGGGTTGAAGAACAACCAAGGACTTCTATTATTTCATACCTTGCTATGAAGCCAATTCTGTATTTTATTTTCGCCCACCTGCGGAAAAGGCACGCCTGTTCCCCTTAATTCTCAAACGCACATTAGAAGTCCCCAAAGAAGGGTATGCGAAAACTTTTCCCCCCCCCCAAACAGATAAAGTGCTACAAATTTCTAATTTTCAATGTTAAGAAAGAAAAACTTGAATTTCTCCCTTTGGGTATGAAGTACTACATCACTCCCAAACTGAAATTTTTCACCAACATTTCACAAACTGGCCCCCGAGTTTTTATATCTGTAAGGAGTCTCGGAGACGTCGTTGAAGAGTAAGAATTTGGGGGCCCAATGAGTTATTTTGAAATACAAGGTGGTGAAATTGTCGGGCAATTCGTTTCTGGAAAAAGGAACGGTTATGCCCTCGGTTTTCGGGTTCGCGGGGGGACCAAAATTTCCATAGAGGTTTTGAAGACATAAATCTGCCTATGGGGGGGAACCGGGAATCATGGTCAAGGGACTGAAAAATCAAAAGAATCAACAAAAGTCATTGGTCCCATTACCAGGGGTGGGCAATGGGGGGTTAACCAAAAGAGATCCCGGTTCTTGAAAGCTCAAAGAAAATCCCTCAACACGCAGGCTGTGAGGATTGTGGGAACGGGACGAGGGAGATGGAGATCTGAATGTCCTCTATGATTATTCTTTAAGGCAAAAAAAAAGCATGTTGAAGGATACCCAAGAAAAACAAAGGTTGTATATCCCTCCTGCCTCCAAGGGACCCTTGTTTGCAGCGGAAATGCAGAGCGCAGAAACTGTAAACCCACCCTACCCTACATGCCAGTAAACCCCGCAACCACGATATTAACCTTTTCATCCACAAACCACCTCGGCAGACAAGGGCGATGGAAACCCCCTTTGGCGCTACCTCCCAAAACCCCTAGGCATTTCCCGGATACCATTGAGGCTCCAAGCCGCCCCCTAAACCTGAATTTGATCACACATCCTTAAAATCCAGATTCCATGGCAAAAAGGCCACCACCAAGACCTCAACAGAAAGGCAACAAAATTTTTTCTTTCCTTACTCAGGGGCATAATTTTCCAAGGGAGATCCCAAAGGTTGAACTTTGGGAAAGGGTGGAGAAAAAAAGGGAAGGGATAAAAAGGTGGGATGGGAAAAAATGGGGGGGGGAAGGAGGATGGGGCATTAGGTTTGATCTGAGGAAAACCCAAAAAGTCCAAAATTCTTGGTCAAAACCTCATCACCACAGCAAGGGAAACCCCCGCCCCTCTTTAAGAAAAAAGTTTGTGTAATATGTTTTTTTCGGTTAAAAAGTAGAAGAAATCTCATCAAAGGTGGGGCTTCTTAGGAAGTCAGGTAGCGAAAAGTTTTGGGGGGTGGGGCACAAGTGAAATCTACCCGTCCCCTAATAACCGTACTTCTATAAATATGATCGACAACCCCCAACCCCCCAAAAAAAGCCAAAATCTTTCCACAAATGTCTGTGAGGCGAAAGGGGCCCCGTTTACAAAGGAAAGGAGGGAGACATTTTTCCCAAAACCCAAACCCAGAAAGTAGTAACATTTCCGGGCCCTCAAACAGGGGGTTTAAACAGAAAGAAAATTTTATTGTGGCCCAATTTTAAAAATCACGTTAGGGCCCGGACAGTTCCCAAAAGTTTTTTGAGAGATCACTGAAAAATAATTGAAAAAGGGAATATCCCTGTACGAAAATGGGAGCCATAAAACAGCTGATGATAGGCGAGTCGGCCTGTTTTTTTCCCCAAAAACATAAAACTTACCCCGGAACCTAACAAAAATGTTGGTTTTGTATAAATTAAAAAGGGAACACCAGCGTTGTTTTGTGGGATGATATTTGTAAATTTTATGGCAGGTGACTGAGCTGCCCACATACAAAACCCAGAAGACAAAATACGAATCGTAAGGTTTTCCCCAAAGGGGATAAAAAAAAAAAGGGGAAGATACGGGAGGGGCCCTTTAAAGAGGAAATTATTTTTATTTTTATTATTTTTAAATTTTTTTAAATTATTATTATTATTATTATTATTATTATTTTATTATTATTATTTTTATTATTATTTTTGTTGTTGTTGTTTTTTTTTTGTTGTTGTTGTTTTTTAAAGAAGTGCAAAAGCCCAGAGGGTCTTTTTTTAAAATTTTAATCAAAAAAAAGGGGGAAAACCCAACGATGGCCATACAGCACAGCGGGGCCGGGTTTTTATTTGAAAGGATAAATTAAGTAGCAAAAAGGGGAGAGGACAAAGGGGGAGAGTTGGGAAAGGGTTGTGAGGAGTGCTAGAGGGGGAAATTATATTGTGGTATAAACCTTGGTAATAAAACCGACAATTTGGGTTTTTGGGAAAGACATAAGCAAAAAATATAAAATATTTTTTTAGAAAACCCTTTTTTCGGCCCCGGGGACCTTTGTTTCCACTTCTAACATCCCGGAGGTTTAAAAAAAGACTTAAATATATATAGGGGGAAAGGGGGTGAGAGGGTTGACGCACTTGACCGGGAATGTCATAAAAACCCAAAAGAATGGGGGAAAAACACTTTTGAAGGCCTGGGGGCCATTTCGAGGCAGGGGCCTTATCCCAAAACAACCTCTGCCTATGTTTAGGCGAGTAACGATGAAATCATGTGACTCCTGTGTTTTTGGGTTGGTTGTTAAATATCTTTTAGCCAAAGTTTTTGAAATTTTTTAGTTTCCCCCGTGTTTTTTTCGTTCTATAGTGTCGGTGCGGGGATAAAAGGGGGCTTCGGGGGGCCGTCGGCCCCTCTGAGGTCTGGTTTTTGGGGGAGAACGAGTTGTGCCTCGTTTCCCCGTTCACAAATGCCCCGTGGAGTCCCCCTTTTTTTGGGGAACAGGGTACCTTACATCGATGAAAAACCTCTCTTTTTTATATAGTTTTTACGTCTTCCTATTTTTTGGGGGCCTTGAATCTGTTTTTGATAAAGCCACTGGATGGCGAAAAAGTCTAAAAATTTAAAGATATCCAGATGTTGCCCCATGTGTCTTTTTTTTTTCATATTGTCGGGATTTTTTTTACCTTTTTTTGCCCCAACTTTCAGACACTGCAAAATCATTGGGGAAACTTGGTTCAGGGCCCTCTACAAGACCTTTTCACGGCCCGCTTTCAACTAAAACCCCTCTCTTTGGGAAGGACCCCACTTCCCCCTGGGGAAAAACCCCCCTACCCGTTTCTGCCCTTTGTCTGCTGCCCCCCCCATCCCCCGACGCCTATAAAAAAAAGCCCAGTTTCTTGGGGTTTTCTCCCGATTTCCCCCTCCACCACGATGCTGGAACACTAATTTCCCAAGGGCCCAGGGCTGATTACCGTCTTTTGTAAAAAATTCTACGTCTTTCCCATTATGTCCCTTTAATCGGGATTGATAAAGCCACTGGATGCCCAAACGTCTACAATAAAGAAACCCGATGTTTTAAATGTGTCTTAACCCTTTTTATTGTCCCGGGATTTTATAAACCCTTTTTTGCCCCAAAATTTTTCAGACACTGGGAAAAATCATGGAATCTTGGGTTTAGGGACATCTACAAGCCTTTTTTCACGGGGTGCTGCAACTAACCCATCTCTTTGGGAAGGAAACCCACTTCCACTGGGGGAAACCCCCCTACCAGTGACTGCCCTCGTTGCTGCCCTTTCCCCTCCACTGACGCCTATAAAAAACCCCAGTTTCTTGGGCCTTTTTTCCAGGGGCTCTCCTCCCACCCCGATCTGTGAACACTAACCCCAAGGGGGCCCCAGGGACTGATTACCTCATCTTTTGTTTTATATTCTACTGTCTTCCTATTATTCCTTTAATCTGTATTGAAAAAAGCCACCCGGATGGCGAAAAGGGCTACAATTTTTGATATCCGATGTTTTCACATGTTCTTAACTTTCACATCGTCTCTGTTTTTGAGGCATTTTTATCTCCCTTCAGGGGGACTGCAAATTTTCCCCCTGGTTTCGCCCACATATTTCTTGGGACAAAAACCCACAGGGGATATGTGGGCCCCCTCTGTAGAAGTTAGAGGTGTGGGGCTGGGGGTTGTAGTGAGGTCTTTTATAGAGGATGTGTTTATGGGGGGAAACGTTTTAGGGTTTCTAAAAGCAAGGCCCGGCGAGTATTCGTGGCAACATCGCCAAAAATGGGAGTACCCATGAACTGTTTTAGGGACCCCAAACTAACCCAAAAAAACCCCCCATGGAACAGCCCCCCAAACAGTTCATAGTAAATCCCATGTTGGCCCATGTTGCCACGAAATACTCGCCGGGCACTTCTATGGTAACATCAACGTTTTTCCAAACCATAAACACATCCTCTAAACAAAGGACCCCCTACTAAACGCACCCCCCACCTCTAACTTCTACAGCAGGGTTTTACACTAACCCTGTGGGGTTTTGTCCCCAAAAAATATTAGGCGAGACAGGGCGAATTTAGCTTTGAAATGCCTCTAAAAAAGAGACGATGTAAGGTACGCCCTGTGTCCTTTCCCCAGAAGGGTCCACGGGGCATTTGATTTAACTGGAACGAGGGGGACAACTCGTTCTCAAACCCAAACCCGACCTCGGGCCCCCGACGGGGCCTAAAGCCTCACAATCACCCTCACCCCACACTAAGAACGCAACCTGGAAAAATACAAAATTTCAAAAAAAAATTTGGCCCTACTTTATCTTAAGCAGCAAACCCAACCCCAAAAGCACCGGGTTTTCCCTATTTCATCGTCTACCGTCCTCATCTAGGGGAGAGGTTTTTTTGATAAGGGGGCCCCGCCTCGCATGGGCCCCGTAGGCCTTCTAAATGTTCCTCCATTCTTATGTTTCTTAAAAAAAATTCCTCAGGTCACGTTTTTTCACATCTCCTCTCCCCCCTATAAATATAATGTCTTTCTAACCCCTGTTTTGTTAGAAGTGATCAAGGTCCCAGGACCGAAACGTTTTCTAATAAATATGTTATAGTGTTTGCTTACGTGTCTTTCTAAACCAAGGATTATATTACCTTTAATGCAATTACAAGTCATAGTCTGGTGCTACTTTATTTTATAATTTTATCTTAATAGCTTATACCTAGTTAATACTCTAGTTAATTCTAGCTTAATACATAGTCACCACTAAGTTCATTATGTTTATTAGTTTCTACTCTTTACTTGACCAACATGCACTAGCTATATACTTGTCCAAACATCCCGCTTTTACAGATACCAGTACTGGAACCCAACAAACTATACATGATATAAAGAATTCCCATTTAACCTAAATGATGAATGATCACGTCGACCCAGATCTAAACCTATATAATCTAACTCCCAATGAAAATTTAATGGAAAGTAACTGCCTCTATTACACAGCATCACAAGCCAGTACTGTCCTAAATTCTGCTAAAAAGTACAACAGTTCTTAACTATAATATCAGGTCCCTAAGCAAACACTATAATGAATTCCTGGCACTCCTTGATTCCCTAAAGACAACCTTCTTCTGTGTTATTCTTACTGAAACCTGGCTTAAGCAAGACACGATAAATATCTACTCTCTACCAGGATACGCAGTAATCCTCAACTGTAGCCCATACCAAGATGGGGGTGGCATTGCAATCTATTACTCTAATGAACTATCATGTTATAACACCACTTGCTATAGTGATGAATATGGAGAATATATTTTTGCAAATTTTACTGTAAAAAACCTTAAGACTCCTATAAAAATCGGCGCCATTTACCGGATGCCTCACACAAACATCCCAAATTTTAGCGATAAATTAAAGACACTAATAACAACAACCAAGTGAACAAGCACCACCTACTCTTAGCCGGAGACTTCAACATCAACCTTGACCTGACAGATGACCAGCCAGTAACTGATGTCATCAACAATATGAACAACACACTTCTCATACCAGCTGTAACTAAACCAACCAGGCTGACTGAGACAAGTGCAGCCATAATTGACCATATATGGACCAATATACTAGCCCCTCTTAAATCAGGGATAATTGCAGACAGCACTACTGACCACTACCCCACCTTCCTCTTAACAAACATTAGTAAACAACTACTGGAATACAACAGTTTCATTTAGACTCCATGACGAGGCCTCGATAAGTAACTTCACAGCAGAGCTAGGGACGGTTGACTGGCCTACAAAATTCTCCAATGCCAATGGTATCGATGACTGGGCAGACGTATCTCTTAATAAATTACTTAGACTACTATATAACATTGTCCAATAAAAGCGAAACAAATTAGGAATAAACGGCTAGGTTGCTCATGGCTTACTAACGGCATATTAAGATCCATTGATACGAAACATCAATATGAAAAGCAATATAGACAGGGCTTAATACACAAAGATATTATTAAACACTATGCATCAGCTCTCGCCAAACTATTAAGAAAGGCCAAGCAATTGTACTATTCCAGCAGATTCACTGAAACAAGAGGAGATATAAAAAAAGACCTGGAAAACACTCTCTCAGATTCTGGGCACCCACAACCTGAAAAAAATAGGGATATTGCCCTAACTAAACCGAATGAAACACAACTACATTCTACTGGTACAGTTAACAAGATAAATGACTTCTCACCCATAGGATCAAATCTTGCCAGAAAAATACCAGGTACCAACGCCCGAGCAAGTGATTACTTAGATGGGAATTTCCCAACCACCTTCTATCTTGCACCTACCTGGAGTTTACCTGGAGAGAGTTCCGGGGGTCAACGCCCCCGCGGCCCGGTCTGTGACCAGGCCTCCTGGTGGATCAGAGCCTGATCAACCAGGCTGTTGCTGCTGGCTGCACGCAAACCAACGTACGAGCCACAGCCCGGCTGATCAGGAACTGACTTTAGGTGCTTGTCCAGTGCCAGCTTGAAGACTGCCAGGGGTCTGTTGGTAATCCCCCTTATGTGTGCTGGGAGGCAGTTGAACAGTCTCGGGCCCCTGACACTTATTGTATGGTCTCTTAACGTGCTAGTGACACCCCTGCTTTTCATTGGGGGGATGTTGCATCGTCTGCCAAGTCTTTTGCTTTCGTAGTGAGTGTTTTCGTGTGCAAGTTCGGTACTAGTCCCTCTAGGATTTTCCAGGTGTATATAATCATGTATCTCTCCCTCCTGCGTTCCAGGGAATACAGGTTTAGGAACCTCAAGCGCTCCCAGTAATTGAGGTGTTTTATCTCCGTTATGCGCGCCGTGATTCTCTGTACATTTTCTAGGTCGGCAATTTCACCTGCCTTGAAAGGTGCTGTTAGTGTGCTGTAGTGTGCTGTTACCGAGCTCACTGAAGGCACCACGATTATCAAGTCACTTAAAAATAAATCAGGGAATCTGTCTTAAGTCCCACCATTATTGTACAAGCGAGCGGCTCATGTCCTTTCGCCTGCTATTTCATTACTTTTTAACAAATCACTAGAAACTAGTACTTTCCCTACACTACTCAAGACAGCAAGGGTTACACCAGTACACAAAGGTGGTGACCCTACAGATGTAAATAACTACAGGCTAATATCAAACTTACCGTTGCTGTCCAAAATCTTTGAGAAACTCGTACACAAGAGATTATATTCATTTATAACAGCACAAAGCATACTCAACACCTGCCAATTTGGCTTCAGAAAAAATAAAAGCACAAACGATGCAATTGAGAATAAGGAGAATAAGGAATATCCATTAGGACTATTGACCTTAGGAGCTTTTGATACAGTAGACCACGGCATCCTACTCCACAAACTTGATCATTACGGTATAAGAGGCCATGCATTTATATATTTCAAATCCTACCTTACTAACAGGTATCAATACGTCTCCATTAAGGACACAACCTCATCAACACGACCACTTGATACTGGAGTACCACAGGGAAGTGTCCTTGGTCCCCTGCTCTTCCTCTTATATATCAATGATCCTCCCAACGTATCACAACACCTGAAACCAGTTCTCTTTGCAGACGATACTACTTATGTCATCTCCCACCCGAATCTTGCTTCACTCAACACCATTGTTAGCGAAGAGCTACTAAAAATATCAACCTGGATGACTGCCAATAAACTTATATTTAACACTGACAAAACCTTCTTATTATGCTTGGTAACAGAGCAGGTGATGCACAACTGAACATTAAGATTGACAACACTCTTACTGCTAAACATAATGAGGGCAAATCCCTGGGCCTACACCTCGACATCAATCTGAAATTCAGCACCCATACCCAACACAAAAAAAGTGTCCAAAACGGTTGGGTTCCTCTCTAAGATACTTTACTACGTACCACAATCAGACCTACTCACATTATACTATTCACTCATCTATCTCTACCTCACATATGCCATTTGTGCCTGGGGATCAACAGTAGCAACCCACCTAAAGCCAATAACTCAACAAAAAGCCACAGTGAAAATTATCACGCAATCCAATACTAGGCAACACCCCCCTCCCCCCCACTCTTCAAAAACCTAAACTTACTCACTGTACAGAACATCCACACTTACTACTGTGCAACCTACATTTACAAAACCATAAATTCCAATATTAATCCTGAACTAAAACACTTTCTTGATAGTTGTGACAGGCCGCATAGGCACAATACCAGACACAAGAATCTCTATGACATTCCCCGTGTCCGGCAAAATCTATACAAAAATTCAATGCGCATAAAGGGGCCTAAAATCTGGAGCTCCCTGCCTGAAAACTCTAGAAATGCAGACTCAACCACTATTTTCAAAACTTCCGTCTAAAAACATCTTATCTCCCTGACACCCCACCGTCAGCTAACTACATGAAAACCACCTATTCTCTTACTCGTATCATACACACATCCAAAACTCATCCAATACTCTCGATATCTGTGATTCCCCCTAATCTTCATTTACACCCACCCAAATGACTGTGAACATAAAATTACGAATATAGCTATTACCTAATAATTCTTAAGCTAGTCATAAGTTTGCTTTACATACTCCAATGTAGGAGCTCTAAAAGAAACTGTGTACCATGTCAAGATAAAACCATTCTTATAACTAAATTTATAAATTGTAATATTCTAAAATGTTTTGAACTACCTCACAATTGTAAATCTATTTAATCACCACAGTTACCTAACTTTAATAGCAGTATGCTCCGTAACCTATGTCAATATAGAGCAAGAATTAGTATTGGTTTGCCTGAAATGCCTAGGCATGCCAGTGGCCTTCTTTGTAATTAATATTTTGTATGTAAACCACACATTAATTAATACTGTATAATATGTAAACCTCACATTGTAATCTCTACAGAGAAATAAACATATCAATTTCAATTACAATAAATCTATTGCTGTCAAAAAGTCAAAGAGGGAGTCTGTGTCAAAGGCGGAGCTGTCAGCAAGGAGGGAAGATAAAGTAAGAGCGTTAGAGCGGTGATGATGGAGGAAAGTTCTGTGCTCGGTGATAGACAAAAGTCCAATAGAATATGGGAAGTTCAAATTAGAACCTCACAGTTCTCACAGAATGGAACAGGGCACCTCTCCATGAGATACCCGTGAGTAAGACAGGTGTGCCCGATGTAAAGACGGAGAGCGTAGTCTCCCAACCTCGACACCGATTGCAAGGAAACGGCCAGAAACTTGGTTTGATAGAATGTAATTTGCTATGTGTCATATCAGACCAACGTTGTTGCCAATGGCTGCATAAATTTAATTAGGTATACACAAATACAATTACATAGATTATCATACATAGGAGCATATGTGTAGAGAATCTAGGATAACCCAAAAAAGCCAGACAAAGTGACTTATTGCCATTGGGGCCCTTTAGAGATTACAGCAAAATACTCGATAAATGGAGCACCTCTATATGAAACTGGGAGGTCATGCATTGCTGACCGCGCAGCAGTGTCTCCCTGTTAAACCATACCCCCGGCCGGGATTGAACCCGCGGTCATAGAGTCTCAAAACTCCAGCTGGTCTAGTGGCTAACGCGACGGGCTGGAGTTTTGAGACTCTATGACCGCGGGTTCAATCCCGGCCGGGGGTATGGTTTATTTGCAATCGTGTCATTACGATTTCTTGAGTCGTGTCTCCCTGTTCATTGCCCTGAACGTCAACATGACCAGGGACCCAACAGAAAACAATATCTTTGTTTTTGCTAGAAATGCAGTATAACCAAAGTTTTATATGAAGAACCAGGAGATGAGGTGAATCAATTTTTTTTATAGCTTGCAAAGCAAAAAAGGAGTCCGAGACTACTTCAAATGGCAAGACAGACGGATAATTGCTCCAAGAAATGCATACAATTCAACTGTAAAAATGCTATCCGAGTTTAATAAATGCCCTCGCCATAATCTAGCTTCGGTAAAATTAGGGAAAATGCAGTCGACTGAGAGTTCAACGATCTGCCTTCCCCCTTCCCCCCATGGAAGATGAGTGAAGAGTTTTAAGAAAGTTCAGCCTGATACGGTAAGTTGCTTTCCGGAACGTAATGTGAGGTTTCCAGGACAGCCGGCGATGAAGTAGTAGGCCGAGAAATCTGACTGCATCACGTTCAGGCATGCGTGAGCCATACAGGTACAATGGAGTATCAAGGACGTTTGGACGTCTGGTGAAAGTAATTTGGTGTGTTTTAGCACGAGTAGTGGCGCAATGGGAAACACAGTTGACAGCATTCTGGAGTGAGGCTGCTGGCGACAGTCAGCGCCTGCACAAACTAGAACGAAATCATCAACATAGAACGATGACCAAATATTAGATGGGAGAACAGATGCCAGATCATTTACAGCAAGGAGAAAAAGTGTGGTGCTAAGGACACACGCCTGGGGGACACCTTCAGCTTGGACAAATTCCAGGGAAAGCAAATTGTTAACCCGAACACTGAAATGTCTCTCAGATAAGAAGTTTGTAAGGAAAAATGGCAACCTGTTTCAGAGGCCTAAGGAGTGGGCTTGGGCCAAGATGTTATACCTCCAAGTAGTGTCATATGCCTTTTCAAAACAAAAAGGACTGCTATTTTGGGATGGTAACTAGCAAAGGCATCACAAACATACGTATCTATGCAGAATAAGGGGTCAATAGCAGAGTGGCCCTTACGAAAGCCATATTGACGAGGGGAGAGACTATTGTCTCTAAATACCACATCAAACGTCTATTTACTAGACGTTCCATCACCTTGCATACTGCACTGGTAAGAGCAATGGGACGATAATGCGAGGTATCATATCCCGAAGAACCTGGGTTACAAAAAGGCAGAACAATGGCAGATTTCCACAGCTGGGTAAAAACCCCATGTGACCAAATAAAATTGAAAAGACAAAAGAGGACTGCGATGGCTGACGGATGCAAATGCTGAAGCATTCGAATATGAATGCCATCAGGCACAGCTACCGATGACTGGCAAGCGGAAAATATTGCCTCTAGTTCTAAAAGTGAAAAAGTCACTTTATAAGGCTCTTCTCTGCTAGAAGAAAAGTCATGGAAGAAAGAAACAATGGGCATAGACGGAGCCCTTTAGGGATACATACAAGATTATTTCCGATCTCCGTGGCAACCTCAAGAAGGTTTGCAACACTGGCATTCAGTTTCCGTACTTTTATCCAAACTGCACTTACAGAGAAAGCCGAAGTAATGGTAGAAACATAATCCTCCCAACAAGTGCATTTGTCTTCATGGGTAACACGTCGAGCGACTGCTCTCGTCGGTTTAAAATCAAGGAGACGCTCTGTGGTCCTGTTGTAACGATATCAGCCCCATGCAGCACTTTTCAAATGTACTGCACGAGCACAAGCAGGAGACCACCAAGGCAAACACTCTGAGAAAATAGGTCGAAAATAGGTGCAACAGCTCATCAGTAGAGGATGAAGAAGGGTCTTCAGTAAAAACAATTTGACGTGAGTACAGGAACCAATTCGCTTGGTCAAATTGCCAACGTGGGCTTCGAGGAGGGTGAGAAAACGAATGGAAAGAAAAGAGGATAGGAAAATGATTGCTGTCATGTAAATCTGGGAGTACAGACCTGTAAGGTCAAGTGCAGTTGATGAGGAGCAAACTGAGAGATCAATGCAAAAGAAAGATTGAGTGCGAGGGTCAAAATGGATGGGAGTACCAGTATTTAAAATATGAGGGGGAAGAGAAGTGAGAAGAGCTTCTAACTGTTCGCTCAACAGTCACAGATAGGCCCCATAAAGGAAATGATGAGCATTCAAGTCACCTAATAACAAAATAGGAAAGGAAGAAGTAAGAAATGCAACATCTGGGAAAGACAATGCTCGAGAAGGAGATACAAAGAACAGACTGTATACCACTTGCTCAAGTAGATGCATACTGCAGTGTAATGCAGCGAAGTATGAATAAAAATCTAATGGTATTATGGTACACTGGTGCATATGAGAAATGCACTTTCAATAAAAGTTCCATCGGGAAAAGGATCCGATGAATGCAATAAAACAGCTCGAGATGGGATGAATAAAAGCGAAGTATAATTTAGGTTCTTGTAAACAGACACATACAAGAAAAAATACCTGAAGCTCACCCGATTACCCCTGAGGCCTCGAATATTCCGCTGTAAATAAGTCATGACTTACAAGGAGAAGTATGCCAGTAACATGAAGCATTAAGTGTCTATGGACTAATAGGGTTATTAAAGTCTATGTGTGGAGGTAGCGGAAAACGAGTAAGCAGCGAAGGAGAGTTGTGCAGATAGTTTAATTAAACGAGTGAGGAGGAACGATGAGAGGTGGATCAGTGTCCATCAATGGTCTTGTCTCCTCATTATATTGGGAGATAGCTTCAAGCATTTCAGAAGACAATGAAATTACAGATAGTTCGACATTAGAAATAGAAGGAGCAGGGTTAGTAAAGATCGAAGAGGTGAAGGAATTTACCAAAGAGAGGGAGGATGAGAGGCTAGGGTTAACTTGGGAAGAAACTAGGGAGGGGACAGGAGAGGAGGGAACTGTATGAGGGAGAGGATGAACCTCCACACCATTAACAGAGACAGTAAGACGTAAAGTGCTAGGCACAGAGACTGGAAAGGATAAATGTTTGGGAAGGAGATGGGAAGGAGAGGTTAAAGAAGATTTAAACTTTCGGAAAAATTTGGACTTTGGAGAAGTAGAGAGGCGAATGGAAGGTGCAGTTGTGCAAGGTCTTGTAGATATAGAAACATGCGAGCGAGATGAAGATTCAAGGACAGTATTAGGCATCTAAGTAGGGACCTCGAAGGCCAGGACAGCAAGAGCTAGAGTCAGAGGTGTCTGAAGAATGTGTGACACTAGAGATCGTGGAAGTAGGTACTGCAGAGGCTGGAGGCCTCTGAGCAACTCTACTGCTGAGAACTTCCATCCTCAGTTTATACTGCAGGATACCGTCTCCAAGTTCGAGAGCTGATCCCTCCACCACAACAGTGCAGAAATTGCTGGTGCTTTGGCTACCCAGCAAAATGTTGCAGGTCCATGACAATGCCCAGTCTGTGGTGCTGATGACCATACAAATAAATCCTTCAGCCTGAATCCCTCTTCCCTTAACTGTAATGAGGCTCACCCGGCTTATTCTCGCCACTGCCAAGTTTACCTATAAGAACAGGAAATTCACTGTCTCAAAGAGAAAGGTTTCACATATACCATGGCAGTCTGTCATCTTGGCCTCCAGGGAAAACTTCCATGACTTTCTTATTCTAGAGTCAGGGCTGCATTTATAAGGAGGCAAATGGGGCAACTGCCCTGAGCCCCATGTGCCCCCTGGGCCCCCTTGCCAGAGGGGCCCCCAGATGAAGGACTTCCTTTATAACAAAATGTAATAATAAAAAATTAGTTTAAAGAATTAAAGGAATTAACAAATAAAGTGTGGGGGGGGATCAGAAAATAGAAAGAAAGGGTGCCCCTTGCCTCCTCTCCCTTTGAATAACTTTATTTGACTTAACTATTTCTGGTTAGTGTCAGTTTAGAGGTAAATGACCAGACCATGAGGTCAGAGGTTACCAGGGTGCACATGCACGTGCGTGTGTGTGTGCATGTGCATGTGTGTGTGTCTATGTCTGTGTGTGCAAGGTAGCTATTGCGTGTATGGCCTTGATTGGCTATGTCGACCTCGGAAGGGCTATTTCTGTTTAGTGTCAGTGTAGAGGCCAATGACCAATGAGTCAATTGGTGGCATGGGGCTATATAGGTGTGTGTGTGTGTGTGTGTGTGTGTGTGTGTGTGTGTGTGTGTGTGTGTGTGCGTGTACTCACCTGTTTGTGGTTGCAGGGGTCGAGTCATAGCTGCTGGCCCCACCTCTTCGCTGACTGCTACTAGGTCCTCTCTTTCCCTGCCCCATGAGCTTTATCGTACTTTGCCTTAAAACTATGTATGGTTCTCGCCTCCACTACATCACTTTCTAGGCTATTCCATGACCTGACTACTCTATGACTGAAGAAATACTTCCTAACATCCCTTTGATTCATCTGAGTCTTCAACTTCCAATTGTGACCTCTTGTTTCTGTGTCCCATCTCTGGAACATCCCATCTTTGTCCACCTTGTCTCCCCTGACCCTCCTGTCCTCAAGTGTCGTCAGGCCGATTTCCCTCAACTTTTCTTCGTAGGACAATCCCCTTAGCTCTGGGACTAGTCTTGTTGCAAACCTTTGCACTTTCTCTAATTTTTGACGTGCTTGACCAGGTGTGGATTCCAAACTGGTGCTGCATACTCCAGTATGGGCCTGACGTAAATGGTATACAGAGTCTTGAACGATTCCTTACTGAGGTATCGGAATGCTATCCGTAGGTTTGCCAGACGCTCGTATGCTGCAGCAGTTATCTGATTGATGTGCACCTCAGGAGATAAGCTCGGTGTTATACTCACCCCCATGAACAAAGACTGACCTCTCCCTTTCATTCTTCCACTGCATATCCCTTTGTATCCCCTGAATTGGTTTAGTTTCCTCCATTTTAGCTTTCCTTTCTTCAGGTTCTTCACTATCTATTGTCCTTGGGCTCATTGGCCTGTCATTTTCCCTTCTCAGCTTTCCCTGGGCTCTGCTGTGGTCTGTTAGGACCTCCACATATAGCTTAGTTCTTTCATTTTCTACAGTCCCCTTGATTGCTCCTGATGTGTTTCTCTCCTTTCCTCGGGCTCCACAATGGTCTGATAGGCCTTCTACACGCAGTTTCACCCCTTCATTTTCTACAGTCCCCTTGTTCGTGACCGAGGTATCAGTCTCTGATGTCATTCCCAAATTTTTCTTTAGTTGTTTAAGCTGTTTCAGATTTTTCAGTTCCTCTTCTAAACTCTGTATCCTAGCCTCTGCTGTTGTAACTTGCATCTCCCACTTCTTGCTTTCTGCATCTAACCTCTCTTCCATTTTCATGCTAAGTTCTTCCAGCTTCTTTCCCCATTCAAGTTCCTTTTTCATGAGCTCTGCTGCCCAATCTTCCTTTGCAAGTTCATCCTCCAGTCCCTTGGCTTTCCTTCCTGCCCTCTGGCAACCCATTTTTTTGTTTATTTTGGTTGCCACAGAATGAAAAACTTATGTAATTATGTGTGTTTGTTTTGTGGTGTGTTCGAGTGTGAGGGGAGGGAGGTAGAGAGGGAAGCTGTAGTCAGTGGCTAAATGTGAGAGGGGTGGGGAGGGGGAATGAGGGGGGAATATGGGGAGTGGGGAGGAGGGAGAAGCAAGGGGGGAGAATGGGAGATAGAGAGGGGGAAAGAGGGAGAGGTGGGGGTGAAGGAGGGTGAGAGGGTGGATCAGGGAAAGGAGTGGGGGATTGGCAGGGCAGGGTGAGGTGGGGGGGAGAGCGTGAGTCTGTATGCATGAGAATGTGTGGTTGTAAACGTGTGTGTGTGTGCGCAGCTATATGAGGGTTTATTAAGTGGAACTGTGTATTGTGGTGTATGAGAGTGAATGTGGAGCTCAGTGCTCCCTTACCTGGCCCTACCCTTCTGTGACCTGACTTACACCTATCTGTTATATTGCTTCTACTTCTACCTAGTCTTATAGAATCCTGTCTTGCCTTGTTCTATAATTTATTAATTGCTATTCATTATTGAGTGCTTGATAGCCTATTATTTATCGTACTAGGAGAGTTGGACCGTTCACAGTCAGCTTGGCGGTTAATTGAAAACCAAGACCCCGTACCCAGACAACCAAATAGGTGAATACTTGCGAACAGCCTGTAGCAGCCTGTAGACTGTCCAGCTCGATGTGATGTCCTGGCATAGATCCACCTCTATTTCTTCTCGATGTATAATATACCTTATTCACTGTATTTCTTTCACTGGTAACACATTTGTTTCACTTTATTATCTTTCCTGGGTGACACGTGGCAACGTCGCCTGAGCACACACACTAGGCCTGCCAACTCTGGATGCTCCACCAAGTATCACTTTCTAGATCACTTATAAAATTGTGGCTGTCCCCACACTTATGTGGCTCAGACAAATTGTAAATCGCTTCAAGGATTGTTCACTACCGTGACACACTTAGCTACCCCTGAAGTACACTTGGGTAGCCCTCAGAAACACTTACATTCGCGGAGCATGGAAGACGTGACTCGCGCACGTGGTGCCCCTCAACTGTGTGTGTGTACTCACCTATTTGTACTCACCTATTTGTGGTTGCAGGGGTCGAGTCCTAGCTCCTGGCCCCGCCTCTTCACCGGTTGCTACTAGACCCTCTCTCCCCGCTCCATGAGCTTTATCAAACCTCGTCTTAAAACTGTGTATGGTTCCTGCCTCCACTACGTCATTTTCTAGGTTATTCCACTGCCTTACAACTCTATGACTGAAGAAATACTTCCTACTATCTCTCTGACTCATTTGTGTCTTCAACTTCCAATTGTGGCCTCTTGTTTCTGTGTCCCCTCCCTGGAACATCCTGTCCTTGTCCACCTTGTCTATTCCATGCAGTATTTTATATGTCGTTATCATGTCTCCCCTGACCCTCCTGTCCTCCAGTGTCGTCAGGCCGATTTCCCTTAATCTTTCTTCATAGGACATTCCCCTTAGCTCTGGAACTAACCTTGTTGCAAACCTTTGTACTTTCTCTAGTTTCTTGACGTGCTTTATCAAGTGCGGGTTCCAAACAGGTGCTGCATACTCCAGTATGGGCCTGACATACACGGTGTACAGTGTCTTGAATGATTCCTTACTAAGGTGTCGGAATGCTGTTCTCAGGTTTGCCAGGCGCCCATATGCTGCAGCAGTTATCTGATTGATGTGTGCTTCCGGAGACATGCTCGGTGTGTGTGTGTGTGTGTGTGTGTGTGCTCATCGACCTGTGGAGCAGTGTTGCAACCCCTGAATGGGTTACAATGATTATTATGTATATATGTAATGTATATTACCTTTTCATTTCATTTTATATTGCTTATATTTGCGATAATAGCTAAATCGTAAATGTATGACTTTATATTATTATTTGACTGTTATATTGTTATTTAGCTTATGTTGTTAGGATGTATATAAAATGTGCTCAGTTAGTCTTGATTGTCAAACTACTGTAATTATCGCTTGTCGCTCGTTATACTGCCGGCTTCTGAGCTGCAGTTGTCCACGTAGCTATCACGTGATCGAGGGGGGGTGTCCTCACCTCTCGTGAAGTAGTCAGTCTGCTGGAGACTCGCTTGCTGGTTGGATAGATTGTCTGTCTCATTATTCTTGTTAGTTCTGTAGAACTCTGTTCTCAGAACATTGTATAGACTTTGTGATTTTCGACGTTGTACTGAGGTTGTGTGTCGCTTAGACACTCTGAACATCTCAGGTCCTTAGCTATAGCTTCTGACCTAATTTTGTACTGGTTTCTGTGTATTGTCACAGTCGCGTTTTTCCTATGCTGAACATAGATTCAGTAGTATGGGAGTTTTGTAACTTTTGTGGAGGATCTGCTGATGGTCCCTACTTAGTGTCGTTATATTATTTCCCAGTTCCTGATTCTGTGTCGCAGTCGCTTGATATTGCATTGCTATTGGGCTTAGCATTCTTTGTTGTTCAAGGAGACTGTTCGGGTTGCCAGTCGGTCAAGAAGTTAGTTTATTTGAGGACTTTGTCAGTCACTTGTTTAAGTCTTATTCGAGTCTTGAGACGTAGCTAACTACTTAAGAGCACTTACACAGGATCAGGCAGGACTACAAAGAGATCTGGACAGGCTACAAGCCTGGTCCAGCAACTGGCTCCTTGAATTTAACCCTGCCAAATGCAAAGTCATGAAGATTGGGGAAGGGCAAAGAAGACCGCAGACACAATATAGTTTAGATGGCCAAAGACTGCAAACCTCACTCAAGGAAAAAGATCTGGGGGTGAGTATAACACCGAGCATATCTCCTGAGGCGCACATCAATCAGATAACTGCTGCAGCATACGGGCGCCTGGCAAACCTACGGATAGCGTTCTGATACCTCAGTAAGGATTCGTTTAAGACTCTGTACACCATCTATGTCAGGCCCATACTGGAGTATGCAGCACCAGTTTGGAATCCACACCTAGTCAAGCACGTCAAGAAATTAGAGAAAGTGCAAAGGTTTGCAACAAGACTAGTCCCAGAGCTACGGGGATTGTCCTATGAAGAAAGGTTGAGGGAAATCGGCCTGACGACACTGGAGGCCAGGAGGGTCAGGGGAGACATGATAACGACATATAAAATACTGCGCGGAATAGACGAGGTGGACAAAGACGGGATGTTCCAGAGATGGGACACAGACACAAGAGGTCACAATTGGAAGTTGAAGACTCAGATGAATCAAAGGGATGTTAGGAAGTATTTCTTCAGTCATAGAGTAGTCAGGCCATGGAATAGCCTAGAAAGTGATGTGGTGGAGGCAGGAACCATACATAGTTTTAAGATGAGGTTTGATAAAGCTCATGGAGCGGGGAGAGAGAGGGCCCAGTAGCAACCGGTGAAGAGGCGGGGCCAGGAGCTAAGACTCGACCCCTGCAACCACAAATAGGTGAGTACAAATAGGTGAGTACACACAGGAGGAAGCACGACTGAGGGACAATTCAGAGTACCAGAGCGTGTACCTCGATTGCGACAAAACACAGGAGGAAAGGAGGAGACTGAGAGAGGGGGTACAAAAATGAAAAGAGGAACGGGAGGCATCGATGAGGACGAGCAGAACCCAGACTCAGGTGGAAGGACAAATACACCCTACAGAGAGACCCACAGAAGGACTCCAACCACAACAACCCCGAAGCAACTGAACAACCTCAACCAAAACCCGCACACTGTTCCCTCTGCCTCCACCCCCCACCAAAATCCCCACCTCTACAGCAGCCCCTTTTGGGCACTCTGCCCCCACCTCCCCACCACAAACCCCACCCACACTGTGAAAACCCCAACACAGCTGAACAATCTCACCTAACACCCACACACTGTTCCCCCTGCCCCCATCCCCCACATAACAAACCCCACTGCCACAGCAGCTCCCTACGGGCACTTTGCCCTCACCCCCCACCACAAATCCCACCCACACTACAAACCCCTATAAGCCTCCCCAGGGCTCCCACCCCCAACCCCAACATTCTCCCAGGTCCACCTTGACAGACAAGAAACTGAAGGTGTGGTACACAAACGCAGATGGAATAGCAAATAAATACGAGGAATGGCACGAAAGAATCAACGAGAAGTCCCCAGACATCATAGCAGTCACAGAAACGAAACTCACTGAGACAATAACAGACGCAGTCTTCCCACCAGGATATCTGATCTTGCGGAAAGATAGAAAGAGCCAACGGGGAGGAGGGGTTGCACTGCTCATAAAAAAACGATGGAGTTTCTGGAAATGGAGGGCATGGACAAGATTGGAGAAAGGGACTACATAGCAGGCACAATTCAATTTGAGGACATAAGGTAGTCATTGCTGTGATGCATAACCCACCACAGAACTGCAGGAGGCTGACCCGAAAAGCTGACCCGAAACTGCTGTTTAGCCACATTAGGAGAAAGACGACCGTCAAAGACCAGGCGATCAGGCTGAGGAAAGAAGGTGGGAAACTCACAAGAAACGATCAAGAGGTATGCGAGGAGCTCAACAGATTTAAGGAAGTATTCACAGTGGAGACAAGAAGGACTCTGGGAAGACAGGACAGAGGGGGTCACCAACAGGGAATAGACCAACTGGTGCTGGACGATATGCACACAACTCAGGAGGAGGTGAAGAAGCTGCTAAGTGACCTTGATACCTCAAAGGCAATGGTCTTCCATACCTGAGGTATGGAAGACCGCAAATGTAGTTCCCATTTTTAAAAAAGGAGACAGAAAAGAGGCACTAAATTACAGACCAGTGTCACTGACCTGTATAGTATACAAAGACATGGAGAAGATTTTCAGGAGAGTGGTTAAGCACCTGGAACGGAACAAGATTATAAACGATAACCAGCACGGATTCATGGAAAGCAAATCCTGTGTCACAAACCTTCTGGAGTTCTATGACAAAGTTACAGAAGTGTGACACGAGAGAGAGGGGTGGGTTGATTGCATTTTCTTGGACTGCAAGAAGGCCTTCGACACAGTTCCTCACAAGAGACTAGTGCAGAAACTAGAGGATCAGGCACGTATAACAGGAAGGGCACTGCAATGGATCAGAGAATACCTGACAGGGAGGCAACAACGAGTCATGGTACGGGATGAGGTATCACAGTAGGTACCTGTGACGAGCAGGGTCCCACAGGGGTAGGTCCTAGGACCAGTGCTATTTTTGGTATATGTGAATGACATGATGGAAGGGATAGACTCAGAGGGGTTCCTGTTCGCAGATGATGTGAAGTTAATGAGGAGAATTAAATCAGATAAGGACCAGGCAGGACTTCAAAGAGACCTGGACAGGCTGGACATGTGGTCCAGCAACTGGTTTCTTGAATTCAACCCTTTCAAGTGCAATGTCATGAAGATCGGAGAAGGACAAAGAAGACCGCAGACAGAGTATAGACTAGGTGACCAAGGGCTGCAAACCTCGCTCAGGGGAAAAGATCTTGGGGTGACCATAACACCGAGCATGTCTCCAGAGGCACATATCAACCAGATAACTGCTGCAGCATACGGGCGCCTGGCAAACCTGAAAACAGCGTTCCGATACCTTAGTAAGGAATCATTCAAGACACTGTACACTGTGTACATCAGGCCCATACTGGAATATGCAGCTCCAGTTTGGAACCCACACCTGGCCAAACATATCAAGAAATTAGAGAAAGTGCAAAGGTTTGCAACAAGGCTAGTTCCGGAGCTCAGGGGTAAGTCCTACGAAGAAAGGTTGAGGGAAATCGGACTGATGACATTGGAGGACAGGCGGGTCAGGGAAGACATGACAACACCATACAAAATACTGCTTGGAATAGATAAGACAGACAGAGACAGGTTGTTCCAGAGAGGGGACACAGAAACAAGGGGTCATAATTGGAAGCTGAAGACTCAGACGAGTCATAGGGATGTTAGGAAGTATTTCTTCAGTCATAGAGTCGTCAGGAAGTGGAATAGCCTAACAAGTGATGTAGTAGAGGCAGCAACCATACACAGCTTTAAGACGAGGTATGACAAAGCTCTGGAAGCAGAGAGAGGACCTAGTAGCGATCAGTGAACAGGCGGGGCCAGGAGGTGTGTCTCGACCCCTGAAGAATTAGGTGAGTACACACACACACACACATACACATATATATATATGCATGCATGTGTGACATTAACTACATTGTCACTAAATGTCAAAAAATCTGAATATTTGTTTTTAGCAGAAGACCCAGTATGCCACGGAAAATTCAGTTGCCATGATCTCAGAAAAGAAAGATTTCCAAAGAATCAAGCAAAAGAAATGCTGCGGACTTGGCAAAGACAAAGCGCCTTACAGAATTTTTCTCTCCTACCGAAATGGAAAACAAAGAAGCTACTAATGAAGGACCAGTACCACAACCAACTATATCACTCACTTATTTACCCCTATCTCACCTATGGAATTTGTGCATGGGGCTCAACAACAACAAACCATCTCAGACCACTAATTACCCAACAAAAGGCTGCAGTCAGAATGATAACAAATTCCCACTACAGGCAGCACACTCCACCAATATTCAAAACTCTAAACCTACTCACCATACAAAACATCCATACTTATTACTGCACCTACTACATACATAGAACACTTAACTCGGATATAAACCCTCCCCTCAAACATCTCCTTACCAACCTCAACAGAACACATGACCATAACACAAGGCACAAAATCACTCTTGATGTTTCCCTTTTGTCCATCTCACGCTATGCAAAAACTCAATGCACATAAAAGGCCCTAAAACCTGGAATTCATTGCCTGTAAATATAAAAGAAACACTGTTTATAAATTCAAGTCTCTTCTCATAAATCACTTACTCACCCACAGCCAAATAAATACTGAATAATTTTATCTTATAAATTGTATCTCATAAATGTTTTTCATAATTGTACCTCAGAAATGCTTAACCTCAGACCCAATCAAACTTTGTTATTTTTTAATTACATTACCTAACAGAATACTCCATTCTACCGATTGCACAGCAACACAGTAAATGACCATATGACCTGTCTTTGTAATGCTCATCTGTGCTTAATTGTTATCTGTTTACAATAAAGTTTTACCACTGAATATATCATTGCTTAGTTAATCTTAAGTTTTAAGCCTGCCCATAATGCTATGCATACAAGGGGCTTTGGCATGTTGCACTTTACTGTATTCCTTTTTTACTTCTCTGTATCATGTTCAAATAAATAAATAAGTAAATAAATAAATGTTTCTTCTGAGGAGCTGCCTGCATTCCAAAATACATCTGCATAAAATAAAAAGAACATACTAAATCAAGATAGTAAAGGTGATGAATCACCACAACCACATTCTACAGATACTTCTGTAGACATGGGCAGTGAACTGCCACCATGTGATTCAGACCCAGTGTTACATATTATACCCATGGGTACCATTATATAATTCAGAAATAGCCAGGCTACAAAATTTCATGCAATATGACAAACTGCTTTATTATTAGCTTAAATGAAGTGGTTCAACTATATCTGACGTCACATGAAAAAGATATTCATTCCAAATTATTATTGTAAATATTAGTGTTAACGTGCATATGTTAGGTTATTACTGAAATCTATGTCCCTATAGCAGCGGCAGTGGCAGCATAGGCAGCAAGCTGTGTCATTTTTCTCACCTGCAGAGCCCATCAACGCTTCGATGATGGAATAATTGCAATCATAACTGCACTAACGTACGTATAACCGAGTGTAGAAAATACTGTATATTTTCCAAAAATACAGTGTATTTTGTACGTAAATTGATGGAATATATTGTACATAATAAAAATTAATATGTAAATAAATAAAGAACCAGCGAAATGGGTGAACATTGCTGGGGAAGAGTCGCCATTGTTTTGAACTGGGCTGAAGGCACGCGAGTGAAATGTGCATAAATTTCGTAGCTCTGGAGGTTAAATTGTGGTTGAAACCTCCCAAATAGGAGCAGAAATTGTTGGATTTGCAGTCCTGCATAACATGAGCATTAGGCGAGTGGACAGGACAGTCTAGGAACCCCAGCTAAGTTGATGTCTATTTATGTTGAAATTCTGGCCAGTATTTTCATCATAATTTAGGCAGGGTGTTTGTATACGATACACTAAGTAATCTCCAGACAAATTGGTGAGTCTTATTATTATAAATTCTCCTTCAATGTATATGTATTCACATTTTAAATTAATATGCAGTCCACATATTTATATTAATGTTTTTACTAGAATTCCTGGTGATGTATATTTCATTTGAAATTAATATAGGTCCAGAGTGACTTGTGGAAAGATAGATTGTAGTAGGTATCGAAGGGGGACATTTTTTGCGACCTAAGTGTCCTAAAATTCCTACATGTCTCTGTAACCTTGATAAAGAATAATTATCTTTGTTACCATTTACTGGTATGTATCTTATGAGTTACATCCAGGTAAATTTAATTTTCCATATAGTTGCCCATTGGTCCTTGATCGAACTGGATGTAATTAGTGAAGTTATTAATTAGTGAATTAATTACTTAATAGTTATATGTGAAATGACAGAAGGAGGTGGATGTTAGGGCCACAAATTTACTTAATGTTAGGGCCACAAATTTACTTAATGTGTAGTGGATTATAATTACTACAATAATAATGTTGCTAAGCTCAAGTGTAGCTAGAATTTATATTAATGTATTTAGAATTTATATCATAATTTCCTTACATGTAATTGCTAAGCTCAAGTGTAGCTAGAATTTATATTAATGTATTTAAAATTTATATTATAAGATAAGATTTCGTTCGGATTTTTAACCCCGGAGGGTTAGCCACCCAGGATAACCCAAGAAAGTCAGTGCATCATCGAGGACTGTCTAACTTATTTCCATTGGGGTCCTTAATCTTGTCCCCCAGGATGCGACCCACACCAGTCGACTAACACCCAGGTACCTATTTGCTGCTAGGTGAACAGGACAACAGGTGTAAGGAAACGTGTCGAAATGTTTCCACCCGCCGGGAATCGAACCCGGGCCCTCCGTGTGTGAAGCGGGAGCTTTAGCCACCAGGCCACTAAGCTCAATTGTAACTAGAATTTATATTAATGTATTTAGAATTTATATTATAATTTCCTTACATGAGTAATTGCTAAGCTCAAGTGTAGCTAAGATTATATTAATGTATAAGAACATAAGAACATAAGAACATAAGAAAGGAGGATCACTGCAGCAGACCTGTTGGCCCATGATCGACAGGTCCTTTACAATTCATCCCACTAACGAAACATTTTCCAAACCCAATCCTTAATGCTACCCAAGAAATAAGCTCTGATAACTGAATCCACTCACTTGCAAGTCCCACTCAAATCCAACCCCTCTCACTCATATATTTATCCAACCTAAATTTGAAACTACCCAATGTCCTAGCCTCAATAACCCAACTAGGTAGACTGTTCCACTCATCAACTACCCTATTTCCAAACCAATACAATGAATCCCTTGTTAATAATTTAGAAATTTCAGAGGAACTGGGTGCTAGCGACCACAAATCAATTACATTTATCATTGAATGGAAGTATGATAGTAGCGATAACTCAGTAACAGTCCCAGATTTTCGCTTAGCAGATTACGATGGGCTTAGAGAACACTTATCATCTGTTGACTGGGGTAACGAAGAGAGCTATCAATATGACAGTTTTCTGAACACTATACATGATGCTCAAAGAACGTTTATCCCATGTAAAGAAATTAGATCAAATAGAAATGACCCAAAATGGATGAATAATAGGCTGAAATATCTACTAGGGCATAAGAAGGGAATTTATAGGCGTATCAAAAGAGGTGAGGGTCATCTTATGAATCAGTATATTGACATTAAGAGGGACGTTAAAAAGGGGATAAGAAAAGCTAAAACGGACTATGAAATTAAAGTTGCTAAGGATTCGAAAACTAACCCAGGTCTATAGAACAAAAGTTATAATTTCCTTACATATAATTGCTAAGCTGACATGTATGCCAGGGATGGGGTTCACTTATCTAGGTGTGGGGTGGGAGCACTGGCCAACGCAGTGGAGGGAGCTGTTAGGTCTTTAAACTAGGAATAGTTAGTGGTATGGGTTTTTGCGGGAAAACTGTGAAGTCTCAGGGTAGTAATATGAGTACTAGGAGAACTAGTAATAGGCAAAATGAGGTGGATATCGGAAAGCCAGTGGCACTAATTGTAAAGGACAGTAATAGGATTAGTGGAATAACAGAGAGGAGCAGGAATGATAAAGAGAAAGGAGGGTCCTTAAGTATATATTACACAAATAGTCGCAGTGCTAGGAATAAGATGGACGAGTTGAGACTAGTTGCTAGTGCAGGTAACATAGATGTATTTGCCATTACTGAGACGTGGTTTAATTCAAAAAGTCGGGACATGCCTGCAGAATGTCACATTCAGGGTTTCAAATTGTTCCAAGTAGATAGAAGTATCGGGAAGGGGGGTGGGGTGGCATTGTATGTCCGAGATCGCTTGAACTGTTGCATAAAAACGGGTATTAAGTCTGAAGTAAACACATACAGAGTCTGTTTGGATAGAATTTTCAGAGGGGCATGAAAAATTAATTTTAGGTGTGATATACCGTCCCCCAAATTTAGATAGGGACCAGGGAAGACTACTATGGAGGAAATTGTTAGGGCCACAAGGCACGATAATGTAGTAATTCTAGGAGACTTTAACTTTAGTCATATGATTGGAATTTCTTGACTGGGAATTTAGAATCATACGACTTCTTAGAAGTAGTTCAGGATTGTTTTTTGAAGCAGTTTGTGACAGAACCTACAAGGGGTAATAACCTGCTGACTTAGTTCTGGCAAACAATGAATCCCTTGTTAATAATTTAGAAGTTTCAGAGGAACTGGGTGCTAGCGACCACAAATCATTACATTTAGAATTGAATGGAACTATGATAGTAGGGATAACTCAGTAACAGTCCCAGATTTTCGCTTTGCAGATACGATGGGCTTAGAGAACACTTATCATCTGTTGACTGGGGTAACGAAGAGAGCTATCAATATGACAGTTTTTCTGAACACAATACATGCTGCTCAAAAGAACATTTATCCCTTATAAAGAAATTAGATCAAATAGAAATGACCCAAAATGGATGAATAATAGGCTGAAATATCTACTAGGGCATAAGAAAGGAATTTATAGGCGTATCAAAAGAGGCGAGGGTCATCTTATGAATCAGTATATTGACATTAAGAGGGACATTAAAAAGGGGATAAGAAAAGCTAAAAGGGACTATGAAATTAAAGTTGCTAGGGATTCTAAAACTAACCCAAAAAGTTTTCTCCAGGTATATAGAACAAAAGTCAGAGATAAGATAGGTCCCCTTAAAAAATAACTATGGGCATCTTACTGACAAAGAGAATGAAATGTGCTCGATTTTAAAATAATTATTTTCTCTCGGTTTTTACACAGGAAGACACTAATAATATTCCGGTAATTAATTTTATAGTGGGCCAGAAGAAGATAAATTATGTAACATCACAGTCACTAGTGAAATGGTTGTGAAGCAGATAGACCGACTGAAGCAAAATAAGTCACCGGGTCCTGATGAGGTTTTTTCAAGGGTTCTAAGGAATGCAAAATGGAAGTCTGTGAACCATTAACTAATATTTTAATTTATCTCTTCAAACAGGTGTAGTGTCTGATATGTGGAAGATGGCTAATGTAATTCCTATTTTTAAAACAGGGACAAGTCGTTACCGTCAAATTACCGCCCAATAAGCCTGACCTCAATTGTAGGCAAATTACTAGAGTCAATTATAGCTCAAATTATAAGAAGCCATCTCGATAAGCATAGCTTGATTAATGATACTCAGCATGGATTCACAAGAGGCCGGTCTTGTCTAACTAATTTATTAATTTTCTTCAGTAAAGCTTTTGAGGCTGTTGACCACGATAAAGAATTTGATATTATTTACTTAAGATTTTAGTAAGGCTTTGATAGAGTTCCGCACCAAAGACTGTTGAAGAAAGTAGCAGCTCATGGCATTGGGGAAGAGTGCTCTCGTGGATCGAATCATGGCTCACAGACAGGAAGCAGGGGAGTGTCCATAAATGGGGGTTAAATCCGAGTGGGGATCAGTAACAAGTGGCGTTCCACAGGGATCAGTCTTGGGGCCCCTTTGTTGTTTATAATGTATATCAATGATCTTGATGAAGGAATTACTAGTGATATGAGCAAATTCGCCGATGACACGAAGATAGGTAGGATAATTGATTTAAACGTAGATGTTAGGGAACTTCAGGAGGATTTAGACAAACTCTACTCTTGGTCAGAAAAGTGGCAGATGCAGTTCAATGTAGATAAATGCAAGGTTCTGAAGCTCGGGAGTGTCCATAACCTAGCACTTACAAGTTAAATAATGTAGAACTTAGCCATACAGATTGCGAAAAGGACTTGGGGTTATGGTAAGCAGCAACCTTAAACCAAGACAGCAATGCCTAAGCATACGTAATAAGGCAAATAGATTACTGGGATTTATATCAAGAAGTGTAAGCAACAGAAGTCCAGATGTCATCTCGCAGCTTTATACATCATTAGTAAGGCCTCACCTAGATATGCAGCTCAATTCTGGTCTCCATATTACAGAATGGACATAAATTCGTTAGAAAACATTCAGCGTAGGATGACTAAATTAATACATAGCATTAGAAATCTTCCTTATGAAGAAAGATTGAAGACTCTTAAGTTACATTCACTTGTTAGACGAAGAATGAGGGGAGACCTGATCGAAGTGTATAAGTGGAAGATAGGTATTAATAAAGGGGATATTAACAAGGTCTTGAGGATCACTCTCCAAGAGAGAACCCGCAGTAATGGATTTAAATTAGATAAGTTTAGATTTAGAAAGGACATAGGAAAGTATTGGTTTGGAAATAGGGTAGTTGATGAGTGGAACAGTCTACCTAGTTGGGTTATTGAGGCTAGGACTTTGGGTAGTTTCAAATTTAGGTTGGATAAGTACATGAGTGGGAGGGGTTGGATTTGAGAGGGACTTGCACATCAGAGCTTATTTCTTGGGCAGTATTGAAAATTGGGTTGGTCAAATGTTTGTTAGTGGGATGAATTGTAAGGACCTGCCTAGTAAAGGCCAAACGGGCCTCCTGCAGTGTTTTCCCCCTTTCTTATGTTCTTATGTTCTAAAGCTCAAGTAGCTAGGATTTATTCAAGGTAAGTTGTAATATTTACCTTTATAAAGTGCATAATTAAGTACATAATCAGTGTTATTAATTAAGATGAATTTAATACATTGCACCATGGGTGAAAATGAGGAAATTAATGTAGAGGCAAATACATGGAAAATTTTGAGCAAAAAAAAATCATCATTGCGGCAAAAGGGTCATGTAACAAAGGCATACAATAAATGTTTGGAATTAATGAAACAAGAAACTGTGAAACCATTTATTTATTTATTTTTTTTTATTTGTTTTTTAAATTTTTTTTAACAAATACAGCAAAGACAAAATAATACAGTTAAATGCAGTTA
>NC_069400.1:90528766-90571000 GCF_026875155.1 Cherax quadricarinatus
GTCAGTGTGGTGGTCTGCTGCTGTCAGTGTGGTGGTCTGCTGTTGTCAGTGTGGTGGTCTGCTGTTGTCAGTGTGGTGGTCTGCTGTTGTCAGTGTGGTGGTCTGCTGTTGTCAGTGTGGTGGTCTGCTGTTGTCAGTGTGGTGGTCTGCTGTTGTCAGTGTGGTGGTCTGCTGTTGTCAGTGTGGTGGTCTGCTGTTGTCAGTGTGGTGGTCTGCTGCTGTCAGTGTGGTGGTCTGCTGTTGTCAGTGTGGTGGTCTGCTGCTGTCAGTGTGGTGGTCTGCTGTTGTCAGTGTGGTGGTCTGCTGCTGTCAGTGTGGTGGTCTGCTGTTGTCAGTGTGGTGGTCTGCTGTTGTCAGTGTGGTGGTCTGCTGCTGTCAGTGTGGTGGTCTGCTGTTCTCCACGTTGATGAAATCTTTATCTGTTGTTTTCTTATCCTTTTGTATGATTTTTTATATGACAGGAAATTAATTCTCCTTAGAATGTTCTTTACCACTTCCCTCTCTCTGTCTCTCTCTCTGTCTCTCTCTGTCTCTCTCTGTCTCTCTCTCTGTCTCTGTCTCTCTCCCTCTCTCTCTCTCTTCTCTTCTCTCTCTCTCCTCTCTCTCTCTCTCTCTCTCTCTCTCTCTCTCTCTCTCTTCTCCTCTCTCTCTCTCTCTCTCTCTCTCTCTCTCTTTTTTTTTTTTTTTTTTTTTTTTTTTTTTAACACGGGGTTTGACAAGGTTAAGGATCCCTAGCTTTATTGACAGCTATATTACAGGTTAAGGATTCCTAACTTTATTGGCAAGCTAAGAGCTGTTACCTACATCAGCTCATTTGAAAGCATTTTTTTTTTTGTTATGAGACATACAAGTTCGGGACAGGATGAAGTTGGAGCCATCTGTGGGCCAGCATTTTCATTTGATCAACTGACTTTATCTCGTTGGAGTGATGTTCTGGAGAAGGGTACAGCCAGAGTGAAGTTGCTGCTTTCTGCCCGTCTTGTGGCATAGAAGCTTGTTTCACGCTGTCCTCGAAGTGGATCCAAGTGTGGTATTTTGACAATATTGGCCTTGTACATAACAGTAAGGCCACCCACATCCCTCCTATGTTGAAGGCTCTGCTGAAATGACAGATCTATCCAGGATGGGTCCAGGCGAGAGATGAGACGTCTTGCTCTGTTCTCTACTCTGTCAAGCAGTCGCAGATGAGAGGGGGGGCAGGCAAACCAAGAAAGTGGAGCATACTCAAGGTGCGAGCGTACTTGTGCCTCGTACAGGATCTTGCAACCCCTACTGTCAAGCAGATGCGAGATACGGCGAAGTGCTGTAAGCTTCCTGGCTGCCTTGTTTGCAAGATTTACAACATGGTTCTTCATGGTTAGTTTGGAGTCAAATTTCACCCCAAGGATATCAACTTCTTCTCCAGGTGCCAACATCCTCCCATTCATCCTTACTACTGCACCAGCATTACCATCATGGTGCCTAGAGACGATCATCATTTGCGTTTTCTCAGGTGCAAATGTTACTTGCCATCTATTTCCCCAAGCTGATATAGCTCTCAGCTGGTGATTGATGTAGCTTAGAGCAGCTGGCATTTCTTCTCTTGGATAAGTGAATGTCAGTGTACACTCTCTCTCTCTCTCTCTCTCTCTCTCTCTCTCTCTCTCTCTCTCTCTCTCTCTCTCTCTCTCTCTCTCTCTCTCTCTCTCTCTTCTGGTAGTGTTTAATAAGACACGTTATCAAATAACCATTTAAATTAAAGACTTTTTCCTTTACACGGATTCCGAGCCCCGAAATTAATTTATGTTCATTCCCACTTCAAAGATCAAAATGAAAAGGTAAAGAAAGAAAACGAGAAAGAGAAGCTCGAGGAAGATGATGAAGCAAAGGAGGAAAATGAGCAAAGTGGAAGGGCAGAGTATACACAAATAACCCGCACATAGAAGAGAGGAGCTTACGACGACGTTTTGGTCCGACTTGGACCATTTACAAAGTCACACTAACCAGAAGTGGAGCACGACGGCTATATATAGGCAGGAAGAGGTAGTGGTGGTAGTAGTAGTAGTAGTAGTAGTAGTAGTAGTGGTAGTAGTAGTAGTAGTAGTAGTAGTAGTAGTAGTAGTTGTTGTTGTTGTTGTAGTGGTAGTAGTGGGGAACTGAGGAGGAGGAGCCAGACAAATATAAAGACAGGAGAGCACTGCAAGGGAGCTAGGTGCCCACAGAGGGAGAGCAAGTGCACAGAGGTGGGGGAAGGGGAAGTGATGAAATAAATAATGAAGGAACAGAAACACGCGACAGAATGAAAAACAATAAAAGGAAAGAGGTTAAGTCACGAGCGTTCTGAAGTTTGGAGCAATTTACAATGTAGTGGGAGAGGAAGGCATCTACAGAGACGAAGCCACGACTAAGATTCATACAAGGAAAGTTGTGTATTAGAGAGGATTCAACAAGACGGCGACTGTTAAAGTTGGAAGTGGGGAAGACAGTTTTAGCAGAAGACCAGTCTATAGGATGGCTGTGATCTCTGACGTGACAGAACAGAGCATTGTTAGTGTCGGCAAGCCTAACACTATTTTTGTGCTCCCTAAGTCTGTCAGAAAGAGATCGGCCAGTTTCTCCAGAGTACTGAATAGGACAGGAGGAGCAAGAAATAGAGTAGACACCAGGAACATCTGTAGAGGGAGGAGAGGTATGAACGAAATTAGTGCGAAGAGTGTTAGTCTGGCGGAAAGTAAGCTTGATGTCTAAGGGACGGAGAGAATTGTTGAGATTAGAAAGACCGGAAGTGTAGGGAAGGCAGAGGACAGAAGAGTTCCCAGGAGTAGAGTTTGGGAGAGAAGAAACTACGTTTAGCACGTGAGAGAGCAGAGTCTATGAAATAGGAAGGGTAGCCAAGACGGGAAAACGAATTATGAAGAGTGGAAATTTCTGCTTGAAGGAACTGAGGATCACAGATGCGGAGGGAACGGAGAAAGAAGGAGATAAGAACACTTTTCTTGACAGGGAAAGCATGATAGGAAAAGTAGTGAATGTACATGCCACTGTGCATAGGTTTTCGGTAAACGGAAAAGGAAAAACCTGTATCTGAGCGGTGGACATGGACATCAAGGAAAGTAAGCAAGGAATTAGATTCCCATTCAGCTTTAAACTTAATGGAAGGGGCAAGATTATTAAGAGCTTCAAGAAAAGGTTGGAAGAGATTGGAGTCATGAGGCCACAGAGCAAAGATGTCATCCACATAGCGGAGCTAGAGTGAAGGTTGCACATCGATGGTAGGAAGAACAGTCTCGAAGCATTCGAGTGTTAGGCTTGCCGACACTAACAATGCTCTTTTCTGTCACGTCAGAGATCACAGCCATCCTATAGACTGGTCTTCTGCTAAAACTGTCTTCCCTACTTCCAACTTTAACAGTCGCCGTCTTGTTGAATCCTCTCTAATACACAACTTTCCTTGTATGAATCTTAGTCGTGCCTTCGTCTCTGTAGATGCCTTCCTCTCCCACTACATTGTAAAATGCTCCAAACTTCAGAACACTCGTGACTTAACCTGATTCCTCATTTTTCTTCTTCCTCTCCCTCTTCCCCTTTCCTCTATCCTTTTTTTGCCTTTCCTTCTGTCGCGTGTTTCTGTTCCTTCAGTATTTATTTCATCACTTCCCCTTCCCCCTACCTCTGTGCACTTGCTCTCCCTCTATGGGCACATAGCTCCCTTGCAGTGCTCCCCTGTCTTTATATTTGTCTGGCTCCTCCTCCTTAGTTCCCCACTACTACCACTACAACAACAACAACAACTACTACTACTACTACTACTACTACTACTACTACTACTACTGCTACTACTACTACCACCACCACCACTACCTCTTCCTGCCTATATATAGCCGTCGTGCTCCACTTCTGGTTAGTGTGACTTTTTTAAATGGTCCAAGTCGGACCGGAACGTCGTCGTAAGCTCCTCTCTTCTATGTGCGGGTTATTTGTGTATCGTTCCAGTCACGGTATTGTGCCTTTTTTTTGTTATTTAAGGGCAGAGTACTTGTGATTTTTGTCAACTTGTTCTTAATGTTGAAACTGTTGGAATAATTCGGTGAATATGAATGTGGAAAAGATCCAAATTAATGCATTTCCTTGTTTTCACGAGGATAGTGAGGCTCAGCTTAGAGTATGTAGGAGAGAGGGAGATTACTTCCCAGTATAAGTAGGTCTTAGACAAGGATATATGATGTAACTATGGTTGCTCAATATTTTTATAGATGGGATTAAGAGAAGTGAATGCTCGGGTGTTGACAAGAGGTGTAGGATTAAAAGTAAAAGATTATAACACAAAATGGGAGCTGCCACAGTTACTGTGCTGATGACACTGTTGTTTTGGGAGATTCTTAAGATAAGTCGCAGAGGTTGGTGGATGAGTTTGGTAGGGTATATAAAAGAAGAAAATTAAAAGTGAATGTAGGAAAGAGTAAAGTGATGAGGATAAAAAATTTGGGTAATGAAAGATTGGATAGCTCCTGATGACGCACTGAGAAGTGCGAAAATACTTGAGCTTAAGATTTCCACTCTCGTGGCTTGTTTCCATATATTTATATATATATATATATAATATATATTATATATAATATTATATATATATATATATATATATATATTATGTGTGTGTGTGTGTGTGTGTGTGTGTTGTGTGTGTGTGTGTGTGTGTGTGTGTGTGTGTGTTACCGGCTTCTGTGGTACCAGCTTCTGTGGTACTAGCTTCTGTGTACCGGCTTCTGTGGTACCGGCTTATCTGGTACTGGCTTCTGTAGTACCAGCTTCTGTGGTACCAGCTTCTGATTACATCGTCTTCACATCTCTACTGTTCCTGCCTACTTTCTGTATTCGACTGAAGAAGCCTACTGTGTAGGCGAAACGTTTCGGAATAAAGTTGTCTAACTGTTGCATATGTGTCTTACCTAACAGCTTCTGTTGTACCGGCTTCTGTGGTGCCGGTTTCTGTGTTACCAGCTTCTGTGGTACCGGCTTCTGTGGTACCGGCTTCTGTGGTACCGGCTTCTGTGGTACTAGCTTCTGTGGTACAGGCTTCTGTGGTACCAGGTTCAGTGGAACCAGCTTCTGTGGTATCGGTTTCTGTGGTACCGGCTTCTGTGGTACCGGTGTTACGCACCCCTACTTCACTCCATTATATACAAAAATAAAAGGCCTGGTTAAAATAAGTTCTGTAATAATATATCGCGAACCACTTTATTAATAGCTAGATAAAGCAGGTTCGACTATATATTATTATCGGGTACGGTATGAATCATCAATAGTACTCTCATTATATTATATCTTTCCCCATGATTATTATAATTATAATATTATATTATATTATTATTAGGTTAGGTATTACGAATGTGTAACCACTACTGTAGTGACCAATTGGTGGTTCTAGAATTGACGCCACGCGTCGCCTTCTGGCCGAGCTGAAGTCTGACTATGAAGTAGTTGAGTGAGGGAGTCAGCTCCTAGCTCTGACTCGGTACGGGTCTTCAACACAAAGCTCCTAGCTTAAACTTAAACTTTATACCAAGTCTATTGTCTTGCCTTTGCCATTAGTTTCCTGAAGTCTGGTAATTCATGTCACTTATGAAAGATAACTATTTCGTTACCCTAGACATTTCTAAAAGAGTTAAATGGTGAGATTAGTAGATTATTAATTGAAATTATTGTATCATACTCTGTTAATGAGAATTTGAACGTAAGATTTGGTTTCTTGCTGTATAGTGTTTCATTTATAATTGCTTGTGGTTATTTTAATTCACTAACCAAATACCAATGAAACTAAATGATTGGTAATAAAATAAAACTAACAAAAAAAAAAATGGAGTTATTTGTGCCCCTATTGTTACGGTGAAGATTAAGTCGTAACAACCGGCTTCTGTGGTACCGGCTTCTGTGGTACCGGCTTCTGTGGTACCAGCTTCTGTGGTACCAGCTTCTGTGGTACCAGCTTCTGTGGTACCGGCTTCTGTGGTACCGGCTTATCTGGTACTGGCTTCTGTAGTACCGGCGTCTTTGGCACCAGCTTCTGTGGCACCAGCTTCTGTAGTACCGGCTTCCGTGGTACCGGCTTCTGTGGCAGCAGCTTCTGTAGTACCAGCTTCTGTGGTACCGGTTTCTGTGGTACCGACTTCTCTGTTACTATTTTAATTAACTCTTAAGAAACAAACGACAATACTCTCAGTAGAAAATATTACGTAGGGGGTTGTAAACAAAAGCTGGAAACTAATGGTCTTATGTGTTGCATTCTTAATTATATTTACTCATGATGGCGATAGTTTGGCAGAGCGTCTGGAGCGTCGGCGGACGTCCCACGAAAATATTATGCAACCCACAGAATGTGTGGGTGGGGTCTGAACCCATGGCGGGTGAGTCGTAAAAACTGGTCTTGCCGTGGGTTCCATCCCCATCCGGGCGGTTGTTTCATTGCTATCGTCTTATTACGACTAAATGAGTCATAAAATAATATACTTTAGATTAATGTAGTGTTTCCTTATTTGCCCTTTTTGTGAGGTATTTTAATTTATTAATATTTTCTGACTTGTTTATAGAATAGTAACAACAATAACAACAACAATAACAACAACAATAACAACAACAATAACAACAACAATAACAACAACAATAACAATAACAATAATAACAATAATAATAATAATAACAATAATAACAATAATAATTTATTTCCAAACTAACAGTTATTTTTTTACAAAATCTGATAACAGTTAACATTGAAGACATAAAGTTCCCGGTTATTTCGTTTCCTTTCTAAATACTGACATATTAATTATGGTGTTAGTTAAAATTTGTGACCAAATGGGATCAATGTTACCAGTGTATTCCTATGGTGACAGTGTTACCAGTGTATTCCTATGGTGACACAATGTTACCAGTGTATTCCTATGGTGACAGTGTTGCCAGTGTATTCCTATGGTGACACAATGTTACCAGTGTATTCCTATGGTGACAGTGTTACCAGTGTATTCCTATGGTGACACAGTGTTACCAGTGTATTCCTATGGTGACACAGTGTTACCAGTGTATTCCTATGGTGACACAGTGTTACCAGTGTATTCCTATGGTGACAGTGTTACCAGTGTATTCCTATGGTGACAGTGTTACCAGTGTATTCCTATGGTGACACAATGTTACCAGTGTATTCCTATGGTGACAGTGTTACCAGTGTATTCCTATGGTGACAGTGTTACCAGTGTATTCCTATGGTGACAGTGTTACCAGTGTATTCCTATGGTGACAGTGTTACAGTGTATTCCTATGGTGACACAATGTTACCAGTGTATTCCTATGGTGACACAATGTTACCAGTGTATTCCTATGGTGACACAGTGTTACCAGTGTATTCCTATGGTGACACAATGTTACCAGTGTATTCCTATGGTGACACAGTGTTACCAGTGTATTCCTATGGTGACAGTGTTACCAGTGTATTCCTATGGTGACAGTGTACAGTGTATTCCATGTGACAGGTACAGTGTATTCCTATGGTGACAGTGTTACTAGTGTATTCCTATGGTGACAGTGTTACCAGTGTATTCCTATGGTGACAGTGTTACCAGTGTATTCCTATGGTGACAGTGTTACCAGTGTATTCCTATGGTGACAGTGTTACCAGTGTATTCCTATGGTGACAGTGTTACCAGTGTATTCCTATGGTGACACAATGTTACCAGTGTATTCCTATGGTGACACAATGTTACCAGTGTATTCCTATGGTGATAGTGTTGCCAGTGTATTCCTATGGTGACACAATGTTACCAGTGTATTCCTATGGTGACAGTGTTACCAGTGTATTCCTATGGTGACTGTTACCAGTGTATTCCTATGGTGACACAATGTTACCAGTGTATTCCTATGGTGACACAGTGTTACCAGTGTATTCCTATGGTGACAGTGTTACCAGTGTATTCCAATGGTGACAGTGTTACCAGTGTATTCCTATGGTGACAGTGTTACCAGTGTATTCCTATGGTGACAGTGTTACCAGTGTATTCCTATGGTGACAGTGTTACCAGTGTATTCCTATGGTGACACAATGTTACCAGTGTATTCCTATGGTGACAGTGTTACCAGTGTATTCCTATGGTGACAGTGTTACCAGTGTATTCCTATGGTGACACAATGTTACCAGTGTATTTCTATGGTGACAGTGTTACCAGTGTATTCCAATGGTGACACAATGTTACCAGTGTATTCCTATGGTGACAGTGTTGCCAGTGTATTCCTATGGTGACACAATGTTACCAGTGTATTCCTATGGTGACAGTGTTACCAGTGTATTCCTATGGTGACACAGTGTTACCAGTGTATTCCTATGGTGACACAATGTTTCCAGTGTATTCCTATGGTGACACAGTTTCCAGTGTATTCCTATGGTGACACAGTGTTACCAGTGTATTCCTATGGTGACAGTGTTACCAGTGTATTCCTATGGTGACAGTGTTACCAGTGTATTCCTATGGTGACAGTGTTACCAGTGTATTCCTATGGTGACAGTGTTACCAGTGTATTCCTATGGTGACGTGTGTTACTAGTGTATTCCTATGGTGACAGTGTTACCAGTGTATTCCTATGGTGACAGTGTTACCAGTGTATTCCTATGGTGACACAATGTTACCAGTGTATTCCTATGGTGGACACAATGTTACAGTGTATTCCTATGGTAACAGTGTTTACCAGTGTATTCCTATGGTGACACAATGTTACCAGTGTATTCCTATGGTGACACAATGTTACCAGTGTATTCCTATGGTGACACAATGTTACCAGTGTATTCTTATGGTAACAGTGTTAGCAGTGTATTCCTATGGTGACACAATGTTACCAGTGTATTCCTATGGTGACACAATGTTACCAGTGTATTCCTATGGTGACACAATGTTACCAGTGTATTCCTATGGTGACAGTGTTACCAGTGTATTCCTATGGTGACACAATGTTACCAGTGTATTCCTATGGTGACAGTGTTACCAGTGTATTCCTATGGTGACACAATGTTACCAGTGTATTCCTATGGTGACACAATGTTACCAGTGTATTCCTATGGTGACAGTGTTGCCAGTGTATTCCTATGGTGGCACAATGTTACCAGTGTATTCCTATGGTGACAGTGTTACCAGTGTATTCCTATGGTGACACAGTGTTACCAGTGTATTCCTATGGTGACACAGTGTTACCAGTGTATTCCTATGGTGACAGTGTTACCAGTGTATTCCTATGGTGACAGTGTTACCAGTGTATTCCTATGGTGACAGTGTTACCAGTGTATTCCTATGGTGACAGTGTTACTAGTGTATTCCTATGGTGACAGTGTTACCAGTGTATTCCTATGGTGACAGTGTTACCAGTGTATTCCTATGGTGACACAATGTTACCAGTGTATTCCTATGGTGACACAATGTTACCAGTGTATTCCTATGGTAACAGTGTTACCAGTGTATTCCTATGGTGACACAATGTTACCAGTGTATTCCTATGGTGACACAATGTTACCAGTGTATTCCTATGGTGACACAATGTTACCAGTGTATTCTTATGGTAACAGTGTTACCAGTGTATTCCTATGGTGACACAATGTTACCAGTGTATTCCTATGGTGACACAATGTTACCAGTGTATTCCTATGGTGACACAATGTTACCAGTGTATTCCTATGGTGACACAGTGTTACCAGTGTATTCCTATGGTGACACAATGTTACCAGTGTATTCCTGTGGTAACAGTGTTACCAGTGTATTCTTATGGTGACACAATGTTACCAGTGTATTCCTATGGTGACACAATGTTACCAGTGTATTCCTGTGGTAACAGTGTTACCAGTGTATTCCTATGGTGACACAATGTTTAGTGTAGTCTTTCTCGCACCCTTAAAATAATGTTTTTTTTTGTTATCCCTCTCACCCCCTCCCCTTCCCCACTCCCTCCTCTCTCTCTCCCTCTCCCCTCCCCTCCCCTCTCCCTATCCCCTCCCCTCCCCTCATCCCTCTTCCCTTCCCAAATATCTGGATAGTTCCCCGAAGGTATGAGCCAGGCTAAGCACCCGCTTCACCAGTACCTAGGAACCTATGCACCTAGCAATTTATGCACCTAGCAATCTAGGCACCTAGAAACTTAGGCACCTAGCAACCTAGGCACCTAGAAACCTAGGCACCTAGCAACCTAGGCACCTAGCAACCTAGGCACCTAGCAACCTAGGCACCTAGCAACCTAGGCACTTAGCAACCTAGGCGC
This sequence comes from Cherax quadricarinatus, assembly GCF_026875155.1. Classification (NCBI taxonomy): domain Eukaryota; kingdom Metazoa; phylum Arthropoda; class Malacostraca; order Decapoda; family Parastacidae; genus Cherax; species Cherax quadricarinatus. The sequence continues at coordinate 90,539,027 of NC_069400.1, forward strand.
CTAGCTACCTAGGCACCTAGCTATCGATGCATCTCCTTTGTATAGTAGAACTTCGGTTACCTGGGTTACAGGATTATAACTTGCCTTAAGCGGGTTATGACTTGTAATGCACGGGTCATGGCTTCTATTAAGCCGGTTTACCTGGGGTTTACCCAGACCTGGGGTTTACCCAGAGAGGGTTTCGGAGGTTAATGCCCCTGCGGCTTGGTCTGAGACCAGGCCTCATGGTGGATCAGGATCTGATAAACCAGGCTGTTACTGCTGGCCGCACGCAAACTGACGTATGAACCAGAGCCTGGCTGGTCAGGTACTGACTTTAGGTGGCTGTCCAGTGCCTTCTTGAAGACAGCCAGGGGTCTATTGGTATTCCCCCTTATGTATACTGGGAGGCAGATGAACAGTCTCGGGCCCCGGACACTTACTGTGTTGTCTCTCAAAGTACTCGTGACGCCCCTGCTTTTCATTGGGGGAATGTTGTATCTCCTGCCGAGTGTTTTGCTTTCATAGGGGGTGATTTTCGTGAGCAAGCTTGGTGCTAAACCCTGTAGGAATTTTCAACTGTATATTATCATGTATCTCTCTCGCCTGCGTTCCAGGGAATACAGATCAAGGACCTTCAACCGTTCCCAATAATTTAAGTGCTTTATCGTACTTACGTGTACTTATGGATCATGACTTGTATTATGCGGGTCATGACCTGTATTATGCTGGTCATGACCTGTATTATGCTGGTCATGACTTGCATTACTCTTGTTATGTCTTGCATTATGTGAGTTATGAATTATATTACGCGGGTTATGACTTGTATTACGCTTGTTATGACTTATATTACGAGGGTTTTGACTTGTATTAAGAGGGTTATGGCTTGTATTATGTGGCTCATGACTTGTATTTCGAAGGTTATGACGTGTAATACGCGGGTTATGACTTGTATTACGACGTTCTTAATAACACATGAAGACGTAGGAAGAGGTACCACCTCTATAGCTGGACTGGGGACCCTCATCCTCAGAGAAGACAATAAACGTACCTCAGGGAAAACTCAAGGTTCTCCCCGGAGCTGTTTGAATATTTTCTTCTCCTACCACTCCGTATAATTTATATTGCATATGTACTTTATTAATAGATAGAATACATTGATAGAAAACACAAACATGACTACATTGGTACAATATATCGAAGGTTATGAATCTCCTCCAGCTCCTCCAAAGCAGGACGCGAGCCCAGTATGCAGCATGCATTTCCCCTCTGGATGGCCACGCTGAGGCGCTGGAACATGAAAGTGGCTGCCCTTGGGTCCCTGGTGGTGTCGATGAGTCTGGAACCCACTTCCATATATATATATATATATATATATATATATATATATATATATTATATATATATATATATATATATATATATATATATATATATATATATATATATATATATATATATATATATATATATATATATATATATATATATATATATATATATATATATATACATATAGATATTACGTACACAGATGATGTCTGGTGAGCCTGTAGCACCTGCTGCTAAATAAGTCAGCAGACTGTCAACTAGGTAGCACAGGAACAAATCAAACCAGCAAAGATAAATTCTTAATCGGTGGATAACTTCACCAACTCCCTGAAGGTTTATTTGCACTATTTACAAAGAATTATTTAAAAGATGGTGTAAACTAACAAGAGCAAATGAAGAAACAGTCTTGTACCAGAAGTAATGAAAGTCTGTCTATTGTGGTCCACGAGTTGAAGACATCACTTCACAGAGTTGATGGACTTTCACCTGACTGGCTGATGAACCAGCAATAAGCAAGCTAGTTGGGGCGTGACTGTTATACTCTTAACTGCTGCTTCACTGGTCGGGTGGGTATGTCTATAAGGGCGTGTGATATGCGTGGAATAAATTATAAAGTGCCCTTATAATCAACAGGAAAGCCTTAAACCCGCAAGGCTCATATATCATAATAAAGAACACTAGAACGTGTGAAGTGAAGTCATCAGGAGAAGAAACTGCTTCAGGACGGACAGGAGAAGTAAAGAAGGAAAGGCGTTCACCTTTTTCTCCCGACGCAGGTCTCCTGGGTCTCCTGGGTCTCCTGGGTCTCCTTGGTCTCCTTGGTCTCCTGGGTCTCCTGGGTCTCCTTCAGCACCTCTACACACACACAGTGTCAGAGCTTTTATGTGAGGGAAAGTCGTGGTGTCCACGTCACCAACACATTAATGAGACGAACAATTTTGTGTGGTGGCAAGAATGAGTGTGTAGCAGTACTGTGTGTGTGTGTGTGTGTGTGTGTGTGTGTGTGTGTGTGTGTGTACTCACAAAATTCTACTTACCTAATTGTGTTTGCAGAGGTTGAGTTACAGCTCCTGGCCCTGCGACTTTACTGGTCTCCACTAGGTCCACTCCTTGCTCCACGAGCTTTATCCTACTTCTTAAAGCTATGTATGGATCCTTCCTCCACTACACGACTCTCCAAATTATTCCACTTTCTGACACTCTGTGACTGAAGAAATACAGCCTAACATACCTGTGATTCATTTGAGTCTTCAGCTTCCAGTTGTGACCCCTTCCTGCTGTGACCCCTTCCTGCTGTGACCCCTTCCTGCTGTGACCCCTTCCTGCTGTGACCCCTTCCTGCTGTGACCCCTTCCTGCTGTGACCCCTTCCTGCTGTGACCCATCTCTGTAACTTCCAGTCCCTATCCATCTTGTCAATTCCTTTCATTATTTTATATGTCTATATGTCGTTATCATGTCTTCCCTGTCTTGCCTGTCCTCCAGTATTGTCAGGTCGATTTCCCTTAACCTTTCTTCGTAGGACATGCCAGGTGTGGGTTCCATACTAATGTTGCATACTCCATTATGTGTGTACTCAACTAACTGTGGTTCCAGGGGTCGAGTGATAGCTCCGGTTCCTCCTCTTCACTGGTCGCTACTAGGTCCTCTCTATCCCTGCTCCATGAGCTTTATCAAACCTCGTCTTAAAATTGTGTGTGGTTCCTGCCTCCAAAACGTCACTTTCCAGATTATTCCACTTCCTGACAATTTTGTGACTGAAGAAATACTTCCTAACATCCCTTTGACTCATCTGAGTCTTCAACTTGCATTTGTGACCCTTTGTTTGTGTCCCATCTCTGGAACATTCTGTCTTTTTCCACTTTGTCAATTCCTCGCAGTATTTTACATGTCGTTATCATGTTTCTCCTAACCCTCCTGTCCTCCGGTGTAGTCAGGCCGATTTCCCTTAACCTTTCGTCGTAGGTCATTCCCCTAAGCTCTGGGACTAGTTTTGTTGCAATCCTTTGCACATTTTCTAATTTCTCGACGTGCTTGACCAGGTATGGGTTCCAGATTGGTGCTGCATACTCTAGTATGGTCCTGACGTACACGGTGTACGGAGTCTTGAACAATTCCGGAGATATCGGAACGCTATTCTTAGGTTTTCCAGGCGCTTATATGCTGCAACAGTTATCTGTATGATGTGCGCCTCAGATGTGCTCGGTATTATACTCACCTCAAGATCCTTTTCCTTGAGTGAGGTTTGTAGTGTTTGGCCACCTAGCTTATACTCTGTCTGAGGTCTTCTTTTCAGTTTCCCGATCTTCGTGACTTTGCATTTGACGGGGTTATCTTCGAGGAGCCAGTTGCTGGATCAGGCTTGCGGCCTGTCCAGGTCTCCTTATATACTGCCTGATCCTCATCAGATTTAATTTTCCTCATTAATTTCACATCATCTGCAAACAGGGACACTTCTGAATCTATCCCTTTCGTCACGTCATTCACATATACCAGAAACAGCACTGGTTCTAGGACTGGCCCCTGTGAAACCCCACTCGTCACAGTAGTCCACTCTGACATTTCGTCAAGTACCATGACTCGTTGTGGCCTCCCTGTCTGGTATTCTCTGATCCATTGCAGTACCTTTCCTGTTATGGGTGCCTGATCCTCTAGCTTTCGCACTAATCACTTGTGAGGAACTGTCTCGAAGGCCTTCTTGCAGTCCAAAACAATTCAGTCCACCCACCCCTCTCTCTCTCTCTCTCTCTCTCTCATGTCTTACTTCCGTTACCTTGTCATAAAACTCCAGTAGGTTTGTGACACAGGATTTCCATTCCCTGAAGCTGTGCTGGTTGTCGTTTATAAGCTTGTTCCTTTCTAAGTGCTCCACCACTCTCCTCCTGGTGTGTGTGTTAGTATATGTTGGCTGGTATGTGTGTGCTGGCATGCCTAGCAGGGTAGGCAGCGACATGGCATACCCTACACAGTCGATGGATAAGTTGGCACTCCTGACGCTGCCAATACACAGAAAGAAGGAAGTCAAATAGGTTGACAAGCCTGTAGGAGTTCAGTGGACAGGTTGGCAAACCTAGCAGAGTTAGCACAGCTGGCAAGGTAGGTTGAAATCCTGGCAAGGTTAGGAGGTTAGTTTGGCACTCTTGCAAGAATTGGGGGAGAGTTTGGCACCTCTAGTAGGGTCGTTGGACTGTTTCGTACACTCGTAAGTACCTTTAGGCACCTTGGCACTCTTTCAGACAATGCCAGCTGGCAGTTTGGCACTTGTGTCGGGATGGGTGGGCAGGGTGGTACTAGTGTCAGGATGGGTGGGGAAGTTGGTACCAGTGCCAGGATGGGTGGGGAAGTTGGTACTAGTGTCAGGATGGGTGGGCAGGTTGGTACTAGTGTCAGGATGGGTGGGGAAGTTGGTACTAGCGTCAGGATGGGTTAGTAGGTTGGTACTAGTGTCAGGATGGGTGGGTAGGTTGGTACTAGTGTCAGGATGGGTGCGTAGGGGGGTATTAGTGTCCAAATGAGTGGGCAGGTTGGTACCAGTGTCAGGATGGGTGGGCAGGTTGGTACTAGTGTCAGGATGGGTGGGCAGGTTGGTACTAGTGTCAGGATGGGTGGGCAGGTTGGTACTAGTGTCAGGATGTGTGGGCAGGTTGGTACTAGTGTCAGGAGGGTGGGCAGGTTGGTACTAGTGTCATTATGGGTTGGCAGGTTGGTACTAGTGTTAGGATGCGTGGGCAGGTTGGTACTAGTGTTAGGATGGGTGGGCAGCTTGGTACTATGGGTGTTTGACAAGGTTAGGTTAAGGATCCCTAGCTTTATTGACAGACTATTTACAGGTGAAGGATTCCTAACTTTATTGATAAGCGAAGAGCTGTTACCTACATCAGCTCATTTGTAAACATTTTCATATTGTTACGAGACATACAAGTAGGGAACAGGATGAATTTGGAGCCATCTGTGGGCCAGCATTTTCATTTGATCAACTGACATTATCTCGTTGGCATCATAATGCTGTAAGAATGTTTTCCAGACTCGTGTCATCCTGGGGATAAATGATCTCAGATGAAGTGATATTCTGGAGAAGGGTACAGCTAGGGTGAAGTTGCTGCTTTCTGCCCGTCTTGTGGTATAGAAGCTTTCTTCACGCTGTCCTCGAAGTGGATCCAAGTGTGGTACTTTGACAATGTTGACCTTGTACATAACAGTAAGGCCACCCACATCCCTCCTGTGTTGAAGGCTCTGCTAAATGACAGATTTATCCAGGATTGGTACAGGCGAGAGATGAGACGTCTTACTCTGTTCTCTAGTCTGTCCAGCAATCGCAGATGAGAGTGGGGGGGGGGCAGGCAAACCTAGAAAGTGGAGCATATTCAAGGTGTGAGAATACTTATTCTTCATACAGAATCTTGCAACCCTACTGTCAAGCAGATGGGAGATACGAAGTGCTGTAAGTTTCCTGCTTGCCTGGTTTGAAAGATTTATAACGTGGTTCTTCATGGTCAGTTTGGAGTCAAATTTCACCCCAATGATATCAACTTCTTCCCCAGGTTCCAACATACTCCCATTCATACTTACTACTGAACCGGCATTACCATCATGGTGCCTAGAGGTCATCATTTGTGTTTTCTCATGCGCAAATGTTACTTGTCATCTATTTCCCCAAGCTGACATAGTTCTTAGCTGGTGATTGATGTAGCTTAGAGTAGCTGGCATTTATTTCCTTGGACAAGTGAATATCAGCGTACAGTCGTCTGCATATGTATGGGATTCTGGGATGAGATGAGGATCATTGAAGTAGACATTCCATAACAATGGTCCCAGCACACTTCCTTGGGGAACATTTGCCCCAAAAGGATGTCTTGATGATTCTGTTCCATTGAGAACCACCCTTAAAGATCTACCATGAAGGTAATCACTGAGGAGACAGCGTAGAGCCTGCAGTTCCCAGTGCTTGCAGTTTTGCCAAGAGGCCCTGGTGCCACACTCGGTCGGAAGCACCAGATACCAAACAGCTGACTTTGGATTCATCCAGTGACTGGTGCCACTTAGTGGAGAGGTTTAACAACAGATCAGCAGCAGAGTAACCTTTCCTGAAGCCATATTGACGGTCACAAAGTAGTGAGTGGTAGTCAGAAAACTCTGTCATTTGTCTTGAGATTATTATCTCAAGGATTATTACAATATTACAAATTTGGCAATAAAGCTTCTAGGGGAAGCTAAATTAATAGGCCTATTATATAATTAATAAACTCGCTCATTACCAAACCTGTAACATGCAACATAGTCCGGAGTACAAAAACCTGCAACATGCAACATGGTCCGGAGTACAAACCTGCAACATGCAATATGGTCCGGAGTACAAACCTGCAACATGCAACATGGTCCGGAGTACAAACCTGCAACATGCAACATGGTCCGGAGTACAAACCTGCAACATGCAACATGGTCCGGAGTACAAAAACACATATACTTAATAATCTTTACCAGTAAAATTATTGTTCAACACAAAAGAGTATTTACAGAGAAACACAATAAAATATTAGTATATTCTTTGGTATTAATATCACATTACACTAACAATGTTGTCATGACCCTACCTACCCCGTGTCACAAGACACTACCTACCCCGTGTCACAAGACACTACCTACCCCGTGTCACAAGACACTACCTACCCCGTGTCACAAGACACTACCTACCCCGTGTCAAAAGGGACACTTCCTACCCCGTGTCACAAGACACTACCTACCCGTTCACAAAAACACTACCTACCCCGTGTCACAACACATACCTACCCCGTGTCACAAGACACTACCTACCCCGTGTCACAAGACACTTCCTACCCCGTGTCACAAGACACTACCTACCCCGTGTCACAAGACACTTCCTACCCCGTGTCACAAGACACTCCCCTACCCGTGTCACAAGACACTTCCTACCCCGTTTTCAAAAGGACACTACCTACCCCGTGTCACAAGACACTCCCTACCCCGTGTCACAAGACACTCCCTTTACCCCGTGTCACAAGACACTTCCTACCCCGTGTCCAAGACCCTACCTACCCCGTGTCACAAGACACTACCTCCCCCTGTCACAAGACACTACCTACCCCGTGTCACAAGACACTACCTACCCCGTGTCACAAGACACTACCTACCCCGTGTCACAAGACACTACCTACCCTGTGTCACAAGACACTACCACCCGTGTCCACAAGACACTACCTACCCCGTGTCACAAGACACTACCTACCCCATGTAAACAAGACACTCCCTACCCCGTGTCACAAGACACTACCTACCCCGTATCACAAGACATAACCTCCCCCGTGTCAAAAGCCCACTACCTCCCCCGTGTCACAAGACACTACCTACCCGTGTCACAAGACACTACCCTACCCCGTGCCCACAAGACACTACCTACCCCGTGTCACAAGACACTACCTACCCCGTGTCACAAGACACTACCTACCCCGTGTCACAAGGACACTACCTACCCCGTGTCACAAGACACTACCTACCCCGTGTCACAAGAAAACTACCTACCCCGTGCACAAGACACTAACCTACCCCGTGTCACAAGACACTACCTACCCCGTGTCACAAGACACTACCTACCCCGTGTCACAAGACACTACCTACCCGTGTCACAAGAAAAACTCCCTTTACCCCGTGTCACAAGACACTACCTACCCCGTGTCACAAGACACTTCCAAACCCCGTGTCACAACACACTCCCTACCCCGTGTCACAACACATTTCCCTACCCGTGTCACAAGACACTACCTACCCAGTGTTCACAAGACACTACCTACCCGTGTCACAAGACACTACCTACCCCCGTGTCACAAGACATTACCTACCCCGTGTCACAAGACACTTCCTACCCCTGTCACAGACACTACCTACCCCGTGTCACAAGACAACCTACCCCGTGTCACAAGACACTACCTACCCCGTGTCACAACACACTACCTACCCCGTGTCACAAGACACTTCCTACCCCGTGTCACAAGACACTACCTACCCCGTGTCACAAGACACTTCCTACCCCGTGTCACAAGACACTACCTACCCCGTGTCACAAGACACTACCTACCCCGTGTCACAACACACTACCTACCCCGTGTCACAAGACACTTCCTACCCCGTGTCACAAGACACTACCTACCGCGTTCACAAGACACTTCCTACCCGTGTCACAAGACACTACCTTACCCCGTGTCACAAGACACTACCTACCCCGTTCACAAGACACTACCTACCCCGTGTCACAAGACACTACCTACCCCGTGTCACAAGACACTACCTACCCCGTGTCACAAGACACTACCTACCCCGTGTCACAAGACACTACCTACCCCGTGTCACAAGACACTTCCTACCCCGTGTCACAAGACACTACCTACCCCGTGTCACAACACCACAAACCTACCCCGTGTCACAACACACTACCTACCCGTGCACAAACACACTACCTACCCCGTGTCACAAGACACTACCTACCCCTTGTCACAAGACACTACCTACCCCGTGTCACAAGACACTACCTACCCCGTGTCACAAGACACTACCTACCCCGTGTCACAAGACACTTCCTACCCCGTGTCACAAGACACTACCTACCCCGTGTCACAAGACACTACCTACCCCGTGTCACAAGACACTACCTTACCCCGTGTCACAAGACACTACCTACCCCGTGTCACAAGACACTAACCTACCCCGTGTCACAAGACACTACCAAACCCGTGTCACAAGACACTACCTACCCCGTGTCACAAGACACTACCTCCCCCGTGTCACAAGACACTACCCTACCCCGTGTCACAAGACATACCTACCCATGTCACAAGACACTACCTACCCCGTGTCAAAAGGGACACTACCTACCCCGTGTCACAAGACACTACCTACCCCGTGTCACAAGACACTACCTACCCCGTGTCACAAGACACTACCTACCCTGTGTCACAACACACTACCTACCCCGTGTCACAAGACACTTCCTACCCCATGTCACAAGACACTACCTACCCCGTGCCCCAAACACACTACCACCCTGTGTCACAAGACACTACCTACCCCGTGTCACAAGACACTACCTACCCCATGTCACAAGACACTACCTACCCTGTGTCACAACACACTACCTACCCCGTGTCACAAGACACTACCTACCCCGTGTCACAACACACTACCTACCCCGTCTCAGCAGTAGTAACCAGTTACCAGTAACCAGTGTACCAGTAGATGACTCACTACCAACCGTCTCTGCCTGAGTCACTGTCTGTATTCATATTGTGCTGACCACAGCAGTATTCAAAGACCCCCTCACATATGGGTACTGTGGGCGGGCAGTTATACAAGAGAGAGCAAGGAGATAGGTCACGGCTGTTTGGGCACTCCCCACATTATCCGTAATTATACGTACTACCAGCCTACATGAGTATTACTTTACCCTATCCACGTGTTTGAACTCCCACATGATAAATGGTGGCACCGGTGTGGAGCGTGGATTTAAGTTTTTACGGGTAATTCAAGACGTTAGAAGACTGTTTGTGAGTAGCCGGCTGGGTCAAAGGTGAACCGTCTTACCCACTAGCTACTCGCTCCCCTCACAACCTCCAGCCTGCAAGCCTGTTGCAGCCGTTTTTTCAAGCTTCCTGGCTTAGTTCGTGTGCTAATTGCTTCAATCTCCGAGGGGTTGACCCGGATTTTGCAATTAAGCCAGTCAGTAAGCCAGACTGTGGAAGTGAACGCCAGTCAGCCTATCATCCAGCCTGTCTCCTGTCATCCACCTGCTCCTCCGTGCTGTGTGCATCGTTACATGTCTTCCAGTCAGCCATTCTCGTGGGTTAAGCCAGTCAGCCAACCCAGCTTCTAACCCAGCTGGCCTGGTGGCTAAAGCTCCCGCTTCACACATGGAGGGCCCGGGTTCGATTCCCGGCGGGTGGAAACATTTCGATACGTTTCCTTACACTATTGTCCTGTTCACCTAGCAGCTAATAGGTACCTGGGTGTTAGTCGACTGGTGTGGGTCGCATCCTGGGGGACAAGACTGAGGATTCCAATGGAAATAAGTTAGACAGTCCTCGATGACGCACTGACTTTCTTGGGTTATCCTGGGTGGCTAACCCTCCGGGGTTAAAAATCCGAACAAAATCTTATCTTATCTTATCTTAAGCCACGCAGTAAGAAGTAAGCCAAGTTCCTCTGAAGTATTGTCTATATCGCTTTGTGCTTGGATGCTAAGAGTGAATTTCACCATCCCTGTGGCATAGTGGCTTATCAAGCCACCTTCGTGGGTAGAGTGGAGTGCGCGCCAGAGCGCCAGCGAGAGTCACCTCACCCACCGCTATACACTCTCCCTCCACCAACCCACCACCAACCACCCACCACCAGCCACCCACCTCATCTACCTGTGGTTGTTTGCACCCTTGTACCAGGTCCTAATACTGTTTTGGCTCACATAATTGGTCAAGAGATGTAGCTGAGCGCCAACGATAAAGCCAGTTATGCGAGTTCACCGAGAAAGCGCATTTCTTCACGATGACAGTGTGAGTGTCGGCGTCATCACCACGCAGGACAACCTTCCTCATCACCAGTCATCCTGTCTACTACTCCAGCCTTCAGCGATAATTTTCTTTTTTAGAGACTTTTTTCTTGCATTTAAAGACATTTGCATGTGTGAGACATTTATAGTGAATTTCTTGTGTACTCTAAACCTTGTGTTTTCAGTGTAGACTCAGTGTTTCTTTGACTCGTTATTTTACAATATTTTTCAGTGTTATCGCTCATCTCATATTTTTTTATCTGTGTTTTTTTTTATGCTACTCTCTGTCTGTAGTAAGTATTATTGTGTAGTGTACCAGTCAGTCACTCTGTGTGAAATGATTTATTTTTTTATCGTGTATTCTTTCCAGCGTTGTTTTTCTCCAGTAATTGTCATTGTATTTCATGCAGTGATATTCACCCCAGTATACAAAATTATCCATTTATTTTATGTGTGTCTTTTTCGTATGCCAGCAGTGTCTCATTCCTCAATTTTTTCGCAGACTTGTGTACCTTTATTTTTGCCAGCAAATTTTTGTCGTACAGTCACAGCAAGATTTTGTTGTAAGAATATACTAAAATAATGAAAAACGTGATTAAGTGTTGTGTGCCCTGCCACTGTAAGTGTTACACTACCCGTTTTGTTCCTTTGTTTTTTTTTTAAATTCATATTTTTTATTTTCTTTGAACAAATTCACTCTTGATGCAATTTCAGTTACTTTTAACGTAAAGTGTTTTCTTTACTCTGTTTGAGTAAATTGTTTTGTCTAATTTACAGTTAAGAGTTTAAGTGTTCAATCAGTTTTTTCTTCATATTTTTATTTCATTATTTAACCTGAGTTTTCCCAGTGACACTTTATTACTGCAGTGATTATTTCTACACCTTATTTTGTTGCACTTGTTCTGCAGTGAATTATTTTCTTTTATTGATATTTTATGCATTATTATTCTCAGTTCATTATTGCATACAATTTAGTAATTTTATTTTATACTTTTACATTGATTTAAACTTTTATTAATTAATTTCTTTATTAGCAAGAGTAAAGACAGCTCATTTTGCATTTAATTCAGTCTCCAGTAATATTTTTACTTGTATATTTCAATGTAATTTTTTTTTCTTGGCCAATAGTCCTTTACATTGAGTTGTCCTTCCTCTTGCAGTGTATCTTAGACATTTTTTATTACTTCTGCAGAATTAGTTGCATCTCTTTTATTTCAATTCTAGAATTTTGTATCATTTTTATTGTTCATTATTTTTGCCTTATTTGTTCTCGTGCAACTTTGCCATTATGTCTCACATACCGTCAAGTGATACTTTAGTGAATGTCGACACTCAGACCTCTCAGGCTACTGTTGCCCCTGTCATCAGTCCTCACAGTTCCTTAGCGACTGACAGACCGACCCAGACACCGAGATACTATAGTTATACTCGTGATTCCCTTGATGCGTTACCTTTATTCAATGGCCATGTACGTAGTCTTGAAAACATGGTTTGCGGCCATTCGTTCTCGTGCTGGTGCTCTAGTTGAAGGTCCTCCTTCAGAGGAAAAATCTTATCAGACTTGCAAAGAAGCTCTTCATCGATCCCCTGCTGCTGTTCACGTTGTTGATCTCCTTGATATCGTGACTTCAGGAATCTTACTAAGTGGGTCACAATATGAGGAACTGAATTCGTTTTTTCCTTGTCCCAGTAAAACAGCTGATCCCTATGTCGTTCTTAGTGAACTAGTGAATGCTCACCCATGAGTAAAAGAATCGTTGAGTGCATTTGCTGTTAGATTAGACAAACTTTTTATCATCATTTATCAATGCTGTCCAGTCATCAGCTTTCTCCGTGAAGAGGTTAAACCATTCACAGAACCGTTTGCTAAAATAGCAGCTTTTGGAGCAATCAAAGAACTAATGCCGCCTGCTTCTGTGTGTGCTTATGAGGCTCATCCTCCAACTGTGACGATGGAACCACTTACAGCCTTAAATCATTGGGACGTTCCTTGGGGCCCCCAGGGTACTTTCCCATGTATTAAAAGTAATTTCACACCTATGCCTCAGTCTGCACCACCCCTTTTTTTGCGCCCAGAGACAAATCGTGGTCGTCAACCATCTCCGCGATCACCAAGAACCAGTGTACAGAGTCATTATAAACCTCGTAGTATTCATAGTACATTCAGTAACCATAGTCGGCGGACTTGTTACAGCTGTGGTTTCCGTGGCCATATTGCAATTAATTGTCCTGATAGTTACCCTAAGAGACGTCCCTACTGATGATGAGTACCCAGATCTTCCCTACTGTAAATTTTTCTAGAATACATGGACATGACACATCTGAGTGTAATGCCTCAATAACCTTCAGTACTCTAGGTCTTTCCGTGGCCGTTCTAACCGCAGAACCCGTAGAGGAAACAGACGTCGTGGTTCCCAAACTAACCAGAACCAGGCTCATTCTTCCAATTCGGGGGAATTCGAGCGCCCCAGTCAAACCGTCCCATGGTGACAGTAGGTGATAATGAGTACACCATCCCCGTTCACAATTCCTTTTAAGCCTTAAGCAGTCCGAGATGACAATCCTGCTGATGATGTTGCTTCACATGTCTCTGACATAGATGATTTTGGGGATGAAGTGGAACAAGTCTTTTCTGTGACAATCCACCTTTTTTGTTTTGCACATAACTTCCAAAGCAACCATAGGCCCTATAGTGCAAGCATCTGTTCATAATGCACCCATTCATTTGTTCATGGACTCTGGTGCGCAAGTCAATATTATTAGGTCTAGTTTGTTTAAGGATAAGCAGTTACGACATGTCCTTCTCGTAGAACCGACTCATGTGTCCTCACTTAGTGGAGTAGCTGGTTCTCACCTGCGTGTCCGAGGTCGGACTTCCCTAACTTTTTCTATCCAAGGTAGAGACTTCACTGCTTCCTTCCTTGTTGTCACCAGATTACTTTCCCTGGTGACCTTCTATTGGGATTTGCTTCCATGCGAGACTTACGCATTGTGCTCGACCCGTACCGATGGCATGCCCAAATTGATGACTTGATCGTACCATTTTGGGGTTACCAGCTTGGATCAGAAATCTGTCATACTGCTGCAGAGTATGATGTACGGATTAAGTCCTTACAAGCTAATGCATTCTCCAGTAGCGTACCCAAGCGGTCAGGCACTGGTAATTCTGTCACTCCCGTCTGCGTTCCACCTATACCTTCAGACTTGCAGGATAGTGTGTTGCCTCAAGTGTCCGAGGACACTCGGATTGCCTTGAGTGCACAACCTATCCCTGCAATGACTGCTAGTTCGAGTAGTAGTTTTCTCCACAGGGATGCCTGTCAGAAAACGATTACTTGAAACTAGTAATGCCATCTCTTGTTGATGTCACATGCCGTCTGCAGAAAGACGTCTCTGTTGCGGCTAGTGCTCTCACTAGAGTGTCTGTAGTTGTTCCTAGTGTTCCAGATGGTGATAACGTCCTAGTTGACAGTGATTCCTGCAAAGTAAAAGGCCTATTTGTTGAACCATCCTTACATGTTGTAAGAGATAGTAAGATCCATTCCTTCCTGGCCAACACTTCTGGTCACAGTGTTCGCCTCAGAGCAAATACCAATCTTGTTGACCTTGTTCACTATCCTTACCCTGTTCAGGTAGAGGATGAGTTGTCACCTGACCAGTGGGTCGGTGCTATTTCTACCGGGGAGACCTCCCACTTCACTGGATCAATCTGTTCCACCAGTTGAGGAGAAAGACTTAGCTCCCATGACTTCCAGATGAAGTCAAACGTTTGTTGATTCTGTTGAACAAACGTCGTAAAGCCATTGCCCACCAGGTGAGAAGAGGGTATAACGAACTTATTGTCCCCCTCGTATTTCCCCTTTAACCTGGTACTAACCTATCTACATACCTGCGTACAGAATGCTCATTCACAATTGGTTTGCGAAATTGATCAATCAATGCTCGATATGATTATTGCACCTAGCAAAACACCTTGGAATGCACTTGTATGTACCTAAGGGAAGATGGTACATTGGCGCCAAATGATTGACTTTAGGAAGTTAAACGCGAAAACTAATTCAGATCGCTTCCCACTCTGTACTGGTGATCTTTTACACTCGAATAAAAAAGTCCCTTTTCAACCCTGGATTGTTACAAGGGTTTTGGCAAGTCCCTCTTCACGAGGACAGCAAGAGCTAACCCTTCTCCAAATCCACAGTCATATCACTTCCTCGTATGGCTTGGATTGATCTTCCCTATACGTTAACCAGGCTCATGGACTAATACTTAGAGTCTCTAGGTAAGCACTTATTGTTACTTAGATGCGTAATCGTCAGTCTAAAGACGGACACACTTGAAAAGACTTGATTAGTACTTGGTAACTTTGAAGAAGCCCAAATTTAAGATCTAACTGTCAAATGTCAATTTTTCAGATCAGAAATTTAAATTTCTTTCACGTAGTCACTCCTAGAGGGTTACGACTGCCAAAGTAAAGTAACTGCAGTACTAAATTTTCAAAACACCCAAAACTGCTGATGCCGTAAGTACCTTTGTGGGCTTGCAGGTTTTATAGATGTTTCATTGCCAATTTTTCTTCATAGCTGCTCTCAACTGAGTTGCTTAAGAAAGATGCTCTTTTGTTTGGAACTTCCGTCAAGAAAGGGCATTCCAAACTCCAAAAGAAAAGCTAAAATCTGTTCCAATTTTAAATTTCCAGTTTCCTAAGCCTTCATCTGACAAAGAGCTAGTTCAATTGGGATAGGCCGTACTAGCTCGAAGACGATGGGGAAGTACAACGCGTTGCATTTGCTAGCCGATCCTTACGAAGGCTGAAGTAATTTTACATAACTGAGGGGAAGACTTTAGAATAGTTGGTCTTTAAAAACACTTCCGACATTATTTCAGTACCTGTTCATGTCTTGACAGACCATTCCACTGATACCCTTATACAGAACAAAAAACCTCTGGAAGGTTCCAGATGGACCTTGACATTCCAAGAGTTCAATCCCACCTTTGGGGATTTACCTGGGAAGTCAAATGTATGCGATGCTTACGGACATTTGTATAGTAACTGCAGACCCTCCATTAGTGCTGAAGAAGTAAAGAATGCTCAACGAACAGATCCCATGTGTCTGGGTTCGATTCCTGCCCAGGAAGATCTTATTCGACTGTGAGCACCAGCACCATCATGACTTTGTCATGAACCAAGAATCTGTACGAACAGCCGATTTGGGGACTCCTCAAAGAGTATACCAGTTATAATTCCACAGTCACTGTGAATGTAGCCTTACAGCTAGTTCCATGTATCAGTTTGCACACCCTGGTATGGATCGTCCCGTAAAACAGCCAGATTGAAATACTTTGGCATCGTATGGCAACTGAAATTTCCCGAGTGTAAGAAATGTAGTGTCTGGCATGCAACATAAAGGTTAATGCTAATGGCCCTAATCCAGTCCAAGTAATCCAACCACTAGTGAACCTTGGGAAAGTTTCGCTAGATTTGTTAATTATTTCCAATGTTCCCTCCAAGGCAACAAATCTGTGTGTTATGGTAAAACCAGTCACCAGTATTGTAGTTATTCCTATTGCAGTAAGAAGCCGAGACAGTAGCTAAGCTTTTTAAAACCTTATTGCAGGCATACCCCCCTAAGTCCCTAGAACAGATAATGAGGTGAATTCCCAAGAGATTCTTGAAATTTGTTACCTTGTACAAAATCTCTAATTTCCCCCATTGTTCCTCATCATCTGCCAGCATGGGTTAGCGGAACGAAAAACCCAAAAGAAAGTACTTGATCTTTAGAGCCACTATTTTATCCCAACAGTGAAACTTGGGATGAAGTTAATACCTGAGTGCAGTGTGCTATAAATCTGCTTACAAAGTTTCTATAGGTGACACTCCACATTTTGCATTGTATGGTGTAGATAAACGTTTTTCCTTATGAGTTGCTTTTATTCTAATCCGAAACCAAAATACAACCCTGATGATTTCATAGCAACTTTTAACCAGCTTAGCACAAAGTGTTTTTAGAAGAATCCGTGAAACGCTTCATAAATCAACAGCGAATTACAAGGTCCCAAACACTCAGGCAAAGCCATCCCCCAAATCCAAGTAGTTCGAGAGTTATGTGATTAACTTTAACAAAACTCTGCAATGCCAAAGCTTGATCAAAAGTTTGTTGTCCTTATCGAGAAATTGAACATATCACTGGTAATAATATAAGGTTAGAAGATTAGTTTCTGGTAGTATAAAGAATCGCATTAGTCATATGAAGTTAGTATGTGATGATATTTAGTTCCAACCCAGACTAATGTGACAGACTTGGGCAATCCTCTATCCTGACTCTCTTCTCTATATTCAGTCAGACGATCAACCTGATTTTCGTTTTTTTTCTACATTACACGAAGGATTGAGAAATCCTCAAGTATCATTTGTAACATCCAATTCAGATTTGCCTCAAATACAGCATGAGTTAGCCAATGCTACAGAGTTTGATCCTCCCAGAGATGACACTCATTCTGCATATGTCAATCTCACCCTAGCAGAGTTGGGGTTAAATGTAAATAACCTGTATAGATGAATAATTATAGTCTCGACTTATCAGTATTCAAGAATTTTTTTTTTGTGTTCATGTTCTCTCCGCATTCTGATTTGAGTGCACCGAATCTGCCTTTCTGTTAAACACTTCTTTGTAAATATTCCTTCCTCAGAATCCGTAGATCACATGAATACAGATCGATCGATCAAATTTTTTTTTATCACTTGTAATCTCAATGTTGAGTTTCATTCGATGAGTTGTGCTATATTATACCTTGTATTGCATGACAGTTTCAGTTACGTAAGCTTCCATTCCAATGTTCTACTTATGTATGTTATAATGTTTAATTGTTGTGTACTTTGACATTGTATAGAATCAGCCCAAGCCGTATACCTGCCATCTCTAGTTTGTATTAGTTGTATGTTGGGACGACATACGTTAGCGTCGCCGAGCTCTCAGTAGTAGTAACCAGTTACCAGTAACCAGTGTACCAGTAGATGACTCACTACCAACCGTCTCTGCCTGAGTCACTGTCTGTATTCATATTGTGCTGACCACAGCAGTATTCAAAGACTCCCTCACATATGGGTACTGTGGGCAGGCAGTTATACAAGAGAGAGCAAGGAGATAGGTCACGGCTGTTTGGGCGCTCCCCACATTATCCGTAATTATACGTACTACCAGCCTACGTGAGTATTACTTTACCCTATCCACGTGTTCGAACTCCCACATGATACCCATGTCACAAGACACTTCCTACCCCGTGTCACAAGACACTACCTACCCCGTGTCACAAGACACTACCTACCCCATGTCACAAGACACTTCCTACCCCATGTCACAAGACACTACCTACCCCGTGTCACAACACACTACCTACCCCGTGTCACAAGACACTACCTACCCCCGTGTCACAGACACTACCTACCCCGTGTCACAAGACACTACCTACCCCGTGTCACAAGACACTACCTACCCTGTGTCACAAGACACTACCTACCCCGTGTCACAAGACACTACCTACCCCGTGTCACAAGACACTACCTACCCCGTGTCACAAGACACTACCTACCCCGTGTCACAAGACACTACCTACCCCGTGTCACAAGACACTACCTACCCCGTGTCACAAGACACTACCTACCCTGTGTCACAAGACACTACCTACCCCGTGTCACAAGACACTACCTACCCCGTGTCACAACACACTACCTACCCCGTGTCACAAGACACTACCTACCCCGTGTCACAAGACACTACCTACCCCGTGTCACAAGACACTACCTACCCCGTGTCACAAGACACTACCCAGCCCGTGTCACAAGAAACTACCTACCCCGTGTCACAAGACACTACCTACCCCGTGTCACAAGACACTACCTACCCCGTGTCATAAGACACTACCTACCCCGTGTCACAAGACACTACCTACCCCGTGTCACAAGACACTACCTACCCCGTGTCACAAGACACTACCTTTCCCTAAGTCTCGTGACACTCCTACTACTTCGTGTCATAAGACACCTTTGTCTCTGTGTTACGACTCTCCTGCTCTCCGTGTCACAAGACACCCCCTTTTCTGTGTCACTCGACACGCCTTCTCTCCGTGTCACACGACACCCTGTTTTCTGCGTCATAACACGATTCCTCTGTCACTCGACACCCTGTTCTCTGTGTCATGATATTCCTTCTATGTGTCATAAGACACTACCTTTTGTACATGGTTACATGACACCTTGTTAATGGCATATGATTTGTGTTACATCCTTCACCTGTGTTATTACTGACAAATTCTCACATTACACCGTTAACACTACTTTGTGTCTTCACACGACACTACCTCGACCGTGTCTTCACACGACACTACCTCGACCGTGTCTTCACACGACACTACCTCGACCGTGTCTTCACACGACACTACCTCGACCGTGTCTTCACGCGACACTACCTCGACCGTGTCTTCACATGACACTACCTCGACCGTGTCTTCACACGACACTACCTCGACCGTGTCTTCACACGACACTACCTCGACCGTGTCTTCACACGACACTACCTCGACCGTGTCTTCACACGACACTACCTCGACGGTGTCTTCACACGACACTACCTCGACCGTGTCTTCACACGACACTACCTCGCCCGTGTCTTCACACGACACTAACTCGACCGTGTCTTCACACGACTCTAACTCGACCGTGTCTTCACACGACACTAACTCGACCGTGTCTTCACACGACTCTAACTCGACCGTGTCTTCACACGACACTAACTCGACCGTGTCTTCACACGACACTAACTCGACCGTGTCTTCACACGACTCTAACTCGACCGTGTCTTCACACCACACTAACTCGACCGTGTCTTCACACCATCGTGGGATAATCAGCAGTAAACGAAGTAAAGCCGGTGCGTGTCAAGCAGTGGTGAACTGCAGAAGTGAACACACTGGTGAATACACTCTTTCTGAGGCCCTCAGGCTCAGTGAGTGATGGCGAACACTCTCTGTGGAGAATACTCTCTTTCTGACCCTGAGGCCGGTTAAACAGCCCCCTACATTGGGTGTGCTGACGTCACACAGGGTACTGCCAGGTAACAACCATAGCAGCACCCAAGCGGTCAGTCAACCACCTCCCTTTGTTTGTTTCTGGGTTCGCAACAAGGATCTTGCCAGTAATGGACAGGTCTGTAGTTGCTGATTTCTGCTCTGCTCTTCTTTTTGTGAACATGGACTACATTTGTCTCTTTCCACAGAGAAGGCCATTTACACTGAACTAGGCAGTGCTGAAAGACGTGAGTTAGAGGTGCTGCTAGCTGGTCTGCGCATCTTCTCAGCAATCTTGGGCTCAACTCTCTTTTCTCTTGCACGCCACCTGGTGTGGAAAACATAGCACTAGCACCAAGATGGCAGACCGTATGAGCCGGTGCATAAATACTGTCTGCATCGAGCTGGTCAGGGGATCTTTAAGCAGCGCCACGATGAACGTTCTCCTGCCAAGCATTATTAGGGACGTTTATGGCATCCCCAATGAAGAGTTGTACGGTGTGACGCTGAATGGTATGTCAAGGGTCATTGTGAAGTTCATGAGGGCTGACTTCTACTCCAGCATCGTCGACGACTTTCAAGAAAGGAGGATGAGCGTCAATTCAGCAGTGGAAGTATGCTTGCATGATGTTTCCAAGTATTTTACTTGGGTGAAGATACGGAATGTACCTTTTGAAGCGACAGCATACAGTCTACAGGATGTGTTCAGTGGTTACAGTGGCCCGGTGGCCTGGTGGCCTGGTGGCTAAAGCTCCCGCTTCACACACAGAGGGCCCGGGTTCGATTCCCAGCAGGTGGAAACATTTCGACACGTTTCCTTACACCTGTTGTCCTGTTCATCTAGCAGCAAATAGGTACCTGGGTGTTAGTCGACTGATGTGGGTCGCATTCTGGGGGACAAGATTAAGGACCCCAATGGAAATAAGTTAGACAGTCCTCGATGACACACTGACTTTCTTGGGTTATCCTGGGTGGCTAACCCTCCAGGGTTAAAAATCCAAACGAAATCTTATCTTATCTTATCTTATGGGACTGTACACTCGGCGAGCATGGGAATGTGGAGGGACGGCCCCTACGAGGGGATGCTGGAGGGATCCTTCACACTGAAAATGACCCTGAGGAGGCCGATACCATTGTACATCACATTGCATGGCTATAGAACTCAGGTTTTTGTACACTATGTGGGGCAGAGGAGGATGTGCCGTTTATGTGACTCTTATGAGCACATGACGGCACAATGCCCCAGGAGACAGGGCCCTAGGCTTCAAGAAAAATCTTCTGAAGACAAGCAGTTAGAAGCCTTGGACGTTATGACGGGTGTTGTGGAAGGCCAGGGGAAGGGCCTATGGAGTGAGGAGGTTGAAAGAGCAGAGGTGGCTTTGGAGACGTGTGTTACACTACCAGAGGAAACGGGGCGGGGGGGGGGGAAATATTGCTGTCAGACAGACCGTTAGGTTCTACAGATTCAGCTCAAGAAGGGATTTTGGAGGCTGTGCTGAAGGACTTTTTTGGAAGAGTCGGAGCATGGTGTGGAAGGTGACGAGAAGTTATGTGATGTCAAGATGATGGATGAACAGAAATGGGGTAAGGAAGACTTGAGTGAGGTTAGAATGGAGAGCAATGTGGTGGTGGAGGTCCATCAAGAAGATGTGATTGAAGAAGGTATGTGTGTAGAGGGTAGCTCCCGCAAGAGATCAGCGGGGGCATCAGACATGGACGAGGTCCTCACACCAGAGCAGCGGCCTGGGAAGAAGGTTTGGGCAGCTGTGGTGGAAACAGCGAGACTGGGAGGGGGGGGGGGCAATGGGAAGATCGGTGGGAAGGGACAGGGAGGGGTTGGAGGGCACGAACGAGGGATTGCTAGAGATGGACCGAGACCTATGAAAGGAGGACCAAGTAAGCCTCAGCGGCATAGGGGGAAGCCACTATTCTTGTAATTTCAGGTGTGTAACTTTCAATGTAAACGGTCTTAAGACCGAGATCAAGAGGGTATGGTTGGAGTTGTTTTAAGGAGATTTAGTATTGATGTCTGATTTTTGCAGGAACGTAACCATAGGTTAGGATGTGAGTTGGTTTTGAAAGGTTATAGGTTGTTTACCAGTGATGCTTTGAGGATGAAAGGAGGTGTGGCTGTGGCGGTAAAGTAGGCCAGTCCTTTGCGTATCTTGGGTTGGGAGGAGGTGGGGTGGGAGGGTTGTCAGGGTGGATAGGTTTTGGGGGCTGGGAGGGTTTGTTTTGTAGGTGTGTACATGCCAGCAACTAGTAACACTAGAGTGAAGGTGGATTTTGTACATGATGTCTTGGTGTATCATTTGAGAGATTTACTTGCTATTACGGTGCTTGGCGAGGATTGGAATTGTGTAATTAGGAATGGGGATGTGGTTCCGAGGGGGGCGGGTTGTGTTTTGGGGGTTCTGAGAGACGTTTTGTGGGATGCTGGAGTGGTAGATGTGGTGGGGAGTAGGGGATATGGAGTGGAGCACACTTTTATTCGTAGGGGATATGAGGCATGGTTAGATAGGATTTATGTTAGGCAGGGAATAGGTGTGGAGAGGGTGAGGACTATAGATGTGGGTTTTTCTGATCGTCGTGCTGTTCTGGCAGATTTGAGGGTAGATGGTATAGTGAGAGTTTATACGGGATACTGGAAATTGAATGTGAGGCTACTTAGGGATGAGGGTGATGCTACAGGATTTGAGTGTACTGATGGAGAGAGGTTTGAGGCAGGGTTGTCCGCTATTGCAGCTGCTCTTTGCGTGTGTGCAGAATCCTTTCTATGAGTCTGTTGAGCAGGTGATGGACAAACAGGAGATGGAGGGGGGTGCAAAGGGGGCATCATTGGGTATGTGGATGATACTACTGTATTACTATGGGGTAAGGAGGAGTTAAGAAGGGTGGATAGAGTGATTCAGATGTTTGGTATGAATACGGGAATGCGAGTTAATACAATTACAGATGGGTAATTGGATATGGGGGGCTTGAGGATGGGGTTAGGATGGACAGTGGTTGATAGAATCAGGGTATGTGGAATATGGTATATGGAGGGGGTGGAGGCTTGCAGAAGGGTAAATTCGGAGTCTGTCATGGGTAAGGTTTTAGGTAGACTGGGAGGTTTAAGTGCGAGGGATCTAGCTTTACATCAGAGGGTAGTGGTGGTAAATTCACTTGTCTATAGCAAGGTATGGGGAGTGGCAGAGGTTTTTCCCTTAGAGGTACAGGACATTGCGGAAATGCAGAGGAGGGTGCTAAAGTTTGTGTGGGGATTTGGGAGGGCATGGTTAAGTAAGGAGGTAGTTATGACGGATGTTCAAAGAGGGGGTTTAGGTTTGTTGTCTTTAGGACTGAGTTTAATGGCTATATATATCAAGCGGAGGTATATTAGGGAAGGGGGTGTGAGGGGAGCTAAAGTAGGAAGAGTTATGGAGGAGGCACGTAAATGGTGAAGTGGCAAGGACCTGAGGGTTTGTGAAGATATGTTGAGATTTTTATTGACAGTGCAACAGGTGGATAACATCAAAGTGAAAAGGTTGGTGAGGGTAGTGGGAGGTCAGGGAATTTTGCAAGGGGTAGCCGTGTATCCAACGTATGATTGGGGGGTTATTTGGAAGGATTTTAGTAAGCTTAGGATACCGGCTAGGGTAAGAGAATTAGTGTATCGTTTCATCATGGGGATTCTGGCCTCCAAGGAGGTGTTAAGATGTATGGGGTTTGAGGAAGAGGCTTTTTGTCAGTTTTGTGATGATGTTGAAACGCGTTTCATGTGGTCTTCTTTTGTCCCTCCTTGGAGGGGGTGAGATCATGGATGGGTGGGGTTATCAGATTGTTGGGGGGGGGGTCGTTTGCCGCTTTTACTATTATATGTAAGGAGAGTGCCTAGGGATATGGAAAGGGCTATAATGTTTGTCATAGTAGATTATCTGGATATCTCATGGGCAATGAGGGAATTAAGGGATGATACGAGGATAAAAGCGTTGGTAGCTAGATTCTATAGGACGAAGTGTAGGAATATGCTGGTTTATGGGGCATCCTGGGAAAAAAGTTTCCCGGAAGGTTATAGGAACCTCACTGTGGGGTCCCATTGTCGGGGTCCCTGAGGATGGGCAAAGGGGTGGTCTCCTTCTGGGGGGATGTTAAGGGGGGTGGGGGGTTTGTTTGCCGCTGGAGTTTTTCTGGCGTGTAAGAGGACGGTAGTGGCAGTTTGGTATGGATGGTAAGCTCTGTTTCCCGGGAATGTTTGTCATAGTGAGATATAAGGGTAGCTTACAAGGTTAATTTTCTAAACCTGATGGTTATGTTCACTGTGTAAGAAATTTTCCTTGATAGCCAGGATACCGAGCCCTTAGGATCTCGTTATTAAGTAATCAGATATGGCAAGTTGGTTTCAACATAAATTTTTCTGAGGTACATAGTCTTTTTTTGGGACCGGCAAAATAGAGAGGCCCTTATATTTACTACTTGTCTTGTATTATGTTTAACTTTTATTGTTAGCTGGAAGTTCTATGTGGTAATTTTTTAAGAGTATGTATAGGTCTCGGGTCTATACCATGTTTTTTTTTTTCAAAGGGGTTATACCCAAAAATTCTTGTGGACAAGAGTTTCGGTTAACATACATATGTGGGAGGTTTAATTTCTGTTTAGGGTTTGGTATTAAACCCCTTTGTTGTGCTAAGTTTTTTATGTTATAAATGCTTGTTTTGGGTTTATTTTATTATTGTATGTTACATGTATGTTCTGTTTTCTGTACCAGAATTATTGTACTTGATGGTTTAACATATTAATAATATTAAAATACTGTTTCTCCATGGCTATTGCGCATGAGGAATCATACGTTCCTTCCGAATTCCTATTGGTTAGGCTATAATGTAACAAAACTTAACCAATACTCTGTACCTTGTCATAGCGGGTATGTTCGGTTTTCTGTCTTTGTTTTATAGTTGTTATGGTAGCTTTGGTTAGGGTCTTTTACTTAACTGACATGATTTATGTAGTACATATATTGTGTGTGTTAAAGGTGGTTATGGTTTTAGTCATGTGTTACAACTTTAACTTTAGTAATCTTGTGATGTTGTGCATTGTATGTTGTTTTTTGTTGTAATAGGTTATGACAGGTACTCATTTTATATTGTTAAATTATGTAAAGTTTCCTTTTGGTGTTTGTTTGGTCATAATTGCGTGGCGGAAGTTATAAATGACTGTAATACTTTAGTGAGGTTGTTTTAGCGTGTACTGTTTCCTATAACAGGATGTTGTTATAATACTTGTTACCACCAGGAATAACCTGGTACTAGTAGCGTTAAAGATTATGTTTTTGTATTTCTGTACTATTATTATGCATCCTTTGTACTTTTGTAAGGTTTTTTAAATAAAAATATAAAGAAAAAAATACCAAAACGACAGAGTGGATAAATTTTTAATTAAACTGTTTCAATAAGAGTGATGTTATGTAGATGTTTAGGAAAGAATAATTGTTTATGTTACCAAATTTTGTCTTAGTATCAAATGAAATATTGAAGACAGGAGTAACAATGAATAAACAGAATAAACAGTTGTTTATTAAAAAAAAAAATCTCTCTCTTTGTCTCTGTCTCTCTCTCTCTCTTTGTCTGTCTCTGTCTGTCTCTCTCTTTCCTTCTCTCTCTCTCTCTCTCTCTCTCTCTCTCTCTCTCTCTCTCTCTCTCTCTCTCTCTCTCTCTCTCTCTCTCTCTCTCTCTCTCTCTCTCTTTCACTTTACTTTAGATGAAAAATAATTATGGCATAGATCAGTTAATGGTCACACAACAGATATTATTATTAATATTATTATTATTATTATTATTATTATTATTATTATTATTATTATTATTATTATTATTATTATTATTATTATTATTATTATATTATATTCCAAGGGAATTGCTATACCCGCAGGGGTGAAGCAGCATCCGGGGTACTGGTACGTTATAAGGTCTGATCCAAGGGTAGTCAGGTGTAGTACTATGGATCAAAAGTATCTTGAAGACGTCGAGGAACTTCCCTGGAGTGATGCACAATAGATAATGATCAGAAGAAAATCTGATAACAGTCACACACCAGTGTCACACGATAGATAACAGTCACACACCAGTGTCAAACGATAGATAACAGTCACACACCAGTGTCAAACGATAGATAACAGGCACACACCAGTGTCACACGATAGATAACAGTCACACACCAGTGTCACACGATAGATAACAGTCACACACCAGTGTCAAACGATAGATAACAGTCACACACCAGTGTCACACGATAGATAACAGTCACACACCAGTGTCAAACGATAGATAACAGGCACACACCAGTGTCACACGATAGATAACAGTCACACACCAGTGTCACACGATAGATAACAGTCACACACCAGTGTCAAACGACAGACAACAGGCACACACCAATGTCACACGACAGATAACAGTCACACACCAGTGTCACATGATAGATAACAGTCACACACCAGTGTCACATGATAGATAACAGTCACACACCAGTGTCAAACGATAGATAACAGGCACACACCAGTGTCACACGACAGATAACAGTCACACACCAGTGTCACACGATAGATAACAGTCACACACCAGTGTCACATGATAGATAACAGTCACACACCAGTGTCACATGATAGATAACAGTCACACACCAGTGTCAAACGATAGATAACAGGCACACACCAGTGTCACACGATAGATAACAGTCACACACCAGTGTCACACGATAGATATAACACTACATATAACAGTCACAAACCAGTGTCAGACGACATATAACAGTCACACATTAGTGTCAGAGGACAGATAACAGTCACACACCAGTGTCACACGACATATAGCAGTCACACACCAGTGTCAGACGACAGATAACAGTTACACACCAGTGTCAGACGACAGATAACAGTCACACACCGGTGTCACACGACAAATAACAGTCACACACAAGTGTCACACGACAGATAACAGTCACACACCGGTTTACCTGGAGTTTACCTGGAGAGAGTTCCGGGGGTCAAAGCCCCCGCGGCCCGGTCTGCGACCAGGCCTCCTGGTGGATCAGAACCTGATCAACCAGGCTGTTACTGCTGGCTGCACGCAATCCAACGTACGAGCCACAGTCCGGCTGGTCAGGTACCGACTTTAGGTGCTTGTCCAGTGCCTGCTTGAAGACAGGCAGGGGTCTATTGGTAATCCCTCTTATGTATGCCGGGAGGCAGTTGAACAGTCTCGGGCCCCTGACACTTATTGTGTTTTCTCTTAACGTGCTAGTGACACCCCTGCTTTTCACTGGGGGGATGTTGCATCGTCTGCCGAGTCTTTTGCTATCGTTGTGAATGATTTTCGTGTGCAAGTTCGGGACTAGTCCCTCTAGGATTTTCCAGGTGTATATAATCATGTATCTCTCCCGCCTGCGTTCCAAGGAGTACAGGTTCAGGAACTTCAAGTGCTCCCAGTAATTGTTTTATCTCCGTTATGCGCGCCGTGAAGGTTCTCTGTACATTTTCTAGGTCAGCAATTTCACCTGCCTTGAAAGGTGCTGTTAGTGTGCAGCAGTATTCCAGCCTAGATAGAACAAGCGACCTGAAGAATGTCATCATGGGCTTGGAATCCCTAGTTTTGAATGTTCTCATTATCCATCCTGTCATTTTTCTAGCAGATGCGATTGATACAATGTTATAGTCCTTGAAGGTGAGATCCTCCGACATGATCACTCCCAGGTCTTTGACGTTGGTTTTTCGCTCTATTTTGTGGCCGGAATTTGTTTTGTACTCCAATGAAATTTTAATTTCCTCATGTTTACCATATCGGAGTAATTGAAATTTCTTATCGTTGAACTTCATATTGTTTTCTGCATCCAATTGAAAGATTTGGTTGATGTCCGCCTGGAGCCTTGCAGTGTGTGTCACACGACAGATAACAGTCACACACCAGTGTCACACAACAGATGTCTGTCGCATATTAGAGACGATGGGCCTCATGTCCAAATGAAACATCATTCACAGTAGACTGTGATCATACAATGAAGGACCCCAGCCAGGATGTCTGACACACGTGTGCCTTGCAGTAAGTAATAATGGTGGAATTACCGACAATATGTTAGCTAAGAGGACACATGTGCAACTTATGTGACATTTTTACTGAGGCAACGTTTCGCTCTTTAGGAGCTTTGCCAAGTTCCTGTAAGCTATTATAACGACTTGAGAGGTTATTGTAACGTTTTGGAAAAGCTCCTGGAGAAAGAAACGTCACCGAGGTAAATGTCACAAAAGTTGCACATGTGTCCTTGTACCTGGCACAGCATCAACACTCAGCTAAGTCATGACACACGAAGGTCAAGTCACAATTCACAATACAAAAGTCAAGCCAGGTCAAGATACACATACCAGTCTCAACAGATACACAAACCCATAAAAATAGAGAGGAGGAGGAAGGAACAAAGAGGAGAAAGATGGAAGACCCCAGATTACCAAATATATCTTTACTTTTAACATTGATGAGTTTCGAGAATCTTACTACTCTCGGAGCCCAGACTCCTGCTGTTGGAGGCCTGCTGCCCCTGCCAGGGTAGGACAAACCTACATTGTACAAACTTACATAAAACAAACAGGGAAGAAGAGTGACGGAGAATTATTATTGGTATTACATTCGTGGGGAAGTCCTGAGCGTATATGGGCAATATATCGCCTGCGTATAGGAGGAAATTAGGTCTCTCAACGGCATCAAGGAACCTCCTTTGATGGGGAGGAGAGGGTTGACAGGAAATTCCCACAAGACAAAGGTAACAAAACTAGCGTTAGATTAATTAAACCTACAAAGCAGCAATATATATATATATATATATATATATATATATATATATATATATATATATAATATATATATATATATATTTTATATATATATATATATATGTGTGTGTGTGTGTGTGTGTGTGTACTTACCTATTTGTGGTTGCAGGGGTCGAGTCTTAGCTCTTGGCCCCGCCTCTTCACCGGTTGCTACTGGGCCCTCTCTCTCCCGCTCCATGAGCTTTATCAAACCTCGTCTTAAAACTGTGTATGGTTCCTGCCTCCACTACGTCATTTTCTAGGCTATTCCACTGCCTTACAACTCTATGACTGAAGAAATACTTCCTAATATCTCTCTGACTCATTTGTTGTCTTCAAACTTCCAATTATGGCCTCTTGTTTCTGTGTCTCCTCCCTGGAACATCCTGTCTTTGTCCACCTTGTCTATTCCACGCAGTATTTATATGTCGTTATCATGTCTCCCCTGACCCTCCTGTCCTCCAGTGTCGTCAGGCCGATTTCCCTTAATCTTTCTTCATAGGACATTCCCCTTAGCTCTGGAACTAACCTTGTCGCAAACCTTTGTACTTTCTCTAGTTTCTTGACGTGCTTTATCAAGTGCGGGTTCCAAACAGGTGCTGCATACTCCAGTATGGGCCTGACATACACGGTGTACAGTGTCTTGAACGATTCCTTACTAAGGTATCGGAATGCTGTTCTCAGGTTTGCCAGGCGCCCATATGCTGCAGCAGTTATCTGATTGATGTGTGCTTCCGGAGACATGCTCGGTGTTATACTCACCCCAAGATCTTTCTCCTTGAGTGAGGTTTGCAGTCTTTGAGCCATTTGCTGGACCAGGTGTCCAGTCTGTCCAGGTCTCTTTGAAGTCCTGCCTGGTCCTCATCAGATTTAATTCTCCTCATTAACTTCACATCATCTGCAAACAGGGACACTTCTGAGTCTAACCCTTCCATCATGTCGTTCACATATACCAAAAATAGCACTGGTCCTAGGACCGACCCCTGTGGGACCCCGCTCGTCACAGGTGCCCACTGTGATACATCATTACGTACCATGACTCGTTGTTGCCTCCCTGTCAGGTATTCTCTGATCCATTGCAGTGCCCTTCCTGTTATATGCGCCTGATGCTCTAGCTTCTGCACTAATCTCTTGTGAGGAACTGTGTCAAAGGCCTTCTTGCAGTCCAAGAAGATGCAATCAACCCACCCCTCTCTCTCGTGTCTTACTTCTGTTATTTTATCATAAAACTCCAGAAGGTTTGTGACACAGGATTTGCCTTCCATGAATCCGTGCTGGTTGGCATTTATACTCTTGTTCTGTTCCAGGTGCTCCACCACTCTCCTCCTGATAATCTTCTCCATAACTTTGCATACTATACACGTCAGTGACACAGGTCTATAGTTTAGTGCCTCTTTTCTGTCTCCTTTTTTAAAAATGGGAACTACATTTGCCGTCTTCCATACCTCAGGTAGTTGCCCAGTTTCCAGGGACGTGTTGAAGATTGTGGTAAGTGGCACGCACAACATATCTGCTCCCTCTCTAAGGACCCACGGGGAGATGTTGTCCAGTCCCATTGCCTTTGTGGTATCGATGTCCCTTAGCAGTTTCTTCACCTCCTCCTCATCTGTATGTATGTCGTCCAACACTTGTTGGTTTTATTCCTTGCTGGTGTTCCATCTGATCTGTCCCCCCAGAGTCCTTCCTGTCTCTACTGTAAATACTTCCTTAAATCTCGTGTTGAGCTCCTCACATACCTCATGATCGTTTCTTGTGAGTTCTCCACCTTCTTTCCTCAGCCTTATCACCTGGTCCTTGACTGTTGTCTTCCTCCTAATGTGGCTATACAGCAGTTTCGGGTCAGATTTGACTTTCGATGCTATGTCGTTTTCATACTGTCGCTGGGCCTCCCTCCTTATCTGTGCATACTCGTTTCTGGCTCTTCTACTAATCTCCTTGTTTTCCTGGGTCCTATGCCTCCTGTACCTTTTCCATTCTCTGTTGCACTTAGTTTTTGCCTCCCTACACCTTCGGGTAAACCAAGGCCTCGTTTTGGTCTTCCTATTATTTCTGTTTCCTTTGGGAACAAACCTTTCCTCTGCCTCCTTGCACTTTGTTGCCACATATTCCATCATCTCGTTTACTGATTTTCCTACCATTTCTCTGTCCCGCTGAACCTCCTGCAGGAAGTTTCTCATACCTGTGTAGTCCCCCCTTTTATAGTTTGGCCTGTCCCCTTCAGTTCCTGTTACCTTCTCCACTTGTAACTCTACTATATAATCAAAACTCAGAACCACGTGATCGCTAGCTCCAAGGGGCCTCTCGTAAGTGATGTCCTCAATGTCTGAACTGCTCAGGGTGAACACAAGATCCAGTCTTGCTGGCTCATCCTCCCCTCTCTCTCTGGTTGTGTCACTGACATGTTGATGCTTGAGGTTTTCAAGTACCACATCCATCATCTTGGCTCTCCATGTTTCGGGACCCCCATGTGGCTCCAGGTTTTCCCAGTCGATCTCCCTGTGGTTGAAATCGCCCATTACCAGTAACTTTGCTCTGCTCGAGTGAGCTCTTCTTGCCACCTCAGCCAGTGTGCCCCCCTTCACCCTGTTGTTTTCTTCGTACTCCTCTCTTGGCCTCCTGCAGTTCTGTGGTGGGTTATACATCACTCCAATGACTACTTTATGTTCTCCGGACAGAATTGTACCTACAATGTAGTCCCTTTCTCCAGTCATGTCCATGCCTTCCATTTCCTCAAATCCCCATCTTTGTTTTATGAGCAGTGCAACCCCTCCTCCCCCTCTACTCCTTCTATCTTTCCTCAGGATCTGATATCCCGTTGGGAAGATTGTGTCTGTTATTGTGTGTGTGTGTGTGTGTGTGTGTGTGTGTGTAGGCAACAATATTGGCTCTGGCCAAGGAGCCAAAACTCGAAATAGGCCGAAAATCAGTAATTTGGACAGAAGTATGGAAGACAGTGGAAACAAAGTCCTCGAGCGGAGTGCTGACAGTGGGACGGAGTGCTGGCAGTGGGACGGAGTGCTGGCAGTGGGACGGAGTGCTGGCAGTGGGACGGAGTACTGGCAGTGGGACGGAGTGCTGGCAGTGGGACGGAGTGCTGGCAGTGGGACGGAGTGCTGGCAGTGGGACGGAGTGCTGGCAGTGGGACGGAGTGCTGGCAGTGGGACGGAGTACTGGCAGTGGGACGGAGTACTGGCAGTGGGACGGAGTACTGGCAGTGGGAC
>NC_069400.1:90574000-90589000 GCF_026875155.1 Cherax quadricarinatus
CTGGAACAATACCGTGGCTGGAACAATACCATGACTGGAACAATACCATGACTGGAACAATACCATGACTTGAACAATACCATGGCTGGAACAATACTATGGCTGGAACAATATCATGACTGGAACAATGCCATGGCTGGAACAATACCGTGGCTGGAACAATACCATGGCTGGAACAATGCCATGGCTGGAACAATACCATGGCTGGAACAATACCATGGCTGGAACAATACCATGACTGGAACAATACCATGGCTGGAACAATACCATGGCTGGAACAATACCACGACTGGAACAATACCATGGCTGGAACAATAACATGGCAGGAATAATACCATGGCTGGAACAATGCCATGGCTGGAACAATACCATGGCTGGAACAATACCATGGCTGGAACAATACCATGACTGGAACAATACCATGGCTGCAACAATACCATGGCTGGAACAATACCATGACTGGAACAATACCATGGCTGGAATAATACCATGGATGGAACAATACCATGACTGGAACAATACCGTGGCTGGAACAATACAATGGATGGAACAATACCATGGCTGGAACAATACCATGGCTGGAACAATACCATGACTTGAACAATACCATGGCTGGAATAATACCATGGCTGGAACAATACCATGGCTGAAACAATACCATGGCTGAAACAATGCCATGGCTGGAATAACACCATGGCTGGTAAAATGCCATGGCTGGGACAATACCATGGGTGGAACAATCCCATGGTTCTAAGAATACCATGGCTGGAACAATACAATAGCTCTAACAATACCATGGCTAGAACAATGTCATGGCTGGAACAATACCATGGCTGGAACAATACCATGACTAACAATACCATGGCTGGAACAATACCATGGCTGGAACAATACCATGGCTCTAACAATTCAATGGCTCTACCAATACCATGGCTGGAACAATACCATGGCTCTAACAATACCATGGCTGGAACAATACCATGGCTGTAACAATACCATGGCTCTAACAATGCTTTGGCTCTAACAATACCATGGCTGGAACAATACCATGGCTCTAACAATAGCCTGGCTCTAACAATACCATGGCTCTAACAATACTTTGGCTGGAACAATACTATGGCTCTAACAATACTATGGCTCTAACAATACCATGGCTCTAACAATACCATGGCTCTAACAATACCATGGCTCTAACAATACCATGGCTCTAACAATACCATGACTCTAACAATACCATGGCTCTAACAATACCATGGCTGGAACAATACCATTGGTCTAACAATACCATGGCTGGAACAATACCATGGGTCTAACAATACCATGGCTGGAACAATACCATGTGTCTAACAATACCATGGGTCTAAGAATACCATGGCTCTAACAATACCTTGGCTCTACCAATACCATTTCTCTAACAATAATATGGCTGGAACAATACTATGGCTCTAACAATACCATGGCTCTAACAATTCCATGAAATTAAGACACATGTGCAACATCTGGGTATCTTTATTGTAGACGTTTCGCCATCCAGTGGTTTTATCAATGCAAATTCTAGGACATAACTTGAAGACAGTAAGACTATGTACAGAAGAGGAGGTAATCAGTCCCTCAACCTTGGAGTAGGTGCGAAGAGCACCGTAGTCGTGGAGATTCTGAAGCAGAAGCAAGGAGCCTGGCGCTTATATAGTAACGTCAGGTATTATATACCATTCTTGCACAACTTGTCAGACACTGCACATCATGGAATCTTGATTCTGAGGACATGTACATAACCTTCACGACTACGACAACTACTACTACAACTAACCCATCTCTTTGGGAAGGACCTACTTCCACTGGGGAATCCCGCCTACCAGTGACTATGCCTTCGTCTGCTACACCTGACGTTACTATATAAGCGCCAGGCTCCTTGCTTCTGCTTCAGAATCTCCACGACTATGGTGCTCTTCGCACCTACTCCTAGGTTGAGGGACTGATTACCTCATCTTCTGTATATAGTCTACTGTCTTCAAGTTATGTCCTAGAATTTGTATTGATAAAGCCACTGGATGGCGAAACGTTCTACAATAAAGATACCCAGATGTTGCACATGTGTCTTAATTTCATCTTGTCGGTATTATATACCATTCTTGTACAACAATTCCATGGCTCTAACAGTACTATGGCTGAAACAATACTATGGCTCTAACAATACTATGGCTCTAACAATATTATGGCTGGAACAATACTATGGCTCTAACATTACCATAGCCTAACAATACTATGGCTCTAATAATACCATGGCTCTAACAATCTAACAATACTATGGCAGGAACTTATACTATGGCTCTAACAATCTAACAATACTATGGCAGGAACTATACTATGGCTCTAACAATACCATGGCTCTAACAATACTATGCCTTTAACAATACCATGGCTCTAACAATACCATGGCTCTAACAATACCATGGCTCTAACAATACCATGGCTCTAACAATACCATGGCTCTAGCAATATCATGGCTGGAACAATAGTATGGCTCTAAGATTTTCATTCCTGGAGCAATACCGTGGTTGTAGCAGTACTGGCTGGAACAGTACCATTGCGGAACAGGTGTCATAGTTGTAACAATTGCATGGCTGGAACAATACCGTGGCTGGAATAATACCATGCCTTAAACAATTTCATTGCTTGAACAATGCCATGTCTGGAAAAATGGTACCACGACTGGATGAGTGCGGTGGCTGGTGTAGTATTGACTTGAGTAATACTTTGGATCTAACTCTACCATGGCTGGAACAATACATTCCATGAGAGGAACAATACCCGTCTTGAACAATACCTTGGCTGGAACAATATACTAGGTGGAATAGTTGTACAATCTCTGCCTGTAGAGTATTCAGAGGGTCAGCTCCCTGCGGGATGAGGGCTTGATCAACCAGACTGTTACTACCGGGTGCATGCTGTCACTGGAGTAGTGAGGAGAGTGGTAGCGTACCTCAGCATTGTACTCTGGAGTAGTGAGGAGAGTGGCAATGTACCTCAGCACTGTACTTTGGAGTAGTGAGGAGAGTGGCAGTGTACTTCAGGACTGTACTCTGGGAAAACAAATAGTTGAGGTTGAGTGTGGGAGAGCTTTGGGGACTGAGGAGGTGAGATTTCCTTCATAACAACTTATACCGCTGCCATGGATAACTCACTGAGCATATCAATGACTGGCTGTGTGTAGCCAGCGATAAGAGATCTAACATTCGAATAATCAAGACGCTGTTTTAACACCCCCGTGAACATAAATATAGCAATAATAAACAATCAACTGCTCTCAGGAAGGCGAGATCTTATAAGTCAACTCTTAGTGAAAAATATTTAACCTAGGTTAAGGTGAAATTTATCACAGCGGGAGTTAAGCCACACTCGTTGACACTGGCTGCCATATTTATACATACATACATACATACATACATACATACATACATATATATATGTATATATATATATATATATATATATATATATATATATATATATATATATATATATATATATATATATATTATATATATATATATATGTCGTGCCGAATATGTAAAACTGGTCAGTTAGCAAGAACTCATTTAAAATTAAGTCCTTTCTAAAATTTTCTCTTATACGTTTAAAGATATATTTTTTCATTAATTTTGATGTAAAAATTTATAATTTTGCACCAAAAGGAACTTAGAAAACTTACCTAACCTTATTGTAGCAAGCGCAATTTATTTTAGCCTAACCCAACTAAATATATTTTAGATTTATTTACAATAATTTAATACTAAACAAACACAATGAAATATATTTTTCTCGCTAGGTTCAGGATGATTTTGGCGAAATTATTGCTTACACAAATTTTCACTTGTCCTATATGGCAAGATGAGCGTTGCTATTTAAGCCAAGATAGCAAGTTCTGCCTATTCGGCACGACATATATATAATTATATATATTATATATATATATATATATATATATATATATATATATAATATATATATATATATATATATATATATATATATATATATATATATATATATATATATATATATATATATATATATATATATATATATATATATATATATATAATATATATATATATATATTATATATATATATATATATATATATATATATATATTATATATATATATATATTATATTTATATAGTTAGAGTATATGCAATGGGGTGGAAGATGTATGGGGTAGGTTTAATAATGTAGTGTTAGAGTGTTCAGCAGAAGTTTGTGGTTACAGGAAAGTGGGTGCGGAAGGGAAGAAGAGCGATTGGTGGAATGATGACGCAAAGAGAGTAGTAAGGGAGAAAAAGTTAGCATGTAAGAGGTTTTTACAAAATAGAAGTGATGCAAGGAGGGAAGAGTATATGAAAAGAAAAAGAGAGGTTAAGAGAGTGGTGAAGCAATGTAAAGAGAGGGCAAATGAGAGAGTGGGTGACATGTTATTAACAAATGTTGTTGAAAATAAGACAAAGTTTTGAAGTGAGATTAATAAGTTGAGGAAGCCTAGGGAATGAATGGATTTGATAGTTAAAAATAGGGGAGGAGAGTTATTAAATGGAGAGTTAGAGGTATCCGGAAGATGGAGGGAATACCTAGAGGAATTATTAAATGTTTTATGAAGATAGCGAAGCTGTGATTTCGTGTATAGTGCAGGGATGAATAACATCTTGTAGGAGTGAGGAAGAGCCAGTTGTGAGTGTGGGGGAAGCTCGTGAGGCAGTGGGTAGAATGAAAGGGGGTAAGATAATTGGGATTGAATGAATAAAGAAGGAAATGTTAAAAGTAGATAGGGATATAATTTTGTAGTGGTTGGTTCTTATATGTAATAAATGTATGAAAGAAAGTAAGGTACCTAGGGATTTGCAGAGAGCATGCATAGTTCCTTTGTATAAAGGCAAAGGGGACAAAAGAAAGTGCAGAAATTATAGGATAATAAGTAATAAGTTATTATAAATTATTATTGAAAATATTGGGAGTACAATGGAAAATGAGACATCAGATAAACATGGATGCTTTAGGAAAGGTACGAGTATATAGATCAGATG
Organism: Cherax quadricarinatus; assembly: GCF_026875155.1. NCBI lineage: Eukaryota > Metazoa > Arthropoda > Malacostraca > Decapoda > Parastacidae > Cherax > Cherax quadricarinatus. The sequence continues at coordinate 90,579,083 of NC_069400.1, forward strand.
TTTTCAGTGAAACATATAGGTGAACAGTATTTAGATAAGGGTAAAGAGGTTTTTGTGGCATTTACGGATTTGGAAAAGGATTATGACAGGGTGGATAGGGGGGCAATGTGACAGATGTTGCAAATGTAAGGAATAGGAGGTAGGTTACTGAAAGCAGTGAAGGGTTTTAACAAGGATAGTGAGGCTCAGGTTAGAGTATGTAGGAGAGAGGGAGATTATTTCCCAGTAAAAGTAGACCTTAGACAAGGATGTATGATGTCACCATGGTTGTAAGAGAAGTGAATGTTCGGATAATTGCAAGAGGTGTGAGGTTAAAAGATATAGAATCTAACACAGAGTGGGAGTTGTCACAGTTTCTCTTTGCTGATGACGCTGTGCTTTTGGGACATTCTGAAGAGAAATTGTAGCGGTTGGTGAATGAGTTTGGTAGGGTATGTGAAAAAGAAAATTAAAAGTGAATATAGGAAAGAGTAAGGTGATGAAGATCACAAAAAAAATTGGTAACAAAAGACTGGATATCAGGTGGAGGGAGAGAGTATGGAGGAGGTGAATGTGTTCAGAAATTTAGGAGTGGACGTGTCAGCAGATGGGTCTATGAAAGATGAGGTGAATCATAGAATTGGTGATCGAAAGAAGGTGAGTGGTGCACTGAGGAGTCTGTGGAGACAAAGAACTTTGTCCTTGGGAGCAAAGAGGGGAATGTATGAGAGTATAGTTATACCAATGCTCTTATGTGGATGCGAAGCATGGGTGGGAATGTTGCAACAAGGAGAAGGCTGGAGGCAGGGGAGATGTCGTGTCTAAGGGCAATGTGTGGTGTGAATATAATGCAGAGTATTCTTGGTTTAGAAATTAGGATGAGGTGCGAAATTACCAAAACCATTATCCAGAGGGCTGAGGAGGGGCTGTTCAGGTGGTTTGGACATATAGAGAGGGTGGAACAAAATAGAATGGCTTCGAGAGTGTATAAATCTGTGGTGGAAGGAAGGTGGGGTAGGGATAGTCCTAGGAAAGGTTGGAGGGAGGGGGGTAAAGGAGGTTTTGTGTGCGAGGGGCTTGGACTTTCAGCAAGCATGCGTGAGCGTGTTAGAGAAAAGCGGATGGAGACAAATGGTTTTTGGACTTGGCTTTGACGTGCAGTTGGAGAGTGAGCAAGGTAACATTCCTGAAGGAACTTACTGAAACCGGCAGGCCGGACTTGAGTCCTGGAGATGGGAAGTACAGTGCCTGCACTCTGAAGGAGGGGTGTTAATGTTGCAGTTTTATAACTGTAGTGTAAGCGTGCGTCTGGCAAGACGGTGATGGAGTGAATGATGAAAGTTTTTCCTTTTCCGGCCACCCTGCCTTAGCGGGAGATGGCCGTTGTGTTAGTAATATATATACTATATATATATATATATATATATATATATATATATATATATATATATATATATATATATATATATATATATATGTGTGTGTGTGTGTGTGTGTGTGTGTGTGTGTGTGTGGTGTGTGTGTGTGTGTGTGTGTGTGTGTGTGTGTGTGTTGTGTGTGTGTGTGTGTGTGTGTTGGTGTGTGTGTGGCAAAACAAGCAGCGTTAAAAATAATAAACTTCCAAGCGCTTACATGATTTCTCACATTATCAAGGCTATGTGAAAATAATCAAACCTTAGAAGGCTTATAGGGCTGAGACATCACTCATGACATAACACTTGTCCTAGCATGAAGCTGCTGGGAATGTCAAAACCTGTCACGCATAGCTTAAATTTTTCCTAAATTTAATTAATTATAAATGAATCTACTTTGTGTAATCCTCAATTATTATTCATATTAACGTCAAAACTAATTTTTTTGAAGCTTCATTTCATTTATATTTCTCTCAACCACAGAACTGCTTGATACAACTTTCTCGGCCTTTTGAAAATCAATTGGATGGTTAAAATCTCTCACATGAATAAACAGAGCATTAGACTTGTTCAGTTCTAATTCTATATTTATGTTGTTGTAATCTTAGTTCAAGACTTATTCCAGTTTGCTCGTAATAAACTCTGCCATATTTTTAACAGGGAATCTTACAAATACAGCCATCAGCATTTTTGGGACAATTTTTATTCAGAATTTTTTTTTTTACTGTGTCAAGATTTAAAATACAGCTTTGATTTTAAAATTCTTAAGTATCGAAGGTATATCACGAAGGTTTACATGGTAAGGGAGAACCAGCATATTCTTGGTTAACTATAGTTGTTTGTCCTCTTTATATTTCTAGCAATTTTAAAAGATTTATCAGTTAAGTATTTCGGATATTTTAGATTATTAGTTATTTCATAATTCTTCAAGATTTCTCCATCTATGATCTATAAGCTGCAAATACGCAAAACTCTCGAAATATTCCAGGTGAGAAAGGATTTCCCTTTGCCATACCAAATTTCTGAGTTTAAAACTCGTTATTAATCACAAACTTTGCATCAACAATACAAAGTTTAAAAAGCTCAATGATTGTAGGCACAGGAAATGGCAAGTCGTAATTAACGAGTTTTTCAGATAGGAAAACTTAATAAATCATCAACAGGAATTTTTCCAAACAAAGAAATGACATTAGAATTAACTAAATTATAATTATTTAAACCAGTCGTGATGCTTACAAGTCTTTTAAACCTTCTACTGCTCTATTACTTTTTACAAAATATTGATAATGCGAAGAATCACGATAACGCTTGGAAGTTGACTACTTTTTTAAAATGGTTGTTTAATATACATATATATATATATATATATATATATATATATATATATATATATATAATATATATATATATATATATTATATATATATATATATATATATATATATATATATATATATATATATATATATACATATATATTTGCAATGCAAGACAAGCCACGTGGGTGGAAATCTTTAGCTCAAGTATTTTCACACTTCTTAGTGCGTCATCAGGAGCTGTGCAATGTTGCAAAGACAGCAACAGGAGGAGTGGGGTAAGTTTTCAGAGTATGGTAGTAAGAATGTTAGTGTGGAGGCACCAGCCAGTCTGTCTGAGAGAGGCAAGTGGGATGCCAACCACACACTGACCCCATATGGGGTCGGGTGGACTAGGCCTCAAAATTGGCAGATAGGAAAAATGCTAGAATACTGGGAACAGGTCAAGTGACGTAAAAGGTTACATTACAATAGTGGATCATTACATACCTTCATTTACAACCTTTTAATGAAATAGAGGGAATATTCCTCATTTGTCAACCGGTGTCGCAGAACTTCCAGAATATTCAGGAAATACTCTCAGTATCAGTTAATATACCTGTGTGAATTCTCCTATTCAAGCTTTCTTTCTCATAATAACTAGGCTATTCTTAATTTTAATGCCATTCCTATTATTATTATCAATTATCACCCGCTAATATCATTATTATATCATCACAATTGTAATATCGCCAACAACCTAATTCAGTAAACCACTAAATTAGTTGCAATCACCATGTTGCAACCACCGATGTGTACCTTGTACCACTGTACCTAGACGGGTCAGGACCTCAACAGGTCACTCTACATTTCTTTTGGGCTATCCCAGGATGGCCGCACATGTGTATCCTTACCTAAATGAACCCAAATACTTCCTTACTACGGATGTTATATCGCTCAGGTTGAAGCCTGTATTGCAGCACACTACCTGAAGCACCTGTCACATTATTATACCTGTATGCTGCATCAGCTGAGTGAGTTATACTGACGGCAGACCTAATATATTAAAATATCGACTTTCGTGACGGGCTTAACAAGGTTTCATATATTATATCGACGTACTCTCGCGACGGGCAAACCAAGGTGTTCAGTTTGCAGACTCTGGTCGAACAAAACCGAAACATCACAAAACCCCCTGGCATAAGGAGCAATTCTGCGCTTTTGTATAACATTGTTGTTTAAGGCTGTGTACAAATTATGGGTTTGTACAACCTATAATTTGAGTTATATACGGCATTCCTATCAATGTTCAAGAGGGAGGACTCTATTATGTTTCTTCCCACGATGGAACTGTTGGGTACAATTATCTGGGTGGCAGCCGACCCCGGTGGGTGATTGCACGAGCTAACATGGTTAAAGATTGCTTTCGACACCTAGCCTGTCCTAATTGAGTACTGGTGTTGTGATAATCTGGTTTCCAGAGGTTTACCTGTTTTCAGTGTATGAGAGTGGGAAAAGGGTGCATGGGACCTTGTAGACACCACCTACATTATTAGGTGGTGTGTTTTTAATCAATCTCTCTTTCACTGTCCCAGTGTTTTTGAAAGTTACATTTATATTGAATTTCTTTAGTGCCTCCCGCAAGCAGACCAAATTGTCATTGTATGGCAAGATCAATACATTTTTCCTATCAAGCATTTCCTTAGGTTCAGTCCTGTAGAAAGTCTTCTCAATGAGATCCCTGGGATATCTCAGTTTTGTGGGTATGTTAAATATCGTGTTGATTTCATCGTCTAAATACTCATGACTGCAGATATGCAAAGCTCTCAGGAACATTGTAAGGAAAACACTCCTTTTAACCCTAGATTCATGACTGGAATAATAATAAATGTATGATGACACATTGGTGGTCTTCTTGTAGACTGTAAATTTGAAACTTCTGTCGATGCGGTGGATTAAAAAGTCTAGGAAGGGTAGAGTGTTATCTATTTCATGCTCTACTTTGAACTTAATAGAAGGTACCAAATCATTAAGTCTAGGTAGGAACTTATCAGTGTTATATAATCTCTGGGCCAGAGGCAAAGCACATCATCTACGTATCTGGACCACATTTCATTATTTGGGAGAATGTCTTTAAGTGGTCTAGTCGCATAAAATTCCATACACAGGTTGCTGAGTAAGGGGTTGAGGGAATTTCCCATAGCCATACCTTGCTTCTGAGCATAGTACTTCCCTTCAAACACAAACTTGCAATCCATAACACAAAGTTTAATCAGTTCAATAATTATATTCATGGGGTGGGGCAAGGAGAAGTTTTCTAGTTCCTCTTCGAGGTACGTAAGCAAGTCAAGGACAGGGACTCTCGTAAACAGGGCAGTGACATCAAAACTCACCAAGATAAAGTTGTGTGAAACATTTAATTTCTAGAGCCTCTCAGTGAGGTCAACATTTTTTTTAATATGCGCCTCCGAGATCCTACCAACCATGGGAGTTAAAAGTTTAACCAACCATTTAGATAAGTTATATGCTGCTGATCCTACTGAACTTATAATAAGACTCACCGGGTTCCTTGCTTTATAAGTCTTGATCAACCCATAAAGATACGGCAGAGTTGCGGACCTCACTGACAAGTGTTTAATTAGTTCATTTTTCCCTTCAATAACGTTTTAAGACGTTTATAGATTTGGCTATTAACCTGGTCAATGAGGTTCTTATGAAGCGGTTCGGAAGTTTCATTATTAATCAATAAATGGCTCATTTTACCCAAATATTCAGCTTTATCTAAAGTAACAACAACATTGGGTTTATCACCTCCCGAGACATGCAAGGTCTGATCGTTATTGAGCTCCTTGTAAGCTTTAGTGAATCTTAATGGACGGAGTAAAGTCCCATATTCCATCCCTTTACATATATTAAATGTATCAGGCGTCAGGTCACCGTGTTTATCTAGCATGCAGAAAGACTAAACTATGTTTATGTAATTAACGCTTTTAGTTGTAGGCCCAAAACTTAATCCAAACCCTAGTGCTGCATGTTCTTCACTATTTAATTCTTTGCTAGACAATTCATTACAAACTCCAAATTTGCATATGTGGTCCAGCCACTCTGTGCTACGAGGTTTAAATAACTTTCTCGTAGGCGTACATTTGGTATTCTTGAGCTAAAGATTTCCACCCCCCGTGACTTGTATTGCATTGTTAAGATCACCTGTCTGTGATTGTTTTGCATATTGCCTTTTCTAGACGTTTTAATTATTAAGGGTAATAATAACTTTAAATATAAAAAATTACAGAAAACCTACAAATAACTGTTCCTATGTACACTATTATTCTTCACATCAAGATAGAGTTAAACTGTTGGTTTTCTCATCAATGTTTTTGAGAACTTTACGTATTTGTAGTCCAGAGTTCATAGATGAAGAAATATCCAAAATTTATGAAATATCTAATGATCTGAAGTACCCAAGAAACATAATTGATAAATCTTTTAAAATTGCTAGAAATACTTTTTACAATCCAAAAAAGGACAACCAACCTTATTCAACTAAAAATATGTTGGTTCTCCCTTACCATGAAAACTTGGTTGATATGCCTTCTCTTCTTAAGACTTTTAATATCAAAGTTGAAGATTGAGACACTTATGCAGCATATGTGAATCTTTATTCAGGAAACGTTTCGCCACACAGTGGCTTCATCAGTCCAATACAATTGTCAGACACTGCACATCATGGAATCTTGATTCTGAGGACATGTACATAACCTTCACGACTACGACAACTACTACTACAACTAACCCATCTCTTTGGGAAGGACCTACTTCCACTGGGGAATCCCGCCTACCAGTGACTATGCCTTCGTCTGCTACACCTGACGTTATTATATAAGCGCCAGGCTCCTTGCTTCTGCTTCAGAATCTCCACGACTATGGTGCTCTTCGCACCTACTCCTAGGTTGAGGGACTGATTACCTCATCTTCTGTATATAGTCCTACTGTCTTCAAGTTATGTCCTAGAATTTGTATTGATAAAGCCACTGGATGGCGAAACGTCTACAATAAAGATACCCAGATGTTGCACATGTGTCTTAATTTCATCTTGTCGGTATTATATACCATTCTTGTACAACAATTCCATGGCTCTAACAGTACTATGGCTGAAACAATACTATGGCTCTAACAATACTATGGCTCTAACAATATTATGGCTGGAACAATACTATGGCTCTAACATTACCATAGCTCTAACAATACTATGGCTCTAATAATACCATGGCTCTAACAATCTAACAATACTATGGCAGGAACTATACTATGGCTCTAACAATCTAACAATACTATGGCAGGAACTATACTATGGCTCTAACAATACCATGGCTCTAACAATACTATGCCTTTAACAATACCATGGCTCTAACAATACCATGGCTCTAACAATACCATGGCTCTAACAATACCATGGCTCTAACAAAACCATGGCTCTAGCAATATCATGGCTGGAACAATAGTATGGCTCTAAGATTTTCATTCCTGGAGCAATACCATGGTTGTAGCAGTACTGGCTGGAACAGTACCATTGCTGGAACAGTGTCATAGTTGTAACAATTGCATGGCTGGAACAATACCGTAGCTGGAATAATACCATGCCTTAAACAATTTCATTGCTTGAACAATGCCATGTCTGGAAAAATGGTACCACGACTGGATGAGTGCGGTGGCTGGTGTAGTATTGACTTGAGTAATACTTTGGATCTAACTCTACCATGGCTGGAACAATACATTCCATGAGAGGAACAATACCCGTCTTGAACAATACCTTGGCTGGAACAATATACTAGGTGGAATAGTTGTACAATCTCTGCCTGTAGAGTATTCAGAGGGTCAGCTCCCTGCGGGATGAGGGCTTGATCAACCAGACTGTTACTACCGGGTGCATGCTGTCTACAGTACAAACCACAGCCCGGCTGGTCAGAAACTGATTTTAGGAACCTATCCGGTTGCCTTTTGCAAGCAGCCAAGGGTCTGTTGGTAATCCCCTATATGTGTGATGAGAGGCTGTCGAACAGTCTTGGTCTTCTCATATTTAATGTGTAGCTTCTTACTGTACTCACATATCACTGCTTTTCATTGAGAATATATTGCAACGTCTGTCAAGTCTTTTACTTTTATATGGAGATATTTCCGTGTGCAGATTTGGCACCAGTCCTTATGGGATTTTCTAGGTGTAAATTATGATGTATCTTACTCGCCTGCGTTCTGGGGAGTACAAGTCAAGGGACTTCAAACGTTCCCAGTAATCAATGCGACTGACTGAACTTATGCGTGTAGTGAAGTCTCTCTGTAACATTCTCCAGTTCTGCAATTTCGCCTGCCAGTCTGTCAACACAACCCTGGGTGTTTTATTAAAACACCCAGGGTTGTTTTATTCTTAAAACACCATGAGAGGGTAGAAACTCTACAGTATTTTATTAAAACACGAGGAGAAAGTGTAAACTCGATGGCGTTTTATTATTGATACCTGATACAGTCAGGAGAAGTAAGTAACAATGGTAACAACCCTTGTGTTACTCAGTAACCCTGGATGGTACCAACCCTGGCTTACCTAAGAAACCATTCTTAGGATTGCTTAAACCCAGGATAACCTAACAGAGTGAAATAGTATGGATTATTTCCGCTGGGATCCCATCCTGGGATACGACCCACAAGAAGCCAGATAATGTTGTCTGCTGCATGGCCCGTGGCCTGGTAGGCAACAATCTAGCCTCACACGCTGAATGTCCGTCGTTCGATCCCCGGCAAGGGTGAAAATATTGGGAGTGATTCCATAGATCTACTGTCCCGTTCACCTAACAAGCAAGTAGGTACGTGGGTGTCAATCGACTGGTGTGAGTCGCATCCTGGGGACAAGAGTGAGGATCCTAATGGAAATAAGACAGACCCTCCTGGATGACGCACTGACTTTCTTGGATTACCTTGGGTGGCTAACTCTCCGGGGTTAAATTTCGAATAAAATCTTATGTTATCTTATCTAACGTCTCAGCTCGCCCCGGAATCGAACTCAGTTTCTTTCGACTGTGAGCCCAGCACTGTACCAATGTTGTGGCTGTGGATGATGGGAACATCGATTGGCTGTGGTGGCCTGAACTGAAGACTAGGAGGGAGGAATGAGGATGGGGATGGGGGATGCGGATTTGAATGAGGATGAGAATGGGGATGGGGATGGGGATGGAGATGAGGATGGGGATGAGGGGAGCAATTTGACTCAATAACGGAAGTCACGAAGGAGGAGAGACGGACTGCCCAGATAGAGTTCAAATGATCAAAGAGGAAATTAACTTTGCCGTTGAGAGTACGTGGTCCCAGACCAGTTGTCAGACCAGTCGTCTGACCCGTTGTCAGACCAGTCGTCTGACCCGTTGTCAGACAACCAGTCAACTGACCAGTTATCAAACCAGTCATCAGATCAATCATCTATTTTAGAGGAATAGATCACAGAGTGTGAATGCTCTCAAATTCAGTTGACAAAGTTATATTAATTCTCTCTCTCTCTCTCTCTCTCTCTCTCTCTCTCTCTCTCTCTCTCTCTCTCTCTCTCTCTCTCTCTCTCTCTCTCTCTCTCTCTCTCTCTCTCTCTCTCTCTCTCTCTCTCTTTATCTCTGTCTCTCTCTCTCTCTCTCTCTCTCTCTCTCTCTCTCTCTTTCATCCCTACTTTTTATTAACGTCTCAGGTTAGCAGGAACTCAACCAAAAGGATAAATTTTCCGACGCACCTGAGGGACAAGCGGCCTCTCTCTCTCTCTCTTACAGTAAGATACGTCCAACGTTTCGCCTTCATGAGGCTTCATCAAATACGACATGTAGGTGAAACGTCGTACTAATGAAGGTTTCCTTTTGCTGTGTCTTCATCACTTGACTCCAACATCGTAACATCTCGCTACAGCACCTAATGAATGATTTACTCTAAACTGAGTCACCAGAGATGTGTTCAGTGAAGCTATGGTGTTATACCTGTGTTATACCAGAGCTATACGCATGTTATTCCCGTGTTATACACTTGTTATACCTGTGTTATGCCGGCTCGGAGACACCTGCAGTGCCCAGAGCTACTACTATATATCTGATCCCTTTAAGAGGATGACTATTGCAGGACCTGTTGAACGGGAAGTAATGAGATATGATATTCAAGAAAGGGAGGGTTACCCCGATTCCTTGGATCAAGAGCCCTACAGCTTCGACGCA
>NC_069400.1:90591500-90594000 GCF_026875155.1 Cherax quadricarinatus
ATATTCATACTATTTTCAAAACTACTTTTATGAAACATGATTCTATTACATTCCTGTCGACCATGGACTTCCATGATACAACTTTTTCAGCCTTTTTGAAAGTCTGTTGGATGGTTAAAATCTCTCACGTGAATAAATTGAGCATTAAAATCTTGTCAAGTTCTAATACTATATTTATCTTGTTTTAATCTTAGTTCGAGACTTTTACCAGTTTGACCGTAATAAACTTAATGGCAAATTTTACAAGTAATCTTATAGACACATCTGTCGGCATTTTGGGAGGAATTCTTCATCAAAAATTTTTTTTACTGTATCAAGATTTTTAAATACAACTTTGATATTGTGATGAATGGTTTGAAAAACCGACAAGTTGAAGATTGAGACACTTATGCAGCATATGGGAATCTTTATTCAGGAAACGTTTCGCCACACAGTGGCTTCATCAGTCCAATACAAAGAGGAAGGCGAAAGGAGAGGAGGAGAATGAGGTAATCAGTCCCTCAACCTGGAGTCGATGTGTTCAGTCCATCAATCTTGTAGAATGTACATTCTTGGTTGATATGCCTTCTCTTCTTAAGACTTTTAATATCAAAGTTGAAGATTGAGACACTTATGCAGCATATGGGAATCTTTATTCAGGAAACGTTTCGCCACACAGTGGCTTCATCAGTCCAATACAAAGAGGAAGGCGAAAGGAGAGGAGGAGAATGAGGTAATCAGTCCCTCAACCTGGAGTCGATGTGTTCAGTCCATCAATCTTGTAGAATGTACATTCTACAAGATTGATGGACTGAACACATCGACTCCAGGTTGAGGGACTGATTACCTCATTCTCCTCCTCTCCTTACGCCTTCCTCTTTGTATTGGACTGATGAAGCCACTGTGTGGCGAAACGTTTCCTGAATAAAGATTCCCATATGCTGCATAAGTGTCTCAATCTTCAACTTTGATATTAAAAGTCTTAAGAAGAGAAGGCATATCAACCAAGTTTTCATGGTAAGGGAGAACCAACATATTTTTAGTTGAATAAGGTTGGTTGTCCTTTTTTGGATTGTAAAAAGTATTTCTAGCAATTTTAAAAGATTTATCAATTATATTTCTTGGGTACTTCAGATCATTAGATATTTCATAAATTTTGGATATTTCTTCATCTATGAACTCTGGACTACAAATACGTAAAGCTCTCAAAAACATTGATGAGAAAATCAACAGTTTAACTCTATCTTGATGTGAAGAATAATAGTGTACATAGGAACAGTTATTTGTAGGTTTTCTGTAATTTTTTATATTTAAAGTTATTATTACCCTTAATAATTAAAACGTCTAGAAAAGGCAATATGCAAAACAATCACAGACAGGTGATCTTAACAATGCAATACAAGTCACGGGGGGTGGAAATCTTTAGCTCAAGAATACCAAATGTACGCTTACGAGAAAGTTATTTAAACCTCGTAGCACAGAGTGGCTGGACCACATATGCAAATTTGGAGTTTGTAATGAATTGTCTAGCAAAGAATTAAATAGTGAAGAACATGCAGCACTAGGGTTTGGATTATGCTTTGGGCCTACAACTAAAAGTGTTAATTACGTAAACATAGTTTAATCTTTCTGCATGCTAGATAAACACGGTGACCTGACGCCTGATACATTTAATATATGTAAAGGGATGGAATATGGGACTTTACTCCGTCCATTAAGATTCACTAAAGCTTACAAGGAGCTCAATAACGATCAGACCTTGCATGTCTCGGGAGGTGATAAACCCAATGTTGTTGTTACTTTAGATAAAGCTGAATATTTGGGTAAAATGAGCCATCTATTGAGTAATAATGAAACTTCCGAACCGCTTCATAAGAACCTCATTGACCAGGTTAATAGCCAAATCTATAAACGTCTTAAAACGTTATTGAAGGGAAAAATGAACTAATAAAACACTTGTCAGTGAGGTCCGCAACTCTGCCGTATCTTTATGGGTTGATCAAGACTTATAAAGCAAGGAACCCGGTGAGTCTTATTATAAGTTCAGTAGGATCAGCAGCATATAACTTATCTAAATGGTTGGTTAAACTTTTAACTCCCATGGTTGGTAGGATCTCGGAGGCGCATATTAAAAAAAATGTTGACCTTACTGAGAGGCTCTAGAAATTAAATGTTTCACACAACTTTATCTTGGTGAGTTTTGATGTCACTGCCCTGTTTACGAGAGTCCCTGTCCTTGACTTGCTTACGTACCTCGAAGAGGAACTAGAAAACTTCTCCTTGCCCCACCCCATGAATATAATTATTGAACTGATTAAACTTTGTGTTATGGATTGCAAGTTTGTGTTTGAAGGGAAGTACTATGCTCAGAAGCAAGGTATGGCTATGGGAAATTCCCTCAACCCCTTACTCAGCAACCTGTGTATGGAATTTTATGCGACTAGACCACTTAAAGACATTCTCCCAAATAATGAAATGTGGTCCAGATACGTAGATGATGTGCTTTGCCTCTGGCCCAGAG
>NC_069400.1:90599000-90651500 GCF_026875155.1 Cherax quadricarinatus
ACTCTCTCCCTCCAACTGATATCCAATCTTTTGTTACCAATTTTTTTTACTATCTTCATCACCTTACTCTTTCCTATATTCACTTTTAATTTTCTTTTTCACATACCCTACCAAACTCATTCACCAACCGCTGCAATTTCTCTTCAGAATCTCCCAAAAGCACAGCGTCATCAGCAAAGAGGAACTGTGAAAACTACCACTCTGTGTTAGATTCTATATCTTTTAACCTCACACCTCTTGCCATCATCTGAACATTCACTTCTCTTACAACCACGGTGACATCATATATCCTTGTCTAAGGCCCACTTTTACTGGGAAATAATCTCCCTCTCTCCTACATACTCTAACCTGAGCCTCACTATCCTTGTTAAAACCCTTCACTGCTTTCAGTAACCTACCTCCTATTCCTTACATTTGCAACATCTGTCACATTGCCCCCCTATCCACCTTGTCATACTCCTTTTCCAAATCCGTAAATGCCACAAAAACCTCTTTACCCTTATCTAAATACTGTTCACCTATATGTTTCACTGAAAACATCTGATCTATATACTCGTACCTTTCCTAAAGCATCCATGTTTATCTGCTGTCTCATTTTACATTGTACTCCCAATATTTTCAATAATAATTTATAATAACTTATTATTACTTATTATCCTATAATTTCTGCACTTTCTTTTGTCCCCTTTGCCTTTATACAAAGGAACTATGCATGCTCTCTGCCAATCTCTAAATACCTTACTTTCTTTCATACATTTATTAAATGTAAGAACCAACCACTACAAAATTATATCCCTATCTGCTTTTAACATTTCCTTCTTTATTCATTCAATCCCAATTATTGTAACCCCTTTCATTCTACCCACTGCCTCACGAGCTTCCCCCACACTCACAACTGGCTCTTCCTCACTCCTACAAGATGTTATTCATCCCTGCACTATACACGAAATCACAGCTTCGCTATCTTCATAAAACATTTAATAATTCCTCTAGGTATTCCCTCCATCTTCCGGATACCTCTAACTCTCCATTTAATAACTCTCCTCCCCTATTTCTAACTATCAAATCCATTCATTCCCTAGGCTTCCTCAACTTATTAATCTCACTTCAAAACTTTGTCTTATTTTCAACAAAATTTGTTAATAACATGTCACCCACTCTCTCATTTGCCCTCTCTTTACATTGCTTCACCACTCTCTTAACCTCTCTTTTTCTTTTCATATACTCTTCCCTCCTTGCATCACTTCTATTTTGTAAAAACCTCTTACATGCTAACTTTTTCTCCCTTACTACTCTCTTTGCGTCATCATTCCACCAATCGCTCTTCTTCCCTTCCGCACCCACTTTCCTGTAACCACAAACTTCTGCTGAACACTCTAACACTACATTATTAAACCTACCCCATACATCTTCCACCCCATTGCATATACTCTAACTATATATATATATATATATATATATATATATATATATATATATATATATATATATATATATATATATATATATATATATATATATATATATATATATGTCGTGCCGAATAGGCAGAACTTGCTATCTTGGCTTAAATAGCAACGCTTATCTTGCCATATAGGACAAGTGAAAATTTGTGTATACAATAATTTCGCCAAAATCATCCTGAACCTAACGAGAAAAATATATTTCATTGTCTTTGTTTAGTATTAAATTTTTGTAAATAAATCTAAAATATATTTAGTTGGGTTAGGCTAAAATAAATTGCGCTTGCTACAATAAGGTTAGGTAAGTTTTCTAAGTTCCTTTTGGTGCAAAATTATACATTTTTACATCAAAATTAATGAAAAAAATATATCTTTAAACGTATAAGACAAAAATTTTAGAAAGGACTTAATTTTAAATGAGTTCTTGCTAACTGACCAGTTTTACATATTCGGCACGACATATATAAATATATATATATATATATATATATATATATATATATATATATATATATATATATATATATATATATATATATATATATATATCTATATATGTCGTGCCGAATATGTAAAACTGGTCAATTAGTAAGAACTCATTTAAAATTAAGTCCTTTCTAAAATTTTCTTTTATACGTTTAAAGATATATTTTTTTCATTAATGTTAATGTAAAAATTTTTAATTTTGCTCCAAAAGAATCTTATAAAACTTACCTAACCTTATTATAACAAGAACAATTTATTTTAGCCTAACCCAACTAAATATATTTTAGATTTGTTTACAACAATTTAATACTAAACAAACACAGTGAAATATATTTTTTTCGTTAGGTTCAGAATGATTTTGGCGAAGTTATTGCATACACAAATTTTTCGCTTGTCCTATATGGCAAGATGAACGTTGCTATTTAAGCCAAGATCGCAAGCTCTGCCTATTCGGCACGACATATATATATACATATATATATATATATATATATATATATATATATATATATATATATATATATGTATATATATATATATATATAATATATATATATATTATATATATATATATATATATATATATATATATATATACATATATATATGTACGTATGTATGTATAAATATGGCAGCCAGTGTCAACGAGTGTGGCTTAACTCCCGCTGTGATAAATATCACCTATACCTAGGTTAAATATTTTTCACTAAGAGTTGACTTATAAGATCTCGCCTTCCTGAGAGCAGCTGATTGTTTATTATTGCAATATTTATGTTCACGGGGGTGTTAAAACAGCGTCTTGATTATTCGAATGTTAGATCTCTTATCGCTGGCTACACACAGCCAGTCATTGATATGCTCAGTGTGTTATCCATGGCAGCGGTATAAGTTTTTATGAAGGAAATCTCACCTCCTCAGTCCCCAAAGCTCTCCCACACTCAACCTCAACTATTTGTTTTCCCAGAGTACAGTCCTGAAGTACACTGCCACTCTCCTCACTACTCCAGAGTACAGTGCTGAGGTACATTGCTACTCTCCTCACTACTCCAGAGTACAATGCTGAGGTACGCTGCCACTCTCCTCACTACTCCAGAGTACAGTGCTGAGGTACATTGCCACTCTCCTCACTACTCCAGAGTACAGTGCTAAGGTACATTGCCACTCTCCTCACTACTCCAGAGTACAGTGCTGAGGTGCACTGCCACTCTCCTCACTACTCCAGAGTACAGTCCTGAGGAACATTGCCACTCTTCTCACTACTCCAGACTACAGTCCTGAGGTAAACTGCCACTCTCCTCACTTCTCCCAGAGTACAGTCCTGAGGTACACCACCACTCTTTTCACTCCCCCCAGAGAACAGTCCTGAGGAACACTGCCACCCTCCAAACTACTCCAGAGTACAGTCCTGAGGTACTCTACCGCTCTCCTAACTACCCCAGAGTACAGTCCTGACGTACTCTGCCGCCCTCTTAACTACCCCAGAGAACAGTCCTGAGGTACTCTACCACTCTCCTAACTACTCCAGAGTACAGTCCTGACGTACTCTGCCGCCCTCTTAACTACCCCAGAGAACAGTCCTGAGGTACTCTACCACTCTCCTAACTACCCCAGAGTACAGTCCTGAGATACACTACCACCCTCCTCACTCACAGGGTGGATGGAAGGTAGAGTATCAGAGTAGATGGAAGGTGGAGTGTCAGAGTAGATGGAAGATGGAGTGTCAGAGTGGATGGAAGGTGGAGTGTCAGAGTGGATGGAAGGTGGAGTGTGAGAGTGGATGGAAGGTAGAGTGTCGAAGTGGATGGAAGGTAGAGTGGCAGAGTGGGTGGAAGGTAGAGTGTCAGAGTGGATGGAAGGTAGAGTGTCAGAGTGGGTGGAAGGTAGAGTGTCAGAGTGGGTGGAAGGTAGAGTGTCAGAGTGGGTGGAAGGTAGAGTGTCATAGTGGATGGAAGGTAGAGTGTCAGAGTGGGTGGAAGGTAGAGTGTCGGAGTGGATGGAAGGTAGAGTGTCAGAGTGGGTGGAAGGTAGAGTGTCAGAGTGGGTGGAAGGCAGAGTGTCAGAGTTGATTGAAGGTAGAGTGTCAGAGTGGGTGGAAGGTAGAGTGTCAGAGTGAATGGAAGGTAGAGTATCAGAGTGGGTGGAAGGTAGAGTGTCAGAGTGGATGGAAGGTAGAGTATGAGAGTGGGTGGAAGGTAGAGTGTCAGAGTGGATGGAAGGTAGAGTGCCAGAGTGGGTGGAAGGTAGTGTCAGAGTGGGTGGAAGATAGAGTGTCAGAGTGGATGGAAGGTAGAGTGTCAGAGTGGGTGGAAGGTAGAGTGTCAGAGTGGATGGTAGGTAGAGTGTCAGAGTGAGTGGAAGGTAGAGTGTCAGAGTGAATGGAAGGTAGAGTGTCAGAGTGGGTGGAAGGTAGAGTGTCAGAGTGGGTGGAAGGTAGAGTGTCAGAGTGGGTGGAAGGTAGAGTGTCAGTGTGGATGGAAGGTAGAGTGTCAGAGTGGATGGAAGGTAGAGTGTCAGAGTGGATGGAAGGTAGAGTGTCAGAGTGGATGGAAGGTAGAGTGTCAGAGTGGATGGAAGGTAGAGTGTCAGAGTGGGTGGAAGATAGAGTGTCAGAGTGGATGGAAGGTAGAATGTCAGAGTGGGTGGAAGGTAGAGTGTCAGAGTGGATGGAAGGTAGAGTGTCAGAGTGGGTGGAAGGTAGAGTGTCAGAGTGGGTGGAAGGTAGAGTGTCAGAGTGGATGGTAGGTAGAGTGTCAGAGTGGGTGGAAGGTAGAGTGTCAGAGTGAATGGAAGGTAGAGTGTCAGAGTGGGTGGAAGGTAGAGTGTCAGAGTGGATGGAAGGTAGAGTGTCATAGTGGATGGAAGGTAGAGTGTCAGAGTGGATGGTAGGTAGAGTGTCAGAGTGGGTGGAAGGTAGAGTGTCAGAGTGGGTGGAAGGTAGAGTGTCAGAGTGGGTGGAAGGTAGAGTGTTAGAGTGGATGGAAGGTAGAGTGTTAGAGTGGATGGAAGGTAGAGTGTCAGAGAGGATGGTAGGTAGAGTGTCAGAGTGGGTGGAAGGTAGAGTGTCAGAGTGGATGGAAGGTAGAGTGTCAGAGTGGGTGGAAGGTAGAGTGTCAGAGTGAATGGAAGGTAGAGTGTCAGAGTGGGTGGAAGGTAGAGTGTCAGAGTGGATGGAAGGTAGAGTGTCATAGTGGATGGAAGGTAGAGTGTCAGAGTGGATGGTAGGTAGAGTGTCAGAGTGGGTGGAAGGTAGAGTGTCAGAGTGGGTGGAAGGTAGAGTGTCAGAGTGGGTGGAAGGTAGAGTGTTAGAGTGGATGGAAGGTAGAGTGTTAGAGTGGATGGAAGGTAGAGTGTCAGAGAGGATGGTAGGTAGAGTGTCAGAGTGGGTGGAAGGTAGAGTGTCAGAGTGGATGGAAGGTAGAGTGTCAGAGTGGGTGGAAGGTAGAGTGTCAGAGTGGGTGGAAGGTAGAGTGTCAGAGTGGGTGGAAGGTAGAGTGTCATAGTGGATGGAAGGTAGAGTGTCAGAGTGGGTGGAAGGTAGAGTGTCAGGGTGGGTGGAAGGTAGAGTGTCAGGGTGGGTGGAAGGTAGAGTGTCAGGGTGGGTGGAAGGTAGAGTGTCATAGTGGATGGAAGGTAGAGTGTCAGAGTGGGTGGAAGGTAGAGTGTCAGAGTGGGTGGAAGGTAGAGTGTCATAGTGGATGGAAGGTAGAGTGTCAGAGTGGGTGGAAGGTAGAGTGTCAGGGTGGATGGAAGGTAGAGTGTCAGAGTGGGTGGAAGGTAGAGTGTCAGGGTGGGTGGAAGGTAGAGTGTCAGAGTGGGTGGAAGGTAGAGTGTCAGGGTGGGTGGAAGGTAGAGTGTCAGAGTGGATGGAAGGTAGAGTGTCAGAGTGGGTGGAACACAGTGTCAGATATGATGGAAGGAAGAGCACAAGTGTCCTGGACAGGTTTAGTATCACATATTAAACCAAGGAATAAATATGTACCGCACTAGCGCAGAGATGTGTTGAAACTTGAATAACTTCTACAAGGTGTTGATGTCGAAGTTTTTGTTTACTAGGTTTTCCAGGATAGTGATGTAAGTTTTCAGTAGAGAAGGTGTAGTAGTCTCTAGTGAGGCAACAGTTCCTTATAAGTAGCCTTTCGTTGTATTTGTAGTTTCAGCTGAAGAAATTCATGTATGGACCAGGTTTTTTAATCCCTGTTGAAAACTTAGGTATTATACATCCTACAACTACACATGGGTGTATATAGTAAGAGATCAGGTTTAGCCTTTTGCTCTCTGTTACTACGTGTGTTCTGTCTCTTCAGTCCCGTTTTTGCCAACGTTTATCTCGAGCCGCTGGAAAAAGATCAATTCCGCAGACTCACATATCTAAGAAGTGTGGAGGCCTTTTTGATAATCGTCTCTGGACATTATGATTTTCATCGATTTAAAGACGCTCTTGATGCTGCGGAATCTTCCACACAGGTCAGCATGAAGAAGAAAAAATACGACTCCTTAACTTCTCTTTATATTTTCTTAATCAAGAAGATAACACACTCAAATACATGGTGTATCGGAAGCTCACTAAGGAGGATAATTTATTTCATCTCTCCCCGCCACAGCATCCAGACTTCAACAGATGAGTAAAAAAGCAACGAGGTCGCTTTCACTTCTCTCAAATTTTCTCTGTATATCATCCACGCCTGCAGTGGATGCTCACCATTTCCAGGAATGACAGAATATCACCCATCGTTTCGTTCTCTCCACATGACAAGTAGATGCGTCCGTCACCCCTCTATCTGGTAAGACCAATATGAAGGGGGGTGTTGTTACTACTAAAACTATTAACGAGATCATCAGGCGTTGCAGACTCAAAACTCCTCTACCGAGGGTTCTACAACATTCCGTGAGGGAGATGCAGCAAATCTTTCGTTGGATAGACATGACGCAACCTGGAAATTCGTCTTCAAGTACAGGGTAAATTCCAATATTATGAATTGGGGAGATGCACAACAACTCTTTCAGGACGACTGAACCAAATGCAGCCTCTTGGAGGTGGGCATTATTCACCATATCAAGATCAATGACCAAAATAATGGAATGTACACACTGGCTTTACCCATCGCTCATATCATCAGTATTTCCTATACTCAAAATATTACCCAGCCTTGGCTTCCATCTTACCTAACTGACTCCACCTCCTTGACTTCTCTTGCCTCACCCCTGAACGTGTCCCAAGACCCCACCTCGAACTTCTATTGTGATCTCTCCCTGCCTTCACCTCAGTGTGTTCGTTTGCGTTCGTGTGTCATTTCTGCAGATTCGATAAGGTCCAGACCCGGACAAAACACTGTAGCAATAGCTTTAAAGGTTTCCTTTCAATATAGTGTTTTATTATTCCTCTTCTTGGTACGTATATACCTTCCTCCATCAGTTAGCACTTCTTAGCATTTCTCGTAAAGAAGTTTACAGGCGGGCTAATTGGCATGTGTTGGCCCTTTTCAAGTCGAAGTTTACGTGTGGGCTAGTCTGTACTTTTTTACAGCAATAATTCGAAGGTGAACCAGGGAGCACTTGTTGGCACTCGTCTCATAGCAGTCGTATACAGAAGAGCGAGCTGGCTCTTGCTGGCACTGCTTTAAAAGCAGCAGTTCACATACACCTGTACCAGACTATAAACAAAAAGTAACTACAAATTTAATCAGTCTGATCCAGAATTACAAATTCTCACCGAAACAAACACTGATACTGTGTAACGAAAACAGCAGCAGCAGGGTGGCAGCGGCAGAAGCGGCGGCAGCAGCAGCACCACAAATTCGATCACAGTAACAGAAACACTACAATATTACAGAACAAAAACGCACAATACAGTGGCTGGAACTACATAAATATCCCGTACATAGGAGAAAGAAACATATACGGTCCGACTTGGACCTTTAACTAGTCACACAGAGTCATTAGTTAATGGTCCAAGAATGATCGAAACGTCGTTATAAGTTTCTTACTCCTATGTGCGGGTTATTTGTGTATCATTCTTCAACTTGTCGGATTTCTGAACAATCTACATCAGAACTTATAATGGACAACAAAACAGCAGTGAGAGAGGTCCCAGTTACTGCTGAAAGAAGAGTCAGAAGTACAGCATTGAGAGAGGTCCCTGGTACTGCTGAGAGAAGAGACACAAGCACAGCATTGAGAGAGGTCCCTCGTACTGCTGAGAGAAGAATCACAAGCACAGCAGTGAGAGAGGTCCCTGGTACTGCTTAGAGAAGAGTCACAAGCACAGCAGTGAGCGAGGTCCCTGGTACTGCTGACAGAAGGGTCACAAGCACAGCAGTAAGAGAGGTCCCTGGTACTGCTGAGAGAAGAATCACAAGCACAGTAGTGAGGGAGCTTCCTGGTATTGCTGAGAGAAGAATCACAAGCACAGTAGTGAGATAGGTCCCTGGTACTGCTGAGGGAAGAGTCACAAGCACAGCAGTGAGAGAGATCCCTGGTACTGATGAGAGAAGAGTCACAAGCACAGCAGTGAGAGAGGTTCCTCGCACTGCTGAGAGAAGAATCACAAGCACATTAGTGAGAGAACTTTCTGGTCATGCTGAGAGAAAAATCACAAGCACATGTAGTGAGATGGACCTTATCTGAGATAAATATAGATGCTGTAGTAGAAAAATCACAAGCACAGTAGTGAGATAGGTCCCTGGTACTGCTGAGAGAAGGGTCACAAGCATAGAAGTGAGAGAGGTCCCTGGTACTGCTGAGAGAAGAGTCACAAGCACAGCTGTGAGAGATCTCTCTGTTACTACTGAGATATGAGTCACTAGCACAGCTGTGAGAGAGGTCCTTGATACTGCTGAGAGAAGAGTCACAAGCGCTGCAGTGAGAGAGGTCCGTGCTACTACTGAGAGAACAATCACAAGCACAGCAGTGAGAGAACTTCCTGGTACTACAGAGAGAAGAGTCACAAGCACACCAGTTAGAGACCTCCCTTGTGCTACTGAGAGAAGAATCACAAGCACAGCAGTGAGAGAGGTCCCTGGTACTGCTGAGAAAAGTGTCGCAAGCACAGCAGTGAGAGGTCCCTGGCACTGCTGAGAGAAGAGTCACAAGCACAGTGAGAGAGATCCTTATCACTTCTGAGAGAAGAGTCACAAGTACAGCAGTGAGAGAGGTCCCTTCTGCTGCTGAGAGAAGAGTCACAGGCAGAGCAGTGCGAGAGCTCCCTGGTACTGCTGAGAGAAGAGTCACAAGCACAGCAGTGAGAGACCTCCCTCTTTCTACTGAGATTAGAGTCACAAGCACAGCAGTGAGAAACCTCCCTGGTACTACTGAGAAAAGAGTCACAAGCACAACATTGAGAGACCTCCCTGGTACTACTGAGAGAAGAGTCACAAGCACAGCTGTGAGAGAGGCCCTGGTACTGCTGAGAGAAAGTTAACAACAGCAAAAAGAGAGAAGTCCCTGGTGCTACTGAGAGTAAGTTAACAACAACAACAATAAGAGATAAGTCACTGGTACTGCTGAGAGAAAGTTAACAAACACAGCAACAACAAAGAGAAACAAAGGTCCCTGGTGCTACTAAGAGAAAGCTCAGGATAGCAAACACAACAACAAAAAAGAGAAGCAGAGTTTCCTGGTGCTACTGAGAGAAAATTAGCAACAACAATAAACACAATAACAAAAACAACAACAAGAAGAAACAGAGATCTCCGCTTCTACTGTGAGATGATTTACAACAACAAACAGCTGAGATTTACCTCGGGGTACCTCAGCGCGAGGTCAGCCTCCTCAGCCCTCCATGGCAGCTGAAAGAAAACAACAGAAATAATCATTCTGTGGTTAATAAATAATGCCAAGTCCGTGAGGAGTTTCTTAATGAAACTGTAGACACTGATACTGTGATCTCTCTCTCTCTCTCTCTCTCTCTCTCTCTCTCTCTCTCTCTCTCTCTCTCTCTCTCTCTCTCTCTCTCTCTCTCTCTCTCTCTCTCTCTCTCTCTCTCTTCATTTGCCTTACATGAGAGAATTCGTTCATAAAAGCAAGAAAGTTAATATAAGCGAAATTTACGAATGTCATAAAGCCCACAACGAGAGCGTTGATGATCACATGACAAGACTCCCACTAACAAGACTCCCACTAACAAGACTCCCACTAACAAGACTCCCACTAACAAGACTCCCACTAACAAGACTCCCACTAACAAGACTCCCACTAACAAGACCACTACAGCCCACTAACAAGACTCCACTAACAACTCCCACAACAAGACTCCCACTAACAAGACTCCCACTAACAAGACTCCCACTAACAAGACTCCCACTAACAATCACTACACTCCCACTAACAAGACCCCACTAACAAGACTCCCACTAACAAGACTCCCACTAACAAGACTCCCACTAACAAGACTCCCACTAACAAGACTCCACTAACAAGACCCACTAACAAGACTCCCACTAACAAGACTCCCACTAACAAGACTCCCACTAACAAGACTCCCACTAACAAGACTCCCACTAACAAGACTCCCACTAACAAGACTTCCACTAACAAGACTCCCACTAACAAGACTCCCACTAACAAGACTCCCACTAACAAGACTCCCACTAACAAGACTTCCACTAAAAACTCCACTAACAAGACTCCCACTAACAACACTCCCACTAACAACACTCCCACTAACAAGACTCCCACTAGAGAAGATCGACAGAGCAGACAGCATAAAAGACCACAGAGAAGAGAGAAGAGAGAGATAGAGAGAGAGAGAGAGAGAGAGAGAGAGAGAGAGAGAGAGAGAGAGAGAGAGAGGGGAAGAGGGAGAGAGGGTGGGGGAGAGGGAGGGAGTGGGGCGAAAAATCACCTCTATAGTTCATTAGTCATCTCGAATAAAAACCAGAGGAGAACGATTATAGAGCTACGGAAAATAATATAAACAGGTTGTAGAGCAAGTTCCTGGAGTGACATCACCTCGCTCTGTATAATCGTGTTATCACTGACTTGATGAAAACTCTATATAGAGCGAGAAGGTCATGGCCATAAAAGCTTGTTGTGTGCCGGCATCTTTACTGCGTTGGCAGTACGCTTGCTTTATTCACTTTGAAAGTGCTCTGTATCCTCACAGATAAGCAGGAACAAAACACAGGTTACCTTGAACCTGCTGTGGGAAGTGTCGAGGCACACTATGAAGGAGCACCATGGAGGCGCACCATGGAGGAGCACCATGGAGGAGCACCATGGAGGAGCACCATGGAGGAGCACCATGGAGGAGCACCATGGAGGCGCAACATGGAGGAGCACCATGGAGGAGCACCATGCAGGAGCACCATGGAGGCGCAACATGGAGGAGCACCATGGAGGAGCACCATGGAGGAGCACCATGGAGGAGCACCATGGAGGCACACCATGGAGGAGCACCATGGAGGAGCACCATGGAGGAGCACCATGGAGGCGCAACATGGAGGAGCACCATGGAGGAGCACCATGGAGGAGCACCATGGAGGCGCAACATGGAGGAGCACCATGGAGGAGCACCATGGAGGAGCACCATGGAGGAGCACCATGGAGGCGCACCATGGAGGAGCACCATGGAGGAGCACCATGGAGGAGCACCATGGAGGAGCACCATGGAGGAGCACCATGGAGGAGCACCATGGAGGAGCACCATGGAGGCGCAACATGGAGGAGCACCATGGAGGAGCACCATGGAGGAGCACCATGGAGGCGCAACATGGAGGAGCACCATGGAGGAGCACCATGGAGGAGCACCATGGAGGAGCACCATGGAGGCGCACCATGGAGGAGCACCATGGAGGAGCACCATGGAGGAGCACCATGGAGGAGCACCATGGAGGAGCACCATGGAGGAGCACCATGGAGGAGCACCATGGAGGAGCACCATGGAGGCGCAACATGGAGGAGCACCATGGAGGAGCACCATGGAGGAGCACCATGGAGGAGCACCATGGAGGCACACCATGGAGGAGCACCATGGAGGAGCACCATGGAGGCGCACCATGGAGGAGCACCATGGAGGAGCACCATGGAGGCGCACCATGGAGGCGCACCATGGAGGAGCACCATGGAGGAGCACCATGGAGGAGCACCATGGAGGCACACTATGGAGGAGCACCATGGAGGAGCACCATGGAGGCACACTACGGAGGAGCACCATGGAGGAGCACCATGGAGGAGCACCATGGAGGCACACTATGGAGGAGCACCATGGAGGCGCACCATGGAGGAGCACCATGGAGGAGTACCATGGAGGAGCACCATGGAGGAGCACCATGGAGGAGCACCATGGAGGAGCACCATGGAGGCGCACCATGGAGGAGCACCATGGAGGAGCACCATGGAGGCACACTATGGAGGAGCACCATGGAGGCACACTATGGAGGAGCACCATGGAGGCACACTATGGAGGAGCACCATGGAGGAGCACCATGGAGGAGCACCATGGAGGAGCACCATGGAGGAGCACCAAGGAGGAGCACCATGGAGGAGCACCATGGAGGAGCACCATGGAGGCACACTATGGAGGAGCACCATGGAGGCGCACCATGGAGGAGCACCATGGAGGAGCACCATGGAGGAGCACCATGGAGGAGCACCATGGAGGAGCACCATGGAGGAGCACCATGGAGGCACACTATGGAGGAGCACCATGGAGGAGCACCATGGAGGAGCACCATGGAGGAGCACCATGGAGGAGCACCATGGAGGAGCACCATGGAGGAGCACCATGGAGGAGCACCATGGAGGAGCACCATGGAGGCACACTATGGAGGAGCACCATGGAGGCGCACCATGGAGGAGCACCATGGAGGAGCACCATGGAGGAGCACCATGGAGGAGCACCATGGAGGAGCACCATGGAGGAGCACTATGGAGGAGCACCATGGAGGAGCACCATGGAGGAGCACCATGGAGGAGCACCATGGAGGAGCACCATGGAGGCACACTATGGAGGAGCACCATGGAGGCGCACCATGGAGGAGCACCATGGAGGAGCACCATGGAGGCACACTATGGAGGAGCACCATGGAGGCACACTATGGAGGAGCACCATGGAGGAGCACCATGGAGGCACACTATGGAGGAGCACCATGGAGGAGCACCATGGAGGCACACTATGGAGGAGCACCATGGAGGCACACTATGGAGGAGCACCATGGAGGCACACTATGGAGGAGCACCATGGAGGCACACCATGGAGGAGCACCATGGAGGCACACTATGGAGGAGCACCATGGAGGCACACTATGGAGGAGCACCATGGAGGCACACTATGGAGGAGCACCATGGAGGCACACTATGGAGGAGCACCATGGAGGCACACTATGGAGGAGCACCATGGAGGCACACTATGGAGGAGCACCATGGAGGCACACTATGGAGGAGCACCATGGAGGCACACTATGGAGGAGCACCATGGAGGCACACTATGGAGGAGCACCAGGGAGGCACACTATGGAGGAGCACCATGGAGGCACACTATGGAGGAGCACCATGGAGGCACACTATGGAGGAGCACCATGGAGGCACACTATGGAGGAGCACCATGGAGGCACACTATGGAGGAGCACCATGGAGGCACACTATGGAGGAGCACCATGGAGGCACACTATGGAGGAGCACCATGGAGGCACACTATGGAGGAGCACCATGGAGGCACACTATGGAGGAGCACCATGGAGGCACACTATGGAGGAGCACCATGGAGGCACACTATGGAGGAGCACCATGGAGGCACACTATGGAGGAGCACCATTGAGGCACATTATGGAGGAGCACCATGGAGGCACACTATGGAGGAGCACCATGGAGGCACACTATGGAGGAGCACCATGGAGGCACACTATGGAGGAGCACCATGGAGGCACACTATGGAGGAGCACCATGGAGGCACACTATGGAGGAGCACCATGGAGGCACACTATGGAGGAGCACCATGGAGGCACACTATGGAGAAGCACCATGGAGGCACACTATGGAGGAGCACCATGGAGGCATACTATGGAGGAGCACCATGGAGGCACACTATGGAGGAGCACCATGGAGGCACACTATGGAGGAGCACCATGGAGGCGCACCATGGAGGAGCACCATGGAGGCACACTATGGAGGAGCACCATGGAGGCACACTATGGAGGAGCACCATGGAGGCACACTATGGAGGAGTACCATGGAGGCACACTATGGAGGAGCACCATGGAGGTACACTATGGAGGAGCACCATGGAGGCACACTATGGAGGAGCACCATGGAGGCACACTATGGAGGAGCACCATGGAGGCACACTATGGAGGAGCACCATGGAGGCACACTATGGAGGAGCACCATGGAGGCACACTATGGAGGAGCACCATGGAGGCACACTATGGAGGAGCACCATGGAGGCACACTATGGAGGAGCACCATGGAGGCACACTATGGAGGAGCACCATGGAGGCACACTATGGAGGAGCACCATGGAGGCACACTATGGAGAAGCACCATGGAGGCACACTATGGAGGAGCACCATGGAGGCATACTATGGAGGAGCACCATGGAGGCACACTATGGAGGAGCACCATGGAGGCACACTATGGAGGAGCACCATGGAGGCGCACCATGGAGGAGCACCATGGAGGCACACTATGGAGGAGCACCATGGAGGCACACTATGGAGGAGCACCATGGAGGCACACTATGGAGGAGTACCATGGAGGCACACTATGGAGGAGCACCATGGAGGTACACTATGAAGGAGCACCATGGAGGCACACTATGGAGGAGCACCATGGAGGCGCACCATGGAGGAGCACCATGGAGGCACACTATGGAGGAGCACCATGGAGGCACACTATGGAGGAGCACCATGGAGGCGCACCATGGAGGAGCACCATGGAGGCACACTATGGAGGAGCACCATGGAGGCACACTATGGAGGAGCACCATGGAGGCACACTATGGAGGAGCACCATGGAGGCGCACCATGGAGGCGCACCATGGAGGAGCACCATGGAGGCGCACCATGGAGGCGCAGCATGGAGGCGCACCATGGAGGCACACCATGGAGGCGCACCATGGAGGCGCACCATGGAGGCGCACCATGGAGGCGCACCATGGAGGCGCACCATGGAGGGCACCATGGAGGGCACCATGGAGGCGCACCATGGAGGCGCACCATGGAGGCGCACCATGGAGGCGCACCATGGAGGCGCACCATGGAGGCGCACCATGGAGGCACACCGCTAGGCTTTTCTAGTAAGTTCTCTTCCATAACGTTAATTAACTAGCAGGAACGCATTTACTTTCTTCCTCCTTGATTCACTGCCAACAAATTTGTCCAATGCCAACCTCACTGCTCTGAAACACCTTAATCTCTATGGGACAATTATGTATGGTAGGCAAATACGATCAGTTGTTTTTTCTTTAAATTCGTCAACAATCAGTCAGGTGATTATGGGACTGAAGGTGTTCCTTCACACTCGTTAATGACCGTGAAGTGCTTCTTAAGACTCGTTAATGACTTCGAAGTGTTCCTTAAGACTCGTTAATGAGCCTGAATTGTTCTTAAAACTCGTTAATGACCTTGGAGGACTCCTTAATAGACTCGCTCATGATTTTAATGCGTTCCATAAAACTCGTTAATGACATTGAAGTCATTAAGGCTCGTTAATGACTTGCATTTCCTCCCTAAGAAAATTAAATTTTTTTTAACCCATTTTCGAGTGACCAGCGCCGGTGTGGAGCCTCAACTAGGAAAACAATATATGAAACTTGACCAAAACTGAAAGAAAATAATATGTGAAACGCTACCATAATAAGAAAATAATATGTAAAACGTGAACAAAACAATATTGAAATTAATGTATCAAGACCATCGCCTGACTTGACGGATGTGAGGTATGAAACAGAGAAGCTTAGAAACAATTGAGGGATATGATCACGACATACTATACTCTGAGTCATACACAATGTCGATTTAGGCTGCTAGGGATGAAACAAGGACAAGGGTAAATGACTAGAAATTACCAGCCTAAATGAGCTGCGGGGATACTAGGATATATTGACTATTACAGAAATGGACATCAACACTGACACAGTGGTAACAACACTTAAATAGACAATGACAAGTATACTGTGGATTTTTTTTATAATTTTCCTGAATGTTGAGTATATAAATGTAAATATATAATATTATGTAAATTGTGATGCTGTGTGGCATGCAAAGAGTATGTTACAATTTATTTGGAGTATATCACACTCCCATATAGGCTGCCTCCCAACTAGCGAACAGGGTGCTAAGGGTTTAAGGATCAATAGGGTACCCATCGTTAAATCAGTACCTTGGTTCATTGGCCAATCATAGGCAAGTCCGCCAGAGCTGAAGCAACGTGGTTCACTTGCAGTAAGCATTGGCAGACTTGCCTACCTGCTGGCTTAGTATGGTGCACTCTCTCTGGCTTCTGTTTTGCCATCTGTCACCATGGTGCACACTTATAGACTGGGTGAAGGCAAAATATACATTATAGTCTACTGCTGAGTTCGTTTGCTCCAATTCCCATTACGATCAGGTCTCGCAGGCCATTCATTACCTGTGATCGTAATATGGGAGCTCTGTCCGAGAGATGGAGCTGGAGCTAGAGCTGGTCTTGGCATTGGTTGGACTGCATTGCTGTTGCCTTTTGTATTGTCTGTTAGTCTTGCTACTGTGTGTGTATCCTGCAAGTCGCCCTGTCCTATTGCAGCTTGTTGCGTGCATTACAAACAGTATGTTACAGTAGGTCATACCACCAACACGGGTGAGGCGGTTGGTGTTTGAGTATACTCTCCTAAATCTGCTCAAACTATCTCTACAGCGTTTCTGGCGAATTGTTCGTTCCATTGGCATAAAATTCCAACGAATTCTCACTGCTGCGCAGCTTCGTGACATTATTCGTACCAAATGAAGGGTTAAATCAACTATGGCGCACCAAACTGAGGTATCTCTCAATAAAGGAGCTATTAATCCCCGATCTCCACTTAGATTCCTTTATGATGTGGGAAAGCAATCAGACCAGCAGTCTCGTGAAGCAGGTGGTGCACAGGGTTTGTCTCAGGTCGAGTCAGCTTCGTTGGTGCTTGAATTAGCTAAACTCAATCTATAAACAACCAGAGAGCAGCGAGCATTTGCTAAAGAGGAATTTGATAGAGAGAAAGAGAGGAGATAATTTAAGCAGACTGTTGGTGACTACTTTAGTGTGCAAAAAGCAGTGCTGTTAGTACCTCACTTTGTTGAGTCTGAGCCTGAGCAGTTCTTCGAGGCATTTGAAAACAAGGCTCTAGGAATGAGGTGGCTTGGGGGCATTGGGCAACACTGGATCTGCATACTGTGTTGTACGGCAAAGCGCAAGAGTTCACAGCTGTTTTAAATAATGAAGAATTTGCTAATTATTGGGTAGTTGAAGCAGAGGTTCTTGGGGCATATCAATGTATTCCTACCAAGTACAGGAGGGAATTCAAGTTGTGCAAGCGTCAGCTGCGTCAGTATCATGTAGATTTTGTAAGGCAGCAGTCAAAAAACTTCACCAAATGGTACAAGGCGAGTGGTGTCGCCAACTTCTCTGACTTAGTGCAGTTACTTTTGGTAGGTAACCTGCTGGAATCTGTTGGGCCAGAAGTTTGAATCTTTCTTGAAGATCATTTGTTGACCACTGCATTAGAAGCAGCCAGGCTGGCTGACACTTTTGAGACTAACCGCTCCTTGACAGAGCGATCTAATCTTTCTTTCCAACAGCCTTGCATGAATAGAGATCGTCATGAATATTTCCCTAACTAGAGGAAGAAGTGGCAGGATGAAAGTGAAGGGGAGTAGGAAATGAATGGTTGTCTAGGGCAATTGGTGTAAATTGCTGGCTAGACAGATACTGCAAGGAACTTGCAATCCCATTCATTGACAACTGGAACAACTTTTATGGCAAACATGATATGTATGCAAGGGATGGGGTACATCTCTCTGGGGCTGGCGTGGTAGCACTTGCAGACTCGATTGAGAAGGCCATTGGTGAAATGCCTATGATTTTAAACTGATGGAAGATAGAGGTATGGGTGTGTGTGGGAAACAACCAGGTTTGCAGCACTAGTGTTGGAAACAGTAAATGTATAAAAGGCATTCAGCAGAAGTATAAAATAAAGACACAAAGATTCAGGTCAGCAAACAAAGGGGACAGCAGGAGGGCAGCAAGGGACTCGCTCCCTTAAGGTTTACTATACTAATAGCATGAGTGTAGAAATAAGATAGATGAGCAAGATATTTGCAAGTGCAGGAAACATAGATATTATTGCTATAACAAGACTGGCTCAATCGAAAGATTAAGAGAATGGCCCTCTGAATGTCACATACAATGCTAAAAATTATTCCACGTGAACAGGGTCAACAGGAAAGGTGGTGGAGAAGCGATGTAATGTCAGAGACATTTTAATTGCATGTGTTAGACAAGATATTAAATTAGAAGCGTCAGCCAGTCTGAATCCTGTATGGTTTACAGCTTCTCGAGTGGCCGAGACAAACTAATTTTGTGTGAGATTTACAGGGCCCCAAATCTAGATAGGGAGTGCAGTAAACTCTATGGACGAATTCGTAATGGCATACTCATACGAAAAATGTTTGTGACTAATGGAGATTTTTCAACTCAGAATATTGACTGAGCAATTTGAACAGGAAATTTAGAGTCATTTGGACTTTCTTGATACGACCAAGATTGTTTTTTTAAAACAGCTAGTGACAGAGCCTACTAGGGGAAATAACCTCCTTTTGCTTGGTTCCTTGCCAGTTTGGGAAACACTAATTAATAATCTTGAGTTAATGATGAGCTTGGGGAAGTGATCACAAATCACTCAGTTTTAATATATCATGGAATTTCCCCTAATAAGGGCAATCAATTCTCCGACCCTGTTTTCGCTTGGTGATTCATAGGACTGAAAAATTACTTATGGTGGGCTGAACTGTAATGACCTGACTAAGGGGCAGGTAGGTGGTGATGGTTGCCGAAATGATGCTTTCCAGGCATAGGTTCTAGCTGCTCAGATCCAAAGTATTTACCAAATAGGAAATCAGATCAAACAAAAATGATCCTAAAAGGATGAACAATAATAAAATATCTGATTGTTCAAAAGAGAGGCATATATGGCAAATCAAAAGAGGAGAGGGGCAATTAAGAAATCGATATATTCAGTTAAGAGAGAAATAAAAAAAAGGGAATTAGAAAAGCAAAAAGATATTATGAGGATAAAGTTGCAAGAGACACGAAACTACAACCCATAAGGATTCTTTCAGGTATACAGAATAAGACAGGGACAAAGATAGGCCCTCTCAACATTTCCTCGGGTCAGCTCACTACATTATATGAATGTGTATGATTTTAACACCAAACTTCCTCTCAGATTTTTAACACAGGAGGATACCCAGCGATAATCCAAAATATAAATTATGTAAACAGACGATAATAAACTGTTGCACGATTAGTGTCACAAGTGGACATGGTCCTTAGCAAATAGATAAATTAAAAGCCTAACCAATCCCCAGGAGGCCCTGATGAACTGTAAGCAAGGGTTCTAAAGGAATGTAACGAGGAGCTTAGCAAAACCTAGCTAATCTTTTCAACATATCACACTAACTGGCAAGGTGCCAGATAAGTGAAAAGGTGCAAAATGTGATACCTATTTCAAACAGGTGACAAGACCTTTGTAGCTTCGAACTATAGACCATCAGCCTAAAACCTCCATAGTGGGAAAATATTTAAGGAATCAATAATTTGCCGAGGCAGTCGTAGCCAACCTTGAAAAGCATAAATTAATAACGAAGTCTCAGCATGGTTTACAAAGGTGCGTTCCTGCCTTAACGAAATTTATTAACATTTTCACTAAGGTATTTATGAGGAAAGGTAGATCATGGGTAATGAATATGATATTGTGTATATGGACTTCAAGTAAGGCTTTTGAACAGGGTCCCACATCAGAGACTATGAGGAAAATTAAAGCATATGAATAGGAGGAGAAATTTTTTCCTGATAAGAGGCATGTTTAACAAATAAGGCAGCAGATAGTTTTTGGCATAAATGGGGAGGAAATCAGAGTGGGAAGCGTTTACGAGCGTGTTCCACAGGGTCATTGTTGGGGCCCACCTGCTGTTCACAATCTACAAAAACGACATAGATGAGGGCATAAAGAGCGACAACGGCAAGTTTTCCGATCGACACCAAAATAGGGCCGTCGAATTCATTCTGACGAGGACATTCGAGCACTCACCGGAATATTTAATAGACTGATGCAGTGGTCGGAGAAGTGGCAGATTGCAGTTTTTAATAAGACAAATCCAAAGTTCTAAAAGTTGACAGGACATAACCATGTCCACTATAAAAACTAAATAATGTAGATCTTAATATTACGGATCGAAAAAGATTTAGGAGTTTCTGTTAGTCATGTAATCTGAAACCAAGACACAGTGCGTAAGTGTCGCAATAAAGCTAATAGAATCCTTGGCTTCATATCAAGTAGCAATAAATAAATAGGAGTCCCCAGGTTGTTCTTCAACTCAATACATCCTTGGTTAGGCCTCATTTAGATTATGCTGCACAGTTTTGGTCACCGTCATACAGGATGGATAAAAAATTCTCTGGAAATGTACAAAGGAGGGAGACAAAGTTGATGCCATGTATCAATAAACCTTCCTATGAGAAAGACTAAGGGCCCTGAATCTGCACTCTCTAAGTGACGAAGAATTAGGGGGGATATGATAGAGGAGTAATAAAAGGAAGACATGATTAAATAAAGGGGATGTAAATATGTGCTGAAAATATCTAGCCTGATAGGACTCGCAGCAATGGTTTAAGTTGGAAAAAATTTCAGATTCAGGAAGGATATAGGAATGTACTGTTTTGGTAAATAAGATTGTGGAAGAAGGAACAAACTCCCGAATACAGTATATAGAGGCCAGAACGTTGTGAAGCTTTAAAAATAGTTGGATAAATGCATGAGTGATGTGGGTGGGGTTGTGAGTTATGGACCTGATAGCTTTGTGCACCAGGTCGGTATGCCCGTTATCCTCCCTTCATCAATGTGACCTGACCTGACTAGGTTTTGGTGCATTGGCTTAAGCCATTAGGAGACTTGGACCCTGCCGTCGCATGGCCAGTAGGCCTTCTGCATGTTCCTTCGATCTTATGTTCTTGTTCTTATGAATAAAGAAGCCACCAAATAGTCGGCAACCTAGTGAGCGACGGCCAAATAAAAGCATGAGGAAACCTGTGTACTGTTGTTCATAAACCCGGCCACGACAAGACCAACTGCCCAATTTAAGCACTCAACCCATAGGAAAAATTCACCATCCCTCCCCTTTTGAGATGAAACCAGAAAGAAGTAGTGTGGTATGGTCCCCCTCCCAACAACTACAGTACATGCCACATCCCCCTTCATAGAATGAAAAAAGAAATAGAAGTAACCACTTTAAAGAGTACTGGGCTTATAATTCTGTTTTATAAGAAAGGATGTACTACCCCTCTCTGAAAAAGACGTCACTGCATTCCTCCCATTCCTTTATAAGCTTTGGAGGAAAGTGTATTATCTGTCCCTTTACATAAGATACATGTGCAAGGTAAATATTTTAGCAGGATAATTTGACAGTAGTGTGTTTTTCTGAGGGATTCCCTATGAAAGATGCCATGTTATTGCTGGGTAATAACATTCTTAATTCGACAAAATGTCCAGAACCTAAAATGCCATAACTCGGGCAAAATCCCGAGGGATGTCTGTCGAAAATCCTGACCCATCCTTGGACGACTCAGATCTAGGGTTAGACAATTTGTTTTACAAGGAAAACTGGCCAGGCCCCATCAATTTAGTAAAAAGTCCCAGACCAAGGCACCCTACTCCAGGGTTGCAGGATTGCCAGACATCTCTGTTTCCATGCCCGAGGGACTGTCCTTTCAGGAAGAACAGCGAAGAGATCCTTCCTTAAACTTCGCTTTTCAGGCAGCCATGGGTGAATCCCACTCAGATCACCCAGTCAAATACAAAATTTAACACAGCCTACTGCTCTACACAGAGACTAGTAAGGAGGTAAGGGGAAGCCCAAAATTAGATTGACTGGTAGTTCCTAAGAAATTTAGAACACATATTTTTAATATAGTTCACAATTCCTATTTAGGAGTTCATTTGGGAATTACAAAAACTCGTATGAATATTGAAAGAATTTTAAATGGTCAAAAATAAGCATGAAGTGAAGAATCACATACATCTTGTAGGAATGTCACAAGTAGGTAAACCTAGACGCCCCATTAATCCTGCAACCACTTCAATAATCACCATACCTCAGATGGAGAACCGTTTGCAAAGCTAATCCTTTGACTGTGTGGGACCATTAATAACCAAAAATCAATCAGGGAACATACATATATGGCTATCATGGATAAGCTCTACATGTTTCTCGCTTTAAAGCTCTCCCTGAGAAGTTTTTAAGATTATTCCAGTTAACTAATAATTTTGTGTAAGTCATCCTTTGGCCAGTCTACGATTATTTTTTGGGGGCCATGAAGTAGATAATGGCAAAGTAACCCCCAAAGTTTTGCTAAAATCTTGCCATTAAGATTACCCGCTACCTATAACAGAAAATTCCTTCCCAGCGTTTTCTAGGAATAGGTAGGTTTCTACAGAATTCTGTAAGAAACAAAATTTTCAATGGGCCCCTGAGTGTTAACAAGCATTTTTTTTTTTTAGTGAGGGGACATTCTGCTGCCGTCCACAGGTTTCTTGAACCAACGTTAGCCCTACTGTCTGCTGTCTCCCTCTAGATAGAGTTTGACTTTAAGTCTCGAGAAAAGTTGTGCTCTATCTAATCATTTGGATGGTTGAGAGGAAAGGCGGTTCCTTTATTATTCAGTGCGATACTGGCATGCTACCCATGGAGGTGGAGCCCTTTTTGAGTATGTTACAATTTATTCGGCGAATGTCACACTCCTATGTAGGCTGCCTCCCAACTAGTAAACCGGGTGCTAAGGGTTTAACGATCGATAGGATACACATCGTTAAATCAGCGATTTGGATCATTGACCAATCACAGGGCAAGCCTGCCAAAGCTGAAGCAACGTGGTTCACCTGCGGTAAGCATTGGCAGACTTGCCTACCTGCTGGTTGAGTACAGTGCACAGTCTCTGGCTTCTGCTTATGCTATGTCAGTCCATAGTGTACACTTATTATTATACTATCTGTATAAAATATTGATACACAGTGTACAGATCTGTATATAGTTGGGTGAAGGCAAAATATACATCATAATCGACTGCTTAGTTGTTTTGCTCCAAATCCCATAAACGACCAGATCTCATCAGGCATTCATTACCTTATTTCGTAAACACTCACTCCTATAGACCTTCTGGAAATATCGAGTGAATGCGGGTGTGGCAGTGCCGCGGAGGGAATGAATAAAAATACTACTTAATATCAGCAAACATGGTGGACTGAAACATGTTCCCTGATTCTTGTCATTAATGCATTTCATATAAAGTTCACACCTTCCTAATTATGTCAGAGGTTTACTGTTCATTAAATGTTAATTCAGTAATTATTGATAGGTTCAACTAACTTTGTGATATGTGTCCTTGAGGAGTGGGCCATCGAAGGAGGTACTGTGTTGCGACCTTCTGTACCTGAAGTTCCACCTAGCTCTGAGATGCAATTATCATTAGTAAGTGAAATGTTTAGCTAGTTGTATCTTGGCCCAAATTATAATGCATGTAAGAAATTCAGTTTACGACTATGAATCGCATGCACATAATTTCCTTCTCTCACATATATAATTAATAGAGGACTGTTTCGTTGACAAGATATCGCACGGAAATATGTAAACAAAATTGTAAAACGTTGTATGTGGCCCTGTCAGTTAGCAACATAATATGAACGGTATCAGTAATAAGAAGGTTGACCAACTCGCAAAACACAAACTATGGCTTAAGCGAGATAGTCCAAAGGCGTCTACAATGCTTTTTGGTTTGCACGCAATACAACCGTCTTTAACCTAGCAATGACCTGCATAAAGAATGGGAATCATCTGGATGTACACCACACACACATACAAAACACACATACAACACATCACACACACATACACCCCCACACAACACACACACACACATCACAACACACCACATACAAACACACACACACACACACACACATACACACACACACACACACACACACACACACACACACACACACACACACACACACACGCACACACACACACATACAACACAAAACACACACCACCACACCACACACACACACACATAAAAACACACACACACACACACACACACACACACACACACACACAACACACACACAACACAAGGAAGAACACAAGAACACAAGAAGAAAGGAATAAAAACTGAGAGAGATGTAACAAAGGCGAAAGGAGGGAAAAGAGGGATGAGAAGAGGCATACAGGAGATTCCTCATACCCCAGGAAGAAATCAAATACCAGCCTCCCACACAACTTTCTATAGAAGCCTCCCAACCGTCCACCCCAGTGCAACCAAACACCTAAATCAAAACAGCCCCCATGGCCAACATCCAAAAGCCCCACCCACTACATCAAACTCACCCCCCACAGCAACAACCCATAGTTCCTTACCATGTCTCCCACTTCCCCATACCCCAAATATACCCAGACCACATCCTTAGAAAGGAATTGAAGGTGTGGTATACAAATGCAGAGTGGAATAACAAACAAGTTAATGAGGAGTGGCACGAAAGAATCAAAGAGACAATCCCCAGACTATAGCACTCACAGAAAAAAAACTCACCAGAATAATAACAGATTCAAATCTTCCATCCGGATATCAAATCTCAGGAAAGACAGAGGGAGAGAGAGGTGAGGAGGAGTTGCAAACTGCTCATTAAAAACCAGTGGGGTTTTGAGACATGGACGTAATGATGGCATGGCAACAAAAAAAAGGGACTACTTAGTAGGAACAATCCATCCATGGGACATAAGGTGATAATTGCAGTAATGTACAACCCACCAACAGAACTGCAGTAGGCCAATAGAAGAATTAACGATGAGAGACAACAGAGCAATGATCAACACACTAGCCGAGGTGGCCAGATAGCAAACATGGGGGGAGCAAAGTTACAAGTTATGGGTGATTTACAATCCAAGGAGATTGACTGGAAAACCTGGAGCCCCATGGCGGTCCCCGAACATGGAGAGCCAAGATGATGGATGTAGGTACTGGAGAACCTCATGCATCACCGATGTTAGAGACCAACCAGAGAGAGAGGAGAGGATGAACCAGCAAGGCTGGACCATGTATTCACCATTAGTATTCGAACATCGAGGGTATCATGTATGAAAGGCCCCAGGGAGCTAGTGAATGTGGTTTCTGTGCTTCGACAACATAGTTTGAGCTCCAAGTGGAGAGAGAATCAGTAATAGCTAGGGAAAAACAAACTACAAAAAGGTGAACTACCTGGCATGAGGAACTTCCTTCAAGATCATGCAGTGGGAGAGGGAGACTGACAGGAAACATACAAGAAATGATGGACTATGTAGCAGACAAAAAGCAATGAGGCAGAGATAGGTTTGGTTCCACAAGGGAACAGAAATAATGGGAATAACAGAACCGAGACCTGGTTCACTCCAAAGGTGTAGGATGCAAAAACTATTGAACTAGAGAATGTAAAAGGTACAAAGAAAGAGAACCTCAGGAAAATAAAGAAATCAGCCGAAGAGCCATAAACTCATATCACAGATACGAAGGGAGGGGCTCAGATACATATGAAAATGACATAGCATCAAAGTAAAGACTGGACCCGAAGCTGTTTAGTACACCACAACAGGAGGAAAACAACAGTCAAGGACCAGGTAATCCAACTGAGGAAGGTGATGGGGAATTCACAAGAAACGACTGAGAGGTATGTCAGGACTCAACACAAGATTTAAAGAGGTATTACAGTGGAAACCAGAGGACTCCAAGAAATCAGAACAGGGGGGCACACCACAATGTGCTGGAAGAGGTACATATAACCAAGGAGGAGTTGAAGAAAGCTGCAATGCCGAACTTGCACCTCAAAGGCGTTGACCAGACAACATCTCTCCATGGTTCCTTAAAGAGGGAGCAGAGATATTGTGTGAACCATAACAAAGATCTTCAACACACCATTTGAACTGTGGGCAACTAACACCCTGAGGTATGGAAAATGGAAATGTAGTCCCAATTTTTAAAAGGGAGACAGACATAGGCAGCAAACTACAGAACCTGAATCAGCAACGTGGTAGTAGTATGGCAAGTGTCTGGAGAAAATCATCAGGAGGAGAGGTTGGGTCACCTGGAAAGAAACAAGTGTAATATTACAACCAGCACGGTTTCAGGGACAAATCTGTGTCACAAACCTACTAAGTTTTTATGAACAAGTGACCAGAGTAAGACAAGGAGAGAGAGGGGTCGATCGACTGCGTCTTTTTGGAGCTGCAAAAGGTTTTCGACACAGTTCCTCACAAGAGGTTACGTGCAAAAGCTAGAGGACCATGCACCCATAACAGAAAGGCACAGAGTAGTCAGTAAGTGGAATAGTTTGGGAAGCGATGTAGTGGAGGCAGGATCCATACATAGCTTTAAGCAGAGGTATGATAAAGCTCACGGCTCAGGGAGAGTGACCTAGTAGCGATCAGTGAAGAGGCGGGGCCAGGAGCTCGGACTCGACCCCCGCAACCTCAACTAGGTGAGTACAACTAGGTGAGTACACACGCCTAGTAGCAACCGGTGAAGAGGCGGGGCCAGGAACTAGGACTCGACCCCTGCAACCACAAATAGGTGAGTACACACACACACACACACACACACACACAGGAAGTATTTCTTCAGTCATAGAGTTGTCAGCAAGTGGAATAGCCTAGCAAGTGAAGTAGTGGAGGCAGGAACCATACATAGTTTTAAGAAGAGGTATGACAAAGCTCAGGAAGCAGAGAGAGAGAGAATCCAGTAGCGATCAGTGAAGAGGCGGGGCCAGGAGCTGAGTCTCGACCCCTGCAACCTCAATTAGGTGAGTACAATTAGGTGAGTACACACACACACACACACACACACAGTAGGGGACACTGCGTGAGTCACGCCTTCCGTGCTGCGCAAATATAAGTGTTTTTGAGGGCTACCCAAGTGTTCTGCAAGGGTTGCTAAGTGTGCTGGGGTAGTGAACAATTCCTTGAAGCGATTTACAATCTTCCTGAGCCACATAAATGTGGGGAGAGCCACAATTTTGTAAGTGATCTAGAAAGTAAAACGTGGTAGCGCAGTCAGAGCGGGCAGGCTAGTGTGGGTGGTAAGGCGACGTTGCCACGTGTCACCCAAGAAAGATAATAAAGTGAAACAATTGTGACCAGTGAAAGAAATACAGTGAATAGGGTACATTACATAACGAGAAGAAATTGAGGTGGATCTACGCCAGGACGTCACATCGAGCTGGACAATCTACAGGCTGCTACAGCTGCATTGCAAGTACTGTAATCACCTATGCATGGTTGTTTGGGTGTGGGTTTCAGGTTCCAATTAACCGCCAAGCTGATTGTGAACGGTCCAACTCTCCTAGCACGATAAAGAATAGGCACTCAAGTACTATATAAGGAATAGCAATTGGTAATCTATGGAACAAGGCGAGTAAGTTACTATAAGTCTAGGTGGTAGGAAAAGCATAGAGGGCAGCATTGTAAGTAGGTGTGGGTCAAGTGACAGGAGGGTAGGGGTAAGATCACAAGAGGTTGTGGTCAGGTAAGTGACCACTGAGACTCCACACACACACACACACACACACACACACACACACACACACACACACACACACACACACACACACACAATATACAGACTCACACATACACTCCCCCCTCCCCCACCAACCTCTCAAGATTAAGGGACATGCTGGCAAACAGGAAGGTGTATCTTGACTGCGACAGAACACAAGAAGAAAGGCAGAAACTGAGAGAGATTGAACAAAACTGAAAGGAGGAAAGAGAGGGGATGGAGGAGATAGACAGGAGATCCCAGGCCCAGGAAGAAGATCAAATACAGCCTCCCTCACAACTTCCTATAGAAGCCTCCCAACCAGGTCAACACCAGTGCAACCAAACATTCTAAACCAAAACACCCATGTCATATCCAATGCCCCCACCCACTGCATTACAAACTCCACCCCCACAGCAACCACCCATAGTGCCTTATCAGATCTCCCACTTCCCCAACCCCAATATACCCCCCAGACCAGAGTCTTAGAAAAGAAGTTGAAGGTGTGGTATACAAATGCAGATGGAATAACAAATAAGAGTGAGGAGTGGCATGAAAGAATCAAGGAGACATCCCCAGACATAATAGCACTCACAGAAAGAAAACTCACCAGAATAATAAAAGATGTAATCTTTCCACCCGGATATCAAATCCTCAGGAAAGACAGAGGGAGGAGAGGGGGAGGAGAAGTTGCACTGCTCATTAAAAACCAGTGGGGTTTTGAGAAAATGGAAGGAATGGATGGCACGGGCGAAAGGGACTACTTAGTAGGAACAATGCAGTCAGATGGACATAAGGTGATAATTGCAGTAATGTACAACCCACCACAGAACTGCAGGAGGCCAAGAGAAGAATACGATGAGAGCAACAGAGCAATGGTCGACACACTGACAGAAAAACCAGTACAAGAAACGATGGACTATGTGGCAACAAAATGCGAGGAGGCAGAGGAGAGGTTTGTTCCCAAGGGAAACAGAAATAATGGGAAGAACAGAGCGAGTCCTTGGTTCACCCAAAGGTGTAGGGAGGCAAAAACTAGGTGTACTAGAGAGTGGAAAAGGTACAGAAGACAGAGAACTCAGGAAAATAAAGAGATTAGCCGAAGAGCCAGAAACGAATATGCACAGATAAGAAGGGAGGCTCAGCGACAATATGAAAACGACATAGCATCGAAAGTCAAGTCTGACCCGAAGCTGTTGTACAGCCACATCAGGAGGAAAACAACAGTCAAGGACCAGGTAATCAGAATGAGGAAGGGTGATGGGAAGTTCACAAGAAACGACCGAGAGGTATGTGAGGAGCTCAACATGAGATTTAAAGAAGTATTTACAGTGGAAACCAGTAGGACTCCAGGAAATCAGAACAGGGGGGTACACCAGCAAGTGCTGGATGAGGTACACATAACCAAGGAGGAGGTGAAGAAGCTGCTATGTGAACTTGACACCTCAAAGGTGGTGGGACCAAACAACATCTCTCCGTGGGTCTTTAGAGAGGGAGCAGAGATGCTGTGTGTGCCATTAACAAAGATCTTCAACACATCCATTGAAACTGGGTAACTCCCTGAGGTATGGAAGATGGCAAATGTAGTCCCAGTTTTTAAAAAGGGAGACAGAAATGAGGCACTAAACTACAGACCTGTATCACTAACGTGTATAGTATGCAAAGTCATGGAGAAAATCATCAGGAGGAGAGTGGTGGAGCACCTGGAAAGAAACAAGTGTATAATTGACAACCAGCACGGTTTCAGGGAAGGAAAATCCTGTGTCACAAACCTACTGGAGTTTTATGACAAGGTGACAGAAGTAAGAGAAGAGAGAGAGGGGTGGATCGACTGCATTTTTTTGGACTGCAAGAAGGCCTTCGACACAATTCCTCACAAGAGGTTACTGCAAAAGCTAGAGGATCAGGCACACATAACAGGAAAGGCACTGCAATGGATCAGAGAATACCTGACAGGGAGGCAACAACGAGTCATGGTACGTGACGAGGTGTCAGAGTGGGCGCCTGTGTCAAGCAGGGTTCCACATGGGTCAGTCGTAGGACCTGTGCTGTTTTTGGTATATGTGAGTGACATAACGGAAGGGATAGACTCAGAAGTGTCCTTGTTTGCAGATGATGTGAAGTTAATGAGAAGAATCAAATCGGACGAAGATCAGGCAGGACTACAAAGAGACCCTGACAGGCTACAAGCCTGGTCCAGTAACTGGCTCCTTGAGTTTAACCCTGCCAAATGCAAAGTCATGAAGATTGGGGAAGGGCAAAGAAGACCGCAGACACAATATAGTTTAGATGGCCAAAGACTGCAAACCTCACTCAAGGAAAAAGTTCTGGGGTGAGTATAACACCGAGCATATCTCCTGAGGTGCACATCAATCAGATAACTGCTGCAGCATACGGGCGTCTGGCAAACCTACGAATAGCATTCCGATACCTCAGTAAGGAATCGTTCAAGACTCTGTATGCCATTTACGTCAGGCCCATACCGGAGTATGCAGCACCAGTTTGGAATCCACACCTGGTCAAGCACGTCAAGAAATTAGAGAAAGTGCAAAAGTTTGCAACAAGACTAGTCCCAGAGCTAAGGGGATTGTCCTACGAAGAAAGGTTGAGGGAAATCGGCCTGACGACACTGGAGGACAGGAGGGTCAGGGGAGACATGATAAGGACATATAAAATACTGTGCGGAATACACAAGGTGGACAAAGACGGGATGTTCCAGAGATGGGACAGAAACAAGAGGTCACAATTGGAAGTTGAAGACTCAGGTGAATCAAAGGGATGTTAATAAGTATTTCTTCAGTCATAAAGAAGTCAGGCCGTGGAATAGCCTAGAAAGTGACGTAGTGGAGGCGGGAACCATACATAGTTTTAAGGCGAGGTATGATAAAGCTCATGGATCAGGGAGAGAGAGGACCTAGTAGCAATCAGTGAAGAGGCGGGGCCAGGAGCTATGGCTCGACCCCTGCCATCACAAATAGGTGAGTACACGCACACACACACACACACACACACACACACACACACACACACACACACACACACACACACACACACACACACACACACACACACACACACACACACAGGCTGCAGACCTGGTCCAGCAATTGGCTCCTGGAGTTCAATCCCACCAAGTGCAAAGTCATGAAGATTGGGGAAGGGCAAAGAAGACCGCAGACGGAGTACAG
This sequence comes from Cherax quadricarinatus, assembly GCF_026875155.1. NCBI lineage: Eukaryota > Metazoa > Arthropoda > Malacostraca > Decapoda > Parastacidae > Cherax > Cherax quadricarinatus. The sequence continues at coordinate 90,629,920 of NC_069400.1, forward strand.
TCTAGGGGGCCAGAGACTACAAACCTCACTCAAGGAAAAAGATCTTGGGGTGAGTATAATACCAGGCACATCTCCTGAAGCGCACATCAACCAAATAACTGCTGCAGCATATGGGCGCCTAGCAAACCTCAGAACAGCATTCCGACATCTTAATAAGGAATCATTCAGGACCCTGTACACCGTGTACGTTAGGCCCATATTGGAGTATGCGGCACCAGTTTTGGAACCCACACCTAGCCAAGCACGTAAAGAAACTAGAGAAAGTGCAAAGGTTTGCAACAAGACTAGTCCCAGAGCTAAGAGGTATGTCCTACGAGGAGAGGTTAAGGGAAATCAACCTGACGACACTGGAGGACAGGAGAGATAGGGGGGACATGATAACGACATACAAAATACTGAGAGGAATTGACAAGGTGGACAAAGACAGGATGTTCCAGAGATTGGACACAGTAACAAGGGGACACAGTTGGAAGCTGAAGACACAGATGAATCACAGGGATGTTATGAAGTATTTCTTCAGCCACAGAGTAGTCAGCAAGTGGAATAGTTTGGGAAGTGATGTAGTGGAGGCAGGATCCATACATAGCTTTAAGCAGAGGTATGATAAAGCTCACGGCTCAGGGAGAGTGACCTAGTAGCGATCAGTGAAGAGGCGGGCCAGGAGCTCGGACTCGACCCCCGCAACCTCAACTAGGTGAGTACAACTAGGTGAGTACACACACACACACACACACACACACACACACACACACACACACACACACACACACACACGCACGCACGCACACACACACACACACACACACACACACACATACACACACACACACACACACACACATACACACACACACACACACACACACACACACACACACACACACACACACACACACACACACCACACACACACACACATACACGCACACACACACACACACACACACACACACACACACACACACACACACACACACACACACACACACACACACACACACACACACACACCGTCGGTTAGACTGATACACGTCGTATAATAGAAAAAATCATAAATCGTTTCCCTGCATTACACAGTAGAATTGAAAACGTTTTCCTGAGGTATAGAGAAGATCTGAAAACGTTTTCCTCTGTTTGATTTTTTTAAAGAATTACGTTGTTTTGTTTATACTCTCTCACCTTTTGACGTCATGCCCCAATATCTGTTGACTGCCTTATTTGCATATAATGAAATTTTTCAGGCATGTGGAAGTTTTCTGAATTACAAAATCTATCACACGCTCGAAGTTCAACATGACAAACTAAAACAAATAATGTAACATAATGAGCTAGGAGGGATGATGGACGCTGGGACCCGTGGAGCTAGTATAATGATAATGATACCAGCAAGTTGAGAGAGAGGTATACACTTTGATCAAGGTAACGTTTCTATACGAGTAGCTTCTGGAGTCCTGACTGTGAGTTGCTAGAACAAGCAGCATGTATAGCGCAGGAGGTTAGGTGAACACAGGTCAAAAGTGGGGTAAAATATTTGAGGTGGTGGTAGCATCTGACCGGAGTGGGTTGGTAGGCCTCCTGCATTGCTCAGGGTGCAGTTTTCCTCCATTCGTTCCTCTTCAAAGGGGGGAGGATATCCTCGACATGACGAAGAGGCTCTTGATCTAAGGAATAAGACCCTTTGGTCTTCTTCCTCAGACCGAACCTAATTATGCCTCAATCCTCCCTTCCCTATCCCATCCTCCCCATCCCCCCTTTTTCCCTTTCCTCCCGCTCCCAACCCTCCCTTTTCCTAGTCCCAGTTGTAGCCTCTGGGGTCCTCCCCTCTAGGTAGGGGGAAGTGTGCCGGGATGCATCCGGCTCCGTGAGGTTCTTTGGGTGTGGTGTAGTTTGCTGTGGAATCTGGATTATCTGGAGGCTCTCTACTCCCTTCCTAGATTTCCGAGAATTGGTGGGGTGTCCTGCAGGTGATGGGTGTATCTCCAGAGGCTGCCTGTCGGTTCTGGGAGGTGGCAGCCGAAGGGGTATGCTTTGTGGCGTGTTTCCGACCGCCCTCTCTTTTGTCCGCCGAGGTGGCTCAGTAGATGTGAGGTTGCTATTCCTGAGTGCTGGTATACTGGCGTGAAGGGTAGGGTATGGCACGGGTTCCACGCTACATCTGCACTGCTTGAGGGCTCGAGGTCCTCTCGGATGAAGGGAGGAACTTATGGCCCTTTCATGCCTTCTAGTGATTGTCCCTCCACTGACCCTCTTTTTTCTTTATTTCTTTTTTTCTTTAAAATAATAATAAGAAAGAAGTACAACTATCATGGAGTCTTCATTCCATGATAACCCTCCTCCTCCCAGGCCCCTTTCTGTTCTCGCATCCTGTTCTGATCTGGCTTCATTTTTGGACCATTCTCCAGACTCTTCCCATACTCCTGTACCTTCTACTGGTGATGCTTCGTCACCTGCTCCAGGTGCTGAGGCTCCGTTTCAGCTAATGCCTCTACTTTTTGCACGCCTTTAACTATGCATCCAGCTTCCCTGAATACGGTGCAACAGTTTTTGGATTACCCACCTACCTCAGGTCGGGCCGTCCGCGGTACTACGCCTAAATATTCCAAGCCATTTGCCAATGACGGTTCTTTGATGTCTGCTCATTCCATCCAAAAACAACCTACACGACACCAACTTCCTTTACGCACCTTGTTTAGAAGTACGAAGTGGACAAAATTCTTTTCCTTACAACTGATGTCTCCAACTGATTATCTTTCTCACCATAGTATTGGTAAACCTCTTTTACGATAAACTAGCCAAAATATATTCTTTCATGTTCTTCAAAGCGATGTGCACATCGTTACAGTTCAGAATGCAGGACAAACTCATAATCTTTCCCATCTTACTTCCATTGATAACATTCCAGTGACAGTTCACAAGCATGCTATTCTCAGTTCTTGCAGTGGTACGGTGGTTTTACCGCATTCCATTGTAAAGAGTGATTTTCAGTCTTGTGATGATGATATTTTATAGCAATTAGCCCTTCAGGATCTTCCAATTCTCAAAGTGGATTCACATTTCTTTCCTGCTCATGGGTGAAGGTGCTTACCCAGTAACATCGCCCGCTTAACGTTTGACTGCCGTGAACTCCTGTCCTCCGTTTATATTGCTTGCCATCGCCTAAAGGTCCGTAAAGTGGTTCCTACTCCCCAACAGTGATGAAATTGCTAAATACTACAGATCTGTGGTGGAGTGCCCGATCTGCGGTGCTATGGATCATGTTGATACATCCTGCAGTCTTTCCCCCACTTGTCTCAATTGCAATAAACCTCATCCTTCTTCATGAACGAGAAATCCGTTGTCTTCAGGAGAGCGAAGGCCTTACTTATGCTATGGCTGTCTCTCGGCTCTGCCTTCAAGGGAATCTTCCTCGTGTCCTTTATTCTCGATCAGCTGGGAGACCTCCAACCTTGGCAGTTCCCCTGCCTACCAGCTCCTCCAGTGTCATGTCTTCCTGGGTCACCCCCATCTCTAATTCTTTTGTGGTTTTACCCTCTGAAACTCCCACCTCCTTACTTATTCATACCTCTACTTCTTCTTTTCGCCTGCTAATTTCTCAGTCTGCAAGGCCTCGCATGCCTGCATCTTCTTCACGCCTATCACCTGCGAAGTTGAACCTGTTTCATGAGCCTAAATTTCTTCGCACTCCTCCAGTGCTTACAATTCACCAAGAGTTTTCCTTTTCGGCCTCGGTGCGTAGTTCTACTCCCTTTCTAACTCCACACGAAGGTGGAGGTTCACTTCTCCCTCGTGTTGTCCCCCTCTTCTACTGTTCTTCCCCAGACTTCTTCCCCAGTTTCCTCCCAGCCTCCTTCCTCTCCTGTTCCACGGAGGACTCTTCTGTCCCTGCCAGCACATCTCTCCAGGTTCATACTCCCCTTCTCTCTCAGACCTCCCGATCTCTACTTGCTTTACCTCATCTTCTTTATCCACTGAGACACTTGACGTTATCTCCGACTACATTGTGGAGACAAAACCCTCGACGGACACTGGCACGCCTAATTCTACTCCCTTTTATTTCTCACGACCCTCGCAGTAGTCTTTTCCTGCACAGCATTCTGTTTCCTCTTTGCTTACATGCTTTCCGTTGCCTCCACACATTGACTTCACTGACCCTAATAGCCCATAGATTTTATCGCTTCTTATTTTTGGCATACCTGTCTTTGTGAATAATGACTTATTTGGAGTGGAAAATTTGTGGCCTCAGGGGTAATCGAGGAGAGCTCCAAGTGTTGCTCTCCCAGTTTTCCCCAGTATGTGTCGGGTTACAAAAGTCGAAATTCGTTCAGCTGTTATTCGTCCCGTTTCGGGCTATGTGCTGTTGCATTCTTCTGATCCCTTTCCTGATGAATCACTTAATGAGAGTGCATTCTGAATCTCGGATATTGCGTTTTTGATCTCTTCCCTGCCGCCGCCCATCTTGCTGTTAGGTGATTTTAACGCTCACCATCATCTTTGGGGAGGGTCCCACTGTGACTCTCGTGGTGATCAGTTGGAGACTATTCTCACTTCTCATCCTCTTCATGTTTTAAATACGGGTGCTCCCACCCATTGTGACTCTCGTACTCAGTCTCTTTCTTGCATTGATCTTTCTATCTGCTCCCCTTCAATCGCACTTGATTACACTTGGTCTGTTCTCCCGAATTTGCACGAAAGTGATCACTGTCCTATTCTTCTTACTTCTACTACGTATTCCCGAACGCCTCGTAGCCCCCGTTGGCAATTTGAGATTTGGAAAAAGGTATGGAAGTTGTGTGCTAAGTAAGCTCCGGACCCAGCTCCCGTTTTGCGGGTTACTGGTGGTTTGTGTTGCAGAACCTCTTGAAGTAGCCACGGAAATCAGGAACTATCTTGTCCGTGTCTGCCAGGGGCTTCACCTCTGTCCCTCATTTCTCGCGTCTAAGTCCACCAAGTAGCAATTGCACTTGGATTTCTCTACTAATGGAATGGAGCCATATAACGTACCTTTCACTCTCCTAGAGCTGGAGTCCACGCTTTCTTCTTGCCAATCATCGGCTGCTGGACATGATGATATTCATATCAATATGCTACAACATCTGCATTCTACAGCCCTTACAGTCCTTTTGCGACTTTTCAATCTTATTTGAACGCGAGGAGTTCTCCCTCCACAATGGAAATCTGTCATTGTACTACCGTTGCACAAACCAGGCACCTCGGGGCTTGATACCACTCATTATCGTCCCATTGCTCTGACCAGTCTAATCTGTAAGGTGATGGGACGATTGGTGAATAGACGTCTGATATGGTATTTGGAGATCACAACAGTCTTTCTCTTCACCAATATGGCTTTTGCAAGGGCCGCTTTACTTTGGACCCCTTACTCCACTTAGGTACGAATGTGCGAAATGCCTTTGCTAACAAACAGTCTAGCAGTCTTATTTAGTATTCAGAAGGCATATGACACCATTTGAAGGTATAACATTTTAGCACAAGCCCATTTCTTAGTCCTCCGTGGTAATCTACCAACTTTCCTTGCTGCTTTCTTATCTGACAGACATTTTCGTGTCCGTTGGCTCCTCGGTTTTCTCAGGCTTTGTTCACGGCGAGGGAGTCCCACAAGGTTGTGTCCTTAGCATTTTCCTATTTCTCGTGGGTATAGATGACCTACCTTCCGTTCTTCCGTCGCATATTTGGCCGTCACTTAAAGTGGATGACTTTGCTATAGCTTACGCAGGCGCTGATTGTCGCCTGGTAGCGGCCTCCCGTCAAGATGCGATTGACCGAGTTTCCCATTGGGCCACTTCTCATGGATTTCAATTTTCTAGTACGAAAACCCATTTCATTACCTTAACTAGACATCCTCTTGTCCCAGATATTCCATTGTATTTACACGGCTCATGTATTCCAGAATGTGATACAGTCAAGTTTCTTGGCCTTCTTTTCGATCGCTGGTTGACATGGAAACGTCACATTCCCTCTTTGAAGGCAGCTTGCCATGGTCGGCTGAATCTCCTTAAAATTCTTGCGCATCGTTCATGAGGAGCAGATCGCCGGACTCTCCTCCATCTGCATTCCATCCTAGTCTCTCGGGACAAGATTGGCCCACTTAAGACTAACTCTGGTCAGATCACTGACAGTAATAGGGATATGTGTGAAATTCTCAGTACCTACTTCCTCTCAGTTTTCACCCAGGAAAATACTAGCGATATTAGTGAAATAATAGATTATGTAGAACAGGACGATAATAAACTATGCACGATTGCAATAACTAGTGACATGGTCCTCAGACAAATAGAGAAACTAAAACCTAACAAATTCCCAGGCCCTGATGAACTGTTTGCAAGGGTGTTAAAGGAATGCATACCTTTGGCTAATCTTTTCAACATATCACTACAAACTGGCATAGTGCCTGATAAGTGGAAAATGGCAATTGTAATGCCTATTTATAAGGCAGGTGACAGGTCGTTGGTTTCGAAATATAGACCAATAAGCCTTACCTCCATAGTGGGAAAATTTATGGAATCAATAATTGCCGAAGCAATTCGTAGCCATCTTGATAGGCACAGATTGATTAATGAATCTCAACACGGTTTTACAAAGGGGCGTTCCTGTCTTACGAATTTACTAACATTTTTCATGGTAATGAATTTACTAACATTTTTCATGGTAATGAATATGATAGTGTGTGGTTTAGAAAGACACGTAAGCAAACACTATAACATCAACTTGTCGGTATTTATTACCAACTTGTCGGTATTTATTACCAAGGTTTATACCATGATATTGTGTATATGGACTTCAGTTAGGTTTTCGATAGAGGTCCACACCAGAGGCTAATGAGGAAACTTAAGGCACACGGAATAGGAAGAGAATTTTTTTCCTGGGTAGAGGCATGGCTAACAAATAGGCAGCAGAGAGTTTGCATAAATGGGGAGAAATCAGAATGGGGGCACGTCACAAGCGGTGTTCCTCAGGGGTCAGTGTTGGGCCCGTTGTTGTTCACAATTTACATAAACGACATAGATGAAGGAATAAATAGCGACATAAGCAAATTTGCTGATGACACCAAAATATGCCGTCCAATTCATTCTAATGAGGACATTAGAGCACTGCAGGATGATTTGAATAGACTGATGCAATGGTCGGAGAAGTGGCTGACGCAGTTTAATATAGACAAATGCAAAGTTCTAAATGTTGGACAGGAAAATAACCATGCCACATATAAACTAAATAATGTAGATCTTAATACTACTGATTGCGAAAAGGATTTAGGAGTTCTGGTTAGCAGTAATCTAAAACCAGGACAACAGTGCATTAGTGTTCGCAATAAAGCTAACAGAATTCTTGGCTTCATATCTAGAAGTATAAATAATAGAAGTCCTCAGGTTGTTCTTCAACTCTATATATCATTGGCTAGGCCTCATTTAGACTATTATTATTACAGAATGGATATAAATGCTCTGGAAAACGTACAGAGGAGGATGACAAAGATAATCCCATGTATCAGAAATCTTCCCTATGAGGATAGACTGAGGGCCCTGAATCTGCACTCTCTCGAAAGACGTAGAATCAGGGGGGATATAATCGAGGTGTAAATGGAAAACAGGAATAAATAAAGGGGATGTAAATAGCGTGCTGAGAATGTCCAGTTAAGACAGGACTAGCAGCAATGGTTTTAAGTTGGAAAAATTCAGATTCAGGAAGGATATAGGAAAGCACTGGTTTGGTAATAGAGTTGTGGATGAGTGGAACAAACTACCGAGTACAGTTATTGAGGCTAAATCGTTGTGTAGTTTTAAAAATAGGTTAGATAAATACATGAGTGGGTGTGGGTGGGTGTGAGTTGGACCTGACTAGCTTGTGCTGCTGGGTCTGGTGCCGTGCTCTTTCCTTGAGTGGAGGTGACCAGACTGGGTGGGTCATTGGGCTTATTAGTGGAGGGACATGGACCTGCTCCGCATGGGTCAGTAGACCTGTTGCAGTGTTCCTTCTTTGTTATGTTCTTATGTTCTTATACCTTGGTGCCTTTTGTTCATCTAAAGTTGAAAGCCTCTATGCTGAGGTGAATGTTCCTTCCTTAGCTGATCGTCGTGATGCTCTTTGCTTTTGTTACCTTGTCTGCTCTCATGATCATCGTGTTCCTTCTACGATAGATTGGTTTCAGACGTTAGTAGAAATCCATTATTTGTTCGGCGCCCGTGCCTACTCCCACCGTTTTCTCTTCGCCTTCACTCCGGTCTTCTCTCCAGTTGCCTCCCTTACATGTTCATTTAGCGTCTGTCTTACCCCTTATCCCTTGGGAGGTTCCGACGATTCGTGTCTGTTCTTCCCAACTGCCATGCGCCAAAGTTCTCCTGCCTACTACTGCTTCTCGCTCTCTTTTTCTCGATCACTTCCGGTCGCATGCTCATGCCTTCGCTGTTTATTCAGATGGTTCTAAATCTTCTGACAGTGTTGGGTTCGCGGCGGTGCTCCTTGATGATGTTGCCTGAGGTCATTTGTTAGACTCGGCTAGTATTTTTACCGCCGAGTTGTATTCCATCCTCATAGCGCTCCTCCATATTATATATGTCTCCTTTGACGTTTGTGATCATTTCAGATTCCCTCAACGTTTTACAAGCCATTAAACAATTTGATTCCCCTCATCCATTGGTCCTTCGTATTCAACTATGATTCCGCCGTGTGGCTTGTTCACTGTGCAGGGCATTGAACAAACGGATGCTGCTGCGCGGTCAGCGGTACATGATCTTCCGGTTACCTGTTGAGATATTCCGTTCAGGGATTATTTTAGTCATCTCTGCCCGTCTCTGTGGCCGTTGGCAACAACAGTGGTCAGACATGCACCATAACAAACTGCACTCTATTAAATTGCTTTTAGGTTTGTAGCCATCTTCTTTCCACCGATGCCGTACTCCCGTCACCGCATCAGCTATACCCGCCTTACCCATGGGTATGTCATGGAACGACACCCTATTCCTCTCTGTGAGGTTTGTCGGGTCCCTATTTCGGTTCTTCACCTTCTTGTGGATTGCCCAGTTCACCAGCGAGCTCGCAGGATTTACCTCCAACGACTCTACCCCCCCCCCGCCCTACTACTCTTACCTTATCTTCCCACCTTGCAGACGGCCCTGCCTTTGACTTACAATCACTTTTTTACTTTTTGTCAGTAACTGCCTTACTGTGCGAATTTTGACACGTAGCCCTTAGCATACCTTCCAGCCCTTTTCTCCCATCACCTCTGATACCTTCTCCACCTAACTGTTTACAGCCCCGGCTCTATTTACTGCCCCACAGTGCTGCATGACCCTTGTCGGTTTAGCGTTTTCTTTGATTATAATAATAATCCTACATTCGTTAGTTCTTATGAGTGACAAGGGTTTGATTTGAGAAGGACCTATATTGTATGGGCCAGTATGGCCACTGCGCAGCTCCTCCAATCTTGTAAGAATGGTTTCACTGTTGGAAGTACCTTTGTCTTCTGCAAAGATTCGCGAAGATGATTTGTACTGACGAAAGTGCTTAGATGCAGCCACCATAGTAAGAAACACTATACAACATTAGTTAGAGTGATATAGAGTATTTAGCAGATGATGCCAACTCTTCCTACTGTAATATGTTACTTCATTTTCGACCTGTGCTCATCTGACCTCTGCAAGCGTTTTTTTTCAGCTACTCGGCATTAAGCCTGAAGTCACTAGTGGCGAAATGTTTCATTATTACGTGTCTTTATCAATGTATACCTGTCTCTCACCTCAGATCAAACTGCCGTCTTACTGGGGAAGGGGCGTTAACGTGCTTTCTCCATGGTCAGAGGGACGAAGACTCCTACACAAAACCCTTCTTCTCTCCTCATGTAACACACACACACACACACACACACACACACACACACACAACACACACACACACACACACACACACACACACACACACACACACACACACACACATACACACACACACACACACACACACACACACACACACACACACACACACACACACACACACACACACACACATACACACACACTAAGGGACAATTGGAAGTTACAGACACAGATGCATCACAGATGTCAGGAAGCTTTTTTTTTTATTTTGCTTCAGGGTTTCATGGAGGTGGGATGACCTGGACGAAGAAGTATGAAGAAAATATTCAAGCAAATGTTTAAGAATAGGTAAGACAGAGCCCACAAAGCTGGGAAAGCTTAACCTTGCAAGTTAAAAGACCAAGCCAGAAGAATAAATACCCTTTCATTTTTAGATATATTAATTACAAATAGTTTTAATGGCCTTGAAACTTTGGTATATTGTAAACCCACATTCACTGGGCTAGGATTAAACTTTTTATCCTGTGTTCCAAACATGTTTAAATTTAATTCTAGTAGAACATTAATTCATTGAGTTTTTTTACTTTCTTCCAACTGGATATACTTTAATTTGGAATTGAATAAAAGGACTAACTTCTTTCAAAATAATGGTTACCCCTTATATGTTACTCAATCATCATGACTCACGAAATCGTAATGACACGATTGCAAACAAACCACGGTACGGGCGGGGACTGAACTCTCGGCAAGTGCATTTGTAGTCACAGTGGTGCCTATGCTAACCTTCCTATGGTGTGTAAATAACCTAGATGGCTGAATCTTATTGTAGCCAGCTGGGCTAGTGGATAACGCGTGGGCCTGAAGTTTTACGACTCACTAGCCTCGAGTTCAATTGTCGCCGGTACCGTGATTTATATTACTCAGTCTACAACAAGGAAATATTTGGATAATAGTTTAAACCTTAGAAGGCAGAATATACAGTACAAATAGATATTAATTATATTAGACTTCCTTACTATGGATATGTTGGTTTTATCATTAGTAAGAAATTTTCAGTGTTGTTGTTTGAACTTTATCCTCAAATTTCTTTTCATTTTGTTTTTACTAATTCTTTAACTATTGGTTAATTTGTTTGCAAATTGAAAGACAGACTTCCTACAACTTTATGCTCAAATATTGTATATAGATATATATGTCCCAACTACTCTTTGTATTGGTAGTTCCTCACGATACTTCTAAATCAAAGTATGCGAACATAAAGGTGTTCTTATAGATCTGGTCTTACTTCACCTCCACCATCTCACTCTGAAACTCCCGAATATACAATTTCTTTAAATAACACTTTCAACTTCAGTGATTTTAAAATCTTGAAAAAACGCTCTAATTCACTTGATCTTAGATTTCTTGAGTCGTTATTTATATAATATATATATATATAATATATATATATATATATATATATATATATATAATATATATTAAATATATATATAATATATATATAATATATATATAGGGTTATTACTTTTTTACAACGTCATATTCCTGTACCTTAATCAGATGAACTTTTGCCTAGAAGCAAAGGAATAACGTTTCATTTCAGTATCGTCTTAGCAAATGTGACCCTAAATGAAAAAAAAAAAACAAGTAACGGAAACATTTTACTTGAATGCATATTATATGTTACATTAATAACAAATAAAACAGCTTACAGCAACATTGATGTGTTTGTACAAATATTACTACTTGTTGCTGAGAATAAACCGAAGTTGCAATTTGTTATTTTTTTCTGCAGGCAGCATACAGTTTTTGCATAACTTTGATTGCACGTTCAGCACACTGATTATTTTCTGGTATATTGAGTGTGGACGGCTTCTGCTTCCAGTGACTTTTCAATGAGTTCAGTGCTTTTTTATAAGGTTTCACTATTTCTGACAAAGTCATTTTCATCGTACATCTGATCAGTAAACCAATAATCTGTCCAGGTATATGAAATGAATCTGCATATCTTCTCCAAAGTCTTAGAGCTTGTGGGTATAATAATGAATACAAGAATAGCTAGAATGGCTCTTGAATTCCACCTCGCATTGCTGATGTTTGGAATTTTCTGAAAGTTAATCAAAGGGAAAGTGCACTTTTTCTTCAAAGAATCTAAACACTCGTGTTAGATGGTATAAAAACTTCATATTATCTCTCCATCCTGATTTATGGAGGATCTCTTCTCTTCCATTAACAAACTGTGCCTTTAGTTCCTCATAATTCTTCACCAGTTGGGATACAAATGGATACTCGATGTTTGGAGAACTGATTTTAGCACCAAGTTTTTCACCCATTACGAAACGAAGAATCCTGTCCAGAACGTGATGCTGACAACTGATAAATTGTGGTTTGTTAGCCACCTGCTATTATTCTTCTTATTATTACTTTTCATTAATTTTTGTTGCCAATTAGTACTTTCCAGAGTTGCTACTTATGAGTATTATCACAGATATATGGTGATTAATGGTTTTTATTTAGGGGTGACCTTTTTTGAAAATTGTGAGGAATTAGGGACTTTTTCATAAAACTGCAACATTAATACCCCTCCTTCAGAGTGCCGTCACTGTACTTCCCATCTCCAGGACTCAAGTCCGGCCTGCAAGTTTCCTTGAATCCCTTCATAAATTTTACCTTGCTTATGCTCTAACAGCACGTCAAGTCCTAAAAATAATTTGTCTCCATTTGCTCCTATCTAACACGCTCACGCACGCTTGCTGGAAGTCAAAGCCCTTCGCACACAAAACTTCCTTTACCCCCTCCATCTAAACTTTCCTAGGCCGATCCCTAACTCGCCTTCCCTCCACTACAGATTTATACACTCTCGAAGTCATTATATTTTGTTTCATCCTCTCTACATGTCCAAGCCATCTCAATAACCCCTCCTCAGCCCTCTGGATAATGGTTTTGGTAATCCCGCACTTCATCCTAATCTCCAATCTACGGATTCTCTGCATTATATTCACACCACACATTGCCCTCAGACATGACATCTCCACTGCCTCCATCCTCGTCCTTGTTTCACTACCCATGCCTCACACCCAAACAAGAGGGTTGGTATAACTATACTCTCATACATTCCCCTCCTTGCTTTCATGGATACAGTTCTTTGTCTCCATAGACTCCTCAGTGCACTCACCCACGTCAACTCCCAAATATCTGATTAAATTCACCTCTTCCATACTCTCTCCCTCCAATGTGATATCCAGTCTTCAGTTACCTAATCTTCATCACCTTACGTCTTCATATATTCAATTTTCATTTCCTTCTTTGACATACCCTACAAACTCATCAACCAACCTCTGCAACTTCTCTTCAGAATATCAGAAAAGCACAGCGTCATCAGCAAAGAGCAACTGTGACAACTCTCACTTTGTGATAGAATCTTCATCTTTTCACCCCACACCTCTTGCCAACACCTGAGCATTCACTTCTCTTACAACTCCCTCTCTAAATATATTGAACAACCATTGTGACATCACACATCCCTGCCTAAGGCCTACTTTTTTTCTGGGAAATAATCTCCCTCTTCTACATACTCTAACTTGAGCCTCACTTTCCTCGTAAAGATTCTTCACTGCTTTCAATAACCCACCTCCTATTCCACACATTTGCAACATCTGCCACATTGCACCCCTATCCACCCTGTCATACGTCTTTCCAAATTCGTAAATGCCACAAAAACCTCTTTACCCTTATTTAAATTCTGGTCAGCTATATGTTTAACTGCAAACACTTGGTCAACACACCTCCTACCTTTCATTCTACCCACTGCCCCACGTACTTCCCCCCACAATTACAAGTGGTTCTTCCTTACTCCTACAAGATGTTATTCCTCCTTGCCCTATACACGAAATCACAGCTTCCCTATATTCATCAACATTTAACAAATCCTCAAAACATTCCCTCCACAATCCTAATACCTCTAACTCTCCGTTTAATAACTATCATCTCCTATTTTTAACTATCAAATCCATCCGTTCCCTAGGCTTTCTCAGCTTATTAGTCTCACTCCAAATCTTTTTCTTATTCTCAACAAAATTTGTTGATAACTTGTCACCCACTCTCTCATTTGCTCTCTTATTACATTACTTCACCACTCTCTTAACCCCTTTTTTGTCTCCATATACTCTTCCCTCCTTGCATCACTTCTACTTTGTAAGAACCTCTCACATGCCAACTTTTTCTCTCTTACTATTCTCTTAACATTATATATATATATATATATATATATATATATATATATATATATAATATATATATATATATATATATATATATATATATATAATATATATATATATGTATGTATGTAAATATGGTATAAACCTTGGTAATAAATACCGACAAGTTGGTTTAGAAAGACACGTAAGCAAACACTATGACATATTTATTATTTATATGACATATTACCAACTTGTCGGTATTTATCCACCAACCCAACAACACAGGAGTCACATGATTTCATCGTCTACCCGTCCTCATCACAAGATGACATTCCTCAGGTCACCATGCGTCACTCACACCTCACTCACCGCCTATATATATATAATGTCTTTCTACCTCTGTATGTTAGAAGTGATCAAGGTCCCAGGACCGAAACGTTTTCTAATAAATATGTCATAGTGTTTGCTTACGTGTCTTTCTAAACCAACCATAAAATATATATATATATATATATATATATATATATATATATATATATATATATATATATATATATATATATATATATATATATATATATATACTATGTGTGTGTGTGTGTGTCGCACATTATACTTTCTATAATTTTTTCTATCAGCTTAGGTTTACTCATAGTAAGTGAAACATGGAGTGTTGCTACCGCAGAGTTGTGCAGACGCTGGTCAGGTTGCAATATTCTCTATGCTTCACACTTCATTTCCTAATTAGGCCAGATTGTTTTTTACTTGGTGTTTTACCACCCCACTCATGTTAATATTTCCATTTAAGAACAACAGTTATTTAAAAAAATGAATTGATATTTAATGCTTATATTAACAAGGGAAAGCTTTTAATCCTACAAGCTTCATTTTATTGCATATTTCGACGTTTAAAAACGGTATGTGGCGTTTTATAACAATATTCCAGTGCCTGAGGAATGCTGGCCATTAAGGTTCGATCCAAAGGAAGGGAAAAATAGGTCCAACTTCTCGGATCAAGACCCTCTCATTCTCTGATTGCTCCTCTTATAATGTTTTTTTGCAGATATGTTCTAAATATATTTGTAATGTTCAACGTTTTTCTACCTCACTAATGCTTGTTCAAATGTTCACTGAAAGATTTTGAAAGTTTCTCATGATAAAATTTCTAATAATTAAATTTCACATAATTAATACTAAAAATAATTATATCTCTAATAATAAATAAACTTCAAATAGTGATTAAACTTTAAATAACAATTTAACTTCAAATAATAATTAAACTTCAAATAATTATAATACCATGTCTGAGAATATTGTTCCCAAGGCAATTGTTGCAGTGTAAATTTTTTAATCTTATTTCCTCACTGAAATATGATAAAATGACATTGATATGTGGAAAAAAACGACAATGAAATCTGTAAAAATTACCTTGAAATTCATAAAAATTACCTTGAAATTCATAAAAATTACCTTGAAATTCATAAAAATTACCTTGAAATTTTAAAAATTGACATTTAAAATGAAATTTGTAAAAAAAAAAAATTGAGATCTGTAAAAGGATTTTTAAATCTACAAAACTAATAATGAAATCTCAAAAAAAAAAAATTGAAATTTTAAATAAGTGACCCTGAAACATCAAAAAAAATAGAAAAAAATTGTCTTTAAAAAAGAAAAAATGTTTTTTTTTTTTTACTTGCTCAGGTAAGTGACAGCCACATTAGTCTTCCAGTCTTACTCTCTTCCACGTGGAAGGGAGTTGGTGAAGATCTCTTAATCCAAGGAACTGGAGCTATTCTCTTTGGGATCTATCCTTTTTATTTCTCGATTTCCAAGAGCTGCGTAGGTCATAAAATTTACTGCTTCCTTGTTAATATAATAATACTAGTAATAATAATTACATAATATTAATTATATAATAGTAATAAAAATAGTAACAATCATAAAAATCGTGTTATCCAAGGGGAATATAATTTATAATTTTCACTTGAACTTACGTAATAAAAATTACTTTTATTTACATTTATTCATATAAAGAGAAACAGACAAAGATACTCTACACTGAGAGAGAGAGAGAGAGAGAGAGAGAGAGAGAGGAGAGAGAGAGAGAGAGAGAGAGAGAGAGAGAGAGAGAGAGAGAGAGAGAGAGTATTACCTTTGCGTGTAAACTCCCCGGCAATGTGACGCAAAAATTATGAACAAGATGTTAAGAAATGAAATCAACTAAGGATAAATGCTCCGTTAACACCAGTGATACTGCACTGTTAACACCAGTGATACTGCTCTGTTAACACCAGTGATACTGCTCTGTTAACACCAGTGATACTGCTCTGTTAACACCAGTGATACTGCTCTGTTAACACCAGTGATACTGCTCTGTTAACACCAGTGATACTGCTCTGTTAACACCAGTGATACTGCTCTGTTAACACCAGTGATACTGCTCTGTTAACACCAGTGATACTGCACTGTTAACACCAGTGATACTGCACTGTTAACACCAGTGATACTGCTCTGTTAACACCAGTGATACTGCACTGTTAACACCAGTGATACTGCACTGTTAACACCAGTGATACTGCTCTGTTAACACCAGTGATACTGCACTGTTAACACGAGTGATACTGCACTGTTAACACCAGTGATACTGCACTGTTAACACCAGCGATACTGCACTGTTAACACCAGCGATACTGCTCTGTTAACACCAGTGATACTGCACTGTTAACACCAGTGATACTGCACTGTTAACACCAGTGATACTGCTCTGTTAACACCAGTGATACTGCACTGTTAACACCAGCGATACTGCACTGTTAACACCAGCGATACTGCACTGTTAACACCAGTGATACTGCACTGTTAACACCAGTGATACTGCACTGTTAACACCAGTGATACTGCTCTGTTAACACCAGTGATACTGCACTGTTAACACCAGCGATACTGCACTGTTAACACGAGTGATACTGCACTGTTAACACCAGTGATACTGCACTGTTAACACCAGCGATACTGCACTGTTAACACCAGTGATACTGCACTGTTAACACCAGCGATACTGCACTGTTAACACCAGTGATACTGCACTGTTAACACCAGCGATACTACACTGTTAACACGAGTGATACTGCACTGTTAACACCAGTGATACTGCACTGTTAACACCAGCGATACTGCACTGTTAACACCAGTGATACTGCACTGTTAACACCAGCGATACTGCACTGTTAACACGAGTGATACTGCACTGTTAACACCAGTGATACTGCACTGTTAACACCAGCGATACTGCACTGTTAACACCAGTGATACTGCACTGTTAACACCAGTGATACTGCACTGTTAACACCAGTGATACTGCACTGTTAACACCAGCGATACTGCACTGTTAACACCAGTGATACTGCACTGTTAACACCAGTGATACTGCACTGTTAACACCAGCGATACTGCACTGTTAACACCAGTGACACTGCACTGTTAACACCAGCGATACTGCACTGTTAACACCAGTGATACTGCACTGTTAACACCAGTGATACTGCACTGTTAACACCAGCGATACTGCACTGTTAACACCAGTGATACTGCACTGTTAACACCAGCGATACTGCACTGTTAACACCAGTGATACTGCACTGTTAACACCAGTGATACTGCACTGTTAAACACCAGCGATACTGCACTGTTAACACCAGTGATACTGCACTGTTAACACCAGTGATACTGCACTGTTAACACCAGTGATACTGCACTGTTAACACCAGCGATACTGCACTGTTAACACGAGTGATACTGCACTGTTAACACCAGTGATACTGCACTGTTAACACCAGCGATACTGCACTGTTAACACCAGTGATACTGCACTGTTAACACCAGCGATACTGCACTGTTAACACCAGTGATACTGCACTGTTAACGCCAGTGATACTGCACTGTTAACACCAGTGATACTGCACTGTTAACACCAGTGATACTGCACTGTTAACACCAGTGATACTGCACTGTTAACACCAGGATACTGCACTGTTAACACCAGTGATACTGCACTGTTAACACCAGCGATACTGCACTGTTAACACCAGTGATACTGCACTGTTAACACCAGTGATACTGCACTGTTAACACCAGTGATACTGCACTGTTAACACCAGTGATACTGCACTGTTAACACCAGTGATACTGCACTGTTAACACCAGTGATACTGCACTGTTAACACCAGTGGTATTGCACTGTTAACACCAGTGATACTGCATTGTTAACACCAGTGATACTGCACTGCTAACACCAGTGATACTGCACTGTTACCACCAGTGATACTGCACTGTTAATACCAGTGATACTGCACTGTTAACACCAGTGATACTGCACTGTTAACACCAGTGATACTGCACTGTTAACACCAGTGATACTGCACTGTTAACACCAGTGATACTGCACTGTTAACACCAGTGATACCGCACTGTTACCACCAGTGATACTGCATTGTTACCGACAGTGATACTGCACTGTTAACACCAGTGATACTGCACTGTTAACCACCAGTGATACTGCACTGTTAACACCAGTGATACTGCACTGTTAACACCAGTGATACTGCACTGTTAACACCAGTGATACTGCACTGTTACACCAGGATACTGCACTGTTACACACCAGTGATACTGCACTTTTAACACCAGTGATACTGCACTGTTAACACCAGTACATAACTGCAGCTATTTAAAACCATGATACTGCCTGTTAACACCATAGTGATAACTGATCTGTTAATACCAGTGATTAAACTGAATACTGTTAACACCAAGTATACTGAGCACTTTAACCAGTTATACTGCACTGTTAACACAGTAATGTTAGCATTGTAACACTGTTAACACAGTATCATGTTAACAGCATTGTACACTGCACTGTAACGCCATGTTATACTTTAACACTGTGTTAACTACTTGTATACCTGTAAACCAGTAACTGCTAACACCTTGTAATACTGTTAATACCATTAATACTGTTAACATCTGTAACCCTGTTATCACTTGTAACACTGTTAACACATGTAACACTGTTAACACTTGTAACACTGTTATCACTTGTAACACTGTTAACACTTGTAACACTGTTAACACTTGTAACACTGTTAACACTTGTAACACTGTTAACACTTGTAACACTGTTAACACTTGTAACACTGTTAACACTTGTAACACTGTTAACACTTGTAACACTGTTAACACTTGTAACACTGTTAACACTGTAACTGTAACAACTGTTAACACTTGTAACACTGTTAACACTTGTAACCTGTTATACACCTGTAACATGTTAACACTTGTAACACTGTTAACACTTGTAACACTGTTAACACTTGTAACACTGTTAACACTTGTAACACTGTTAACACTTGTAACGCTGTTAACACTTGTAACACTGTTAACACTTGTAACACTGTTAACACTTGTAACACTGTTAACACCTGTAACCCTGTAACCTTGTAACACTGTTAACACTTGTAACACTGTTAACACTTGTAACACTGTTAACACTTGTAACACTGTTAACACTTGTAACACTGTTAACACTTGTAACACTGTTAACACTTGTAACACTGTTTAAAAACCTGTAATCCTTTTTAACACTTGTAACACTGTTAAACACTTGTAACACTGTTAAACACTTGTAACACTGTTAACACTTGTAACAACTGTTAACACTTGTAACACTGTTAACACTTGTAACACAGTTAACACTTGTAACACTGTTAACACTTGTAACACTGTTAACACTTGTAACACAGTTAACACTTGTAACACTGTTAACACTTGTAACACAGTTAACACTTGTAACACTTTAGTAAGAGTATGAGTCATAAATCTCTGGAATTCTTCTTTTTATAATTCTCTTCGCAGACACTTAGTTATAACAACAAAAACATCAAAACAACAGCTGAACAGAAACAGCTGCAACAAATAACATAAAGAACAACACGAAAATAAAAAAGCAGCAGCAAGAAAGAACAAGAAAACCAACAGTAGCAAGAAAAATCATCATCAGTAATGTTGGTTCAAATAAACAGAATTTTTAATGTGAACAATTCCGACGTTTTCCCAATAAATTTTTTAGTCCATTTGACATTCCTGTGCATTCCGTATTAAACCTAGAATGTTCCTGCCTTTGAAATTTTTGTTGTTGTTGTTGTTGTGTATTTTAATGGGGATCCCAGAACACAACATGGTTATCCTTACATCATCTTTGGGGAATTTTCGTCAAAGCATCACTACTAGATGACATCTACTAGATGACATCGAAAAGAACTGAACCGCGAGGGAAAAGTGTTTGATTTCAAAAACCGATGTTTTGTGATAAAGCTTGTAACCCTGTAGAGCGTAGACGTCCTAATTGGCGGAGCAGTGTAATACACTGTGAAAGAAACCCTGTTTCAGGTGCTCCACCTTTTAATTAAGAATGTTGTATTAGATCGCTGTCATGACGGGAATAATCTGTGAAGGAGGGAAGTTTTTGTGCGTTGTAATGGATATCATGATTTAGCTGCGGCTAAGTCATAGTATCATAGTCGCTGTTATAATGATTTTAGGATAACCCCTGTGCATGTTAAGACCTGATGAATCTACTGACGATGAAATTACGAAATTGTTTCTTGAACATAAGTATGCAAATTGAAAGGTATGTATTGGACATCCACGCAGTCTCATCCAGTCATGTGTACTCTCCCTGCTGGGCTCAAGGAGGACTTTGTGCCTGGCACATTTGTCAGCAACAAATACTTTGGAATGCTGTCGCTAGTGACCTGTTTGGTTAGTAGACTGACATCAATATTCGCAGCTGAACTCTCAAGAGCACGACTCTGCCGAGCTTGCTTCTGAGTGGCTTGGTGTTTTCTTCGTCATTATCCACGTGTCAGCCTGCATGGACTATATCTACTCTGCTGATCCACCAGGTCAGACTGCGCCAAAACAGCGACACTGGTAGACACACAGCATAGGTTATGTTCCCTTTTGTACAGTACTGAGAAGTACCCAGCATGGGCTTTGTGGTCTTCTGTAGGGAAGAGTTGAAGCACAGGCGTGTCTCAGATGCAGATGATCGAGGTCTCATAGCTGCAGAAGTTGAAAACTTCCCTCTTCCACCGATGGATCATCGCGCTTGTCTATAAAGTACCGTTACAGACCAAATTGCCCTTGCTGATGTGAATGGGATGTTATTGCGATTGTAGTAAAGACTGAGAGCAAGTTCATCACCGGTCTCCTTGATGGGTTCTATTAGCCTATCAACGGCCCCATCAAGAGAATGGACATTATTGACAAGCATGACAAGGGCAACAGTGTAGAACCAGTCATCGACCTTGAGAACTTTTTCAAAGACTCATGGTAACTGACTAGCGCTGGCAGAAGGAGCTTGAGCCATTGTTCACCAAGGAGCGGTGTAAGTGCCTCTATCGCTCATTAATGAGCATGGTTGCCTCCGGAAAGGCAACAAGTCAGAGCTGAGCAAACACCTTGGTGTGCTCGAGATCCCACCAACAAGTGTACA
>NC_069400.1:90656500-90681500 GCF_026875155.1 Cherax quadricarinatus
AGAGAGAGAGAGAGAGAGAGAGAGAGAGAGAGAGAGAGAGAGAGAGAGAGAGAGACAGAGAGAGAGAGAGAGAGAGAGAGAGAGAGAAAGAGAGAGAGATTCGGGAATGAGGGAGACTATTATTATACTGATATTATATGCGCATTAACGATTTACTTGTTAATACGATTTTAGCTGAAGCTTTAGACAATAATAGAAAAGGGAAAGGTTCATTTAGCAGTTGACGAGTCATCACTTACAACAATAGATGGTGTACACAAATGGAATGGCAACAGCTTTCCATTAGTACCGACTCCGGATAATGTATTTATCAGTTATAATGATAAACTCTTTATGACTGTCAAACTGAATTTATACTAATACTTCATAAGAGATACGCTAATTTTATGTATATACTTTTTCTGGATCACATTCAGATAGACTTAAAGTAATATTTAAATTCCAAGCACAATATTGTTTTTACACTGAACGAGGAAAAATAACTAGAGGGTATTGTTTCTTTACAGAAATGCTGAACAGTTGAGTGTGCAGTTTATTTATCTCAAGTTTACTTTCACCGGATTAGGTTTACATTTTTCTCTTCTCTGTGTCAACGTTGTTGTAGACGAATGACACCAGACCTTCAAGAGGTGTTGTTTATTGTCTTCTGATTAATCATAGTTTGGTACTGAAATTCCAAAACTATGTTCTCACCTGCTCTCAGCATCGTAAGCTTAATTCCATTCATCTCCACTGCTTTACCCCATTTCAACCTGCTTACTGCCTCACCTCCTTCCTCCATACTCATTCAAAGCTGTTGTTAAAATTGACATAATCACATTCCTCCCATTCCAATGCATGGAACTTTTATCTCCACTGCTTCATCTACGCTGGATACCTCAAAATATTCAAACTCAAACTTAAAGCATCAGTTACTTACCAGCTAAAGTCAGGGTGGCGGTGCCATGATACTGGAGCTGTAAAAAAAAGAGAGAGGAAAAAAATTAGCTCAGTTCGCCTTGAAAGATCAAAAATATTATAGTTAGGCAATCGTGAAGTGAGACAAATCCCAGAGTAGTTAGTTCATTATGAGAGCAACTGAGGGAGAGGGGCTCTGGTGGCCTGGTGGTTAACGCTCTCGCTTCACACGGTGAGGGCCTGGGTTCGATTCCCAGCCAGAGTAGAAACATTGGACGTGTTTCTTTCCACCTGTTGTCTATGTTCCCCATCAGTAAAATGGGTACCTGGGTGTTAGTCGACTGGTGTGGGTCGCATCCTGGGATACAGACCTAAGGAGGCCTGGTCACAGACCGGGCCGCGGGGGCGTTGACCCCCGGAACTCTCTCCAGATAAACTCCAGATAATATAACAGGTACCCATTATGAGAGCAACTGAGGGAGAGGTCTCACTATAATATAACCAACTCATTTTAGTCGGTTGAAAACATCGGACAAGCCATTAAACTATTCAGAAATATGTAATGAAAACTGTAAATTTCACCAGAGTATTATAATCCGATTAAACCATCACAAATTAAATTATACAACGTTATTAAAGGGGAAATATCGGTATTACAAAGTTACCTTGAGCAGAGTAAGCTTTTGTTAAAACGTTCCGTTCAAGCTTTCCTTGAACGAAACTGTGTTATTAAAGACTTTGCAATACTGTGTTAGCTGTGTCTATGAACGCACTGACTTGCAACCGCCAGTGAGCCAAGTTACATTAACACAAGTGAGCAGCTGCCTGCCACCGCCCGCTTGTAGTGTAATATTGTGTTTCTCTTGTTAATCCACAGCACCGAGTGAGAGAGGGGAGATGGTAGGGCAGGGGAAAGCACTTGGGTTGAGGGGTGCTGGAAGGGAGGGCACGAGAGGGGAATTGACTGAAGCACCACTCCCACCAAATGGTTAAGTCAACACGCAAGAACCCCCCTTCCCATCCTCCCCCTTCCCCTCCCCCTCCCACTGGTATGTGTGTGTGTGTGTGTGTATTGGCCGCCTCTGTATCTGAGAACTTTGTTGTATGTTTCACATCCGTCTGTGGGACAGAGCGTCGTCCTCGGTGTGTAGCTCTGTAACTGTCTCTTTATAATTACCTGTCTGTGATTTCACTGGTAAGAGGGAGGCGAGCTCTAGTTCGTGGTTCCAACCTCGTAACCTTCATTATACTTGTGTGAAACAGCCTCATCATACCCGTTTTCGAACCTCTGTATGACATTAGCTTCCACTGTGTCATCATTTAGGTCTCTCTGTGTCTATATCAGTCTTAGGCTACAGGAATGTTGTTTACTTCCCTATATAATAATGTCTAATGTTTAAATGCTTTTGAAATTGTAACTCCGTATTGTACTGTGTTCATTAGCTCTTTGAAAAAATATTAATACATTATATATATATTATATATATATATATATATATATATATATTATATATATATATATATATATATATATATATATATATATATATATATATATAAATTGACAGTATGCTTTTTCGTGATGTAACTAAGCTTGATGGGCTTTGATACAGACACGGTGTGACCTCTATAAAGCTTTTTTTGCGCTGTTGCTCACAGGATGAGCTGGGGGCGCACAATAAACCAGCCACTCAAGTGACACAACTAAGACCTGTCACTCAGCTCAGCATGCACCGTGGCTTCTTGTTCTTGTTATCTAAGCTTATTCACGAAATCGTAAAACACGATATCAAAAAAAAAAAATCAGGGAACGGGTGGGGTTTGAATCCATGGCAAGTGAATCCTAAAACTAGCACGCCTGTGCGTTAACCACTTGGCCAGCTGGCTCTTAATAAGATGCCTCCAACTAGGTACATTTCTATTCACCATAGGGATGTTAGCGTGGGCCACAACTGTGACTTGAGCTAGAGTTCGCCTCAGCCACACAGGTGTGAGATCTATATGAAAATCCTGCATTTGTGGCCACAGTGGTGGCCAATGCTAACCTCTCTATGGTGTAGAGAAATATACCTAGTTGGATGCATCTTATTAGAGACAGCTGGCTCAGTGGTTAACGCATTGGCCTCTGAGTTTACGGATTCATGTATCTAGTGTCATGTGTCTAGTGTGTCATGTATCTAGTGTGTCATGTGTCTAGTGTGTCATGTATCTGGTGTGTCATGTATCTAGTGTGCCACGTATCTAGTGTGCCATTTATCTAGTGTGTTATGTATCTGGTGTGTCATGCATCTAGTGTGTCATGTATCTAGTGTGTCATGCATCTAGTGTGTCATGTATCTAGTGTGTCATGTATCTAGTGTGTCATGTATCTAGTGTGTCATGTATCTAGTGTGTCATGTATCGGGTGTGTCATGTGTCTAGTGTGTCATCTATCTGGTGTGTCATGTATCTAGTGTGTCATAAATCTAGTGTGTCATGTATCTAGTGTGTCATGTATCTGGTGTGTCATGTATCTAGTGTGTCATGAATCTAGTGTGTCATGTATCTAGTGTGTCATGTATCTGGTGTGTCATGTATCTAGTGTGTCATGTATCTAGTGTGTCATGTATCTAGTGTGTCATGTATCTAGTGTGTCATGTATCTAGTGTGTCATGTATCGGGTGTGTCACGTGTCTAGTGTGTCATCTATCTGGTGTGTCATGTATCTAATGTGTCATGTATCTGGTGTGTCATGTATCTAGTGTGTCATGTATCTAGTGTGTCATGTATCTGGTGTGTCATGTTTCTAGTGTCATCTATCTGGTGTGTCATGTATCTAGTGTGTCATGTGTCTAGTGTGTCATGTGTCTGTGTGCATGTATCTAGTGTGTCATGTATCTAGTGTGTCATGTATCTAGTGTGTCATGTATCTGGTGTGTCATGTATCTAGTGTGTCATGTATCTAGTGTGTCATGTATCTAGTGTGTCATGTATCTAGTGTGTCATGTATCTAGTGTGTCATGTATCTGTGTGTCATGTATCTGTGTGTCATGTATCTGGTGTGTCATGTATCTTGTGTGTCATGTCATCTAGTGTGTTTATGTATCTAGGTGTGTCATGTATCTAGTGTGTCATGTATCTAGTGTGTCATGTATCTAGTGTGTCATGTATCTAGTGTGTCATGAATCTAGTGTGTCATGTATCTGGTGTGTCATGTCTCTAGTGTATCATGTATCTAGAGTCATGTATCTAGTGTGTTCATTCTTCTAGTGTGTCATGTATCTAGTGTGTCATGTATCTAGTGTGTCATGTATCTAGTGTGTCATGTATCTAGTGTGTCATGTATCTAGTGTGTCATCTATCTAGTGTGTCATGTATCTTGTGTGTCATGTCTCTAGTGTGTCATGTATCTAGTGTGTCATGTGTCTAGTGTGTCATGTATCTAGTGTGTCATGTATCTAGTGTGTCATGTATCTAGTGTGTCATGTATCTGGTGTGTCATGTATCTAGTGTGTCATGTATCTAGTGTGTCATGTATCTAGTGTGTCATGTGTCTAGTGTGTCATATCTAGTGTGTTATGTACTAGTGTGTCATGTATCTGTGTGTCATGTATCTGGCGTGTCATGTATCTAGTGTATCATGTATCTGTGTGTCATGTTCTAGTGTGTCATTATCTAGGTGTGTCATGTATCTAGTGTGTCATATGTCTGTGTGTTATGTATCTAGTGTGTCATTTCATGTATCTAGTGTGTCATGTATTTGGTGTGTCATGTCTCTAGTGTATCATGTATCTAGTGTGTCATGTGTCTAGTGTGTCATCTATCTGGTGTGTCATGTATCTAGTGTGTCATGTATCTGCTGTGTCATGTATCTAGTGTGTCATGTCATGTATCTAGTGTGTCATGTATTTGGTGTGTCATGTCTCTAGCGTGTCATGTATCTAGTGTGTCATGTGTCTAGTGTGTCATCTATCTGGTGTGCCATGTATCTAGTGTGTCATGTATCTAGTGTGTCATGTATCTAGTGTGTCATGTATCTAGTGTGTCATGTATTGGTGTGTCATGTCTCTAGGGGTACATGTATCTAGTGTGTCATGTTCATGTGCATCTACGTGTGTCATGTATCTAGTGTGTCATGTATCTGTGTGTCATGTATCTAGTGTGTCATGTATCTAGTGTGTCATGTATTTGGTGTGTCATGTCTCTAGCGTGTCATGTATCTAGTGTGTCATGTGTCTAGTGTGTCATGTGTCTAGTGTGTCCATGTATCTAGTGTGTCATGTATCTAGTGTGTCATGTATCTAGTGTGTCATGTATCTGGTGTGTCATGTATCTAGTGTGTCATGTATCTAGTGTGTCATGTATCTAGTGTGTCATGTATCTAGTGTGTCATGTATCTGTGTGTCTGTATGGTCTGTTCTAGGTGTATCATGTATCTAGATGTCATGTATCTAGTGTGTCATCTAGTGTGTCATGTATCTGGTGCATGTTTTATGTATCATGATCTAGAGTCATGTGTCATGTCATCTATCTGTGTGTCATGTATCTGGTGTGTCATGTATCTGTTGTCATGTATCTAGTGGTCATGTATCTGGTGTGTCATGTATCTAGGTGTCATGATCTAGTGTGTCAGTATCAGTGTGTCATGTATCTAGTGTGTCATGAATCTAGTGTGTCATGTATCTGGTGTGTCATGTCTCTAGTGTATCATGTATCTAGAGTCATGTGTCTAGTGTGTCATCTATCTGGTGTGTCATGTATCTAGTGTGTCATGTATCTAGTGTGTCATGTATCTAGTGTGTCATGTATCTAGTGTGTCATGTATCTAGTGTGTCATCTATCTAGTGTGTCATGTATCTTGTGTGTCAATGGTCTTCTAGTGTGTCATGGTTCTAGTGTGTCATGATGGTTCACTAGTGTGTCATGTATCTAGTTGTGTTCATGTATCTAGTGTGTTCAGTGTATGATCTATGTGTCAGTGTCTAGTGTGTCATATCTCGTGTGTCATGTATCTGGTGTGTCATGTATCGGTAGTACTGGTTGTCATGTATCTGGTTATATCTAGTGTGTCATGTATCTGTGTTACGTATTAGTGTGTCATATATCTAGTGTGTATGTATCTAGTGTGTCATGTATCTGTGTGTCATGTATCTGGTGTGTCAGTTCTAGTGTATCAGTCTTGTGTGTCATGTGTCTAGTGTGTCATGTATCTAGTGTGTCACGTATCTAGTGTGTCATATGTCTAGTGTGTTATGTATCTAGTGTGTCATGTATCTAGTGTGTCATGTATTTGGTGTGTCATGTCTCTAGCGTGTCATGTATCTAGTGTGTCATGTGTCTAGTGTGTCATGTATCTGGTGTGCCATGTATCTAGTGTGTCATGTATCTAGTGTGTCATGTATCTAGTGTGTCATGTATCTAGTGTGTCATGTATCTGGTGTGTCATGTCTCTAGTGTATCATGTATCTAGTGTGTCATGTGTCTAGTGTGTCATCTATCTGGTGTGTCATGTATCTAGTGTGTCATGTATCTGCTGTGTCATGTATCTAGTGTGTCATGTATCTAGTGTGTCATGTATTTGGTGTGTCATGTCTCTAGCGTGTCATGTATCTAGTGTGTCATGTGTCTAGTGTGTCATGTATCTGGTGTGCCATGTATCTAGTGTGTCATGTATCTGGTGTGTCATGTATCTAGTGTGTCATGTATCTAGTGTGTCATGTATCTAGTGTGTCATGTATCTAGTGTGTCATTTATCTAGTGTGTCATGTATCTAGTGTGTCATGTGTTTAGTGTGTCATGAATCTAGTGTGTCATGTACCTGGTGTGTCATGTATCTGGTGTGTCATGTATCTGGTGTGTCATGTATCTTGTGTGTCATGTATCTAGTGTGTCATGTATCTGATGTGTCATGTATCTAGTGTGTCATGTTTCTGTGTGTCATGAATCTAGTGTGTCATGTACTAGGTGTGTCATGTATCTGGTGTGTCATGTATCTGTTGTCATGTATCTAGTGTGTCATGTATCTAGTTGTGTCATGTATCTGATGTGTCATGTATCTAGTGTGTCATGTATCTGATGTGTCATGTATCTAGTGTGTCATGTATCTAGTGTGTCATGTATCTGTGTGTCTGTATCAGTGGATGTATCTAGTGTGTCATGTATCTAGTGTGTCATGTATCTAGTGTGTCATGTATCTAGTGTGTCATGTATCTAGTGTGTCATGTATCTAGTGTGTCATGTATCTAGTGTGTCATTATCTAGTGTGTCATGTAATCTAGTGTGTCATGTATCTAGTGTGTCATGTATCTAGTGTGTCATGTATCTAGTGTGTCATGTATCTAGTGTGTCATGTATCTATTGTGTCATGTATCTAGTGTGTCATGTATCTAGTGTGTCATGTATCTAGTGTGTCATGTATTCTAGTGTGTCATGTATCTAGTGTGTCATGTATCTAGTGTGTCATGTATCTAGTGTGTCATGTATCTGTGTGTTTATGTATCTATGTGTGTCATGTATCTAGTGTGTCATGTATCTAGTGTGTCATGTATCTAGTGTGTCATGTATCTAGTGTGTCATGTATCTAGTGTGTCATGTATCTAGTGTGTCATGTATCTAGTGTGTCATGTATCTAGTGTGTCATGTATCTAGTGTGTCATGTATCTAGTGTGTCATGTATCTAGTGTGTCATGTATCTGGTGTGTCATGTATCTAGTCTGTCATGTATCTATTGTGTCATGTATCTATTGTGTCATGTATCTAGTGTGTCATGTATCTAGTGTGTCATGTATCTAGTGTGTCATGTATCTAGTGTGTCATGTATCTAGTGTGTCATGTATCTAGTGTGTCATGTATCTGGTGTGTCATATATCTAGTGTGTCATGTATCTAGTGTGTCATGTATCTAGTGTGTCATGTATCTAGTGTGTCATGTATCTAGTGTGTCATGTATCTAGTGTGTCATGTATCTAGTGTGTCATGTATCTGGTGTGTCATGTATCTAGTTTGTCATGTATCTAGTGTGTCATGTATCTATTGTGTCATGTATCTAGTGTGTCATGTATCTAGTGTATCATGTATCTAGTGTGTGAGAGTTAAGACACATGTGCAACATCTGGATATCTTTATTGTAGTAGACGTTTCGCCATCCAGTGGCTTTATCAATACAGATTCTAGGACATAATAGGAAGACAGTAGAACTATATACAAAAGATGAGGTAATCAGTCCCTCGGCCTTGGAGTTAGTGTTCACAGCATCGTGGTGGAGGAGAATTTGGAGCAAAGACAAGAAGACTGGCGGTTTATATAGGCGTCATATAAAGATATCCAGATGTTGCACATGTGTCTTAACTCTCATATTGTCGGTATTTTATACCTTTCTTGCACAACTTGTCAGACACTGCAACATCATGGAATCTTGGTTCAGAGGACATCTACAAGACCTTCACGGCTGCTGCAACTAACCCATCTCTTTGGGAAGGACCTACTTCCACTGGGGAATCCCGCCTACCAGTGACTTTGCCCTCGTCTGCTGCCCGTCCCTTTCCACTGACGCCTCAAGTACAACCATGTCCTCAAGTACAACCTTGTCCTCAAGTACAACCATGTCCTCAACTACAAACTTGTCCTCAAGTACAACCATGTTCTCAAGTACAACCTTGTCCACAAGTACAACCATGTCCTCAAGTACAACCATGTCATCAAGTACAACCTTGTCCTCAAGTACAACCTTGTCCTCAAGTACAACCTTGTCCTCAAGTACAACCATGTCCTCAAGTACAACCATGTCCTCAAGTACAACCATGTTCTCAAGTACAACCTTGTCCTCAAGTACAACCATGTCCTCAAGTACAACCTTGTCCTCAAGTACAACGATTTCCTCAAGTATAACCATGTAATCAAGTACAACCTTGTCCTCAAGTACAACCATGTCCTCAAGTACAACCTTGTCCTCAATTACAACCATGTCCTCAAGTACAACCTTGTCCTCAAGTACAACCATGTCCTCAAGTACAACCATGTCCTCAAGTACAACCATGTCCTCAAGTACAACCTTGTCCTCAAGTACAACCATGTCCTCAAGTACAACCTTGTACTCAAGTACAACCATGTCCTCAAGTACAACCATGTCCTCAAGTAAAACCTTGTCCTCAAGTACAAGCATGTCCTCAAGTACAACCTTTTCCTCAAGTACAACCATGTCCTCAAGTACAACCATGTTCTCAAGTACAACCATGTCCTCAAGTACAACCATGTCCTCAAGTACAACTATGTCCTCAAGTACAACATTGTCCTCAAGTACAACCATGTCCTCAAGTACAACCTTGTCCTCTATGGCAACCTTGTCTTCAAGTACAACCATGTCCTCAAGTACAACCTTGTCCTCAAGTACAACCATGTCCTGAAGTACAACCATGTCCTCAAGTACAACCATGTCCTAAAGTACAACCTTGTCCTCAAGTACAACCATGTCATCAAGTACAACCTTGTCCTCAAGTACAACCTTGTCCTCAAGTACAACCTTGTCCTCAAGTACAACCATGTCCTCAAGTACAACCATGTCCTCAAGTACAACCATGTCCTCAAGTACAACCTTGTCCTCAAGTACAACCATGTCCTCAAGTACAACCTTGTCCTCAAGTACAACGATTTCCTCAAGTACAACCATGTAATCAAGTACAACCTTGTCCTCAAGTACAACCATGTCCTCAAGTACAACCTTGTCCTCAATTACAACCATGTCCTCAAGTACAACCATGTCCTCAAGTACAACCATGTCCTCAAGTACAACCATGTCCTCAAGTACAACCATGTCCCCAAGTACAACCTTGTCCTCAAGTACAACCATGTCCTCAAGTACAACCTTGTCCTCAAGTACAACCATGTCCTCAAGTACAACCTTGTCCTCAAGTACAACCATGTCCTCAAGTACAACCCTGTCCTCAAGTACAACCATGTCCTCAAGTACAACCTTGTCCTCAAGTACAACCATGTCCTCAAGTACAACCTTGTCCTCAAGTACAACCTTGTCCTCAAGTACAACCTTGTCCTCAAGTACAACCATGTCCTCAGGTACAACCATGTCCTCAAGTACAACCTTGTCCTCAAGTACAAGCATGTCCTCAAGTACAACCTTGTCCTCAAGTACAACCATGTCCTCAAGTACAACCTTGTCCTCAAGTACAACCTTTTCCTCAAGTACAACTATGTCCTCAAGTACAACTATGTCCTCAAGTACAACCATGTCCTCGAGTACAACCATGTTCTCAAGTACAACCATGTCCTCAAGTACAACCATGTCCTCAAGTACAACCATGTCCTCAAGTACAACCTTGTCCTCAAGTACAAGCTTGTCCTCAAGTACAACCATGTCCTCAAGTACAACCTTGTCCTCAAGTACAACCTTGTCCTCAAGTACAACCATGTCCTCAAGTACAACCTTGTCTTCAAGTACAACCATGTCCTCAAGTACAACCATGTCCTCAAGTACAACCATGTCCTCAAGTACAACCTTGTCCTCAAGTACAACCTTGTCCTCAAGTACAACCTTGTCCTCAAGTACAACCATGTCCTCAAGTACAACCTTGTCCTCAAGTACAACCTTGTCCTCAAGTACAACCATGTCCTCAAGTACAACCTTGTCTTCAAGTACAACCATGTCCTCAAGTACAACCATGTCCTCAAGTATAACCATGTCCTCAAGTACAACCTTGTCCTCAAGTACAACCTTGTCCTCAAGTACAACCTTGTGCTCAAGTACAACCATGTCCTCAAGTACAACCATGTCCTCAAGTACAACCATGTCCTCAAGTACAACCTTGTCCTCAAGTACAACCATGTCCTCAAGTACAACCATGTCCTCAAGTACAACCTTGTCCTCAAGTACAACCTTGTCCTCAAGTACAACCATGTCCTCAAGTACAACCTTGTCCTCAAGTACAACCTTGTCTGCTAGGTTAATTAAAAAAAAAAAAGTAGAATTGGAATCAACATTTTTCTAGTGCTCCAGATTCTGTAGGTCTTTACTGGATGCCCCAACATTATTTTCTGATGCCCATTTCCCCACCCCACCCCCATAACTCATGTGCCCGACAGTTTCATCCATACCCATGCTCTTAGGCTGAAAGTGTATGAGCTGCGCCTGGGTGAGTGTAGTTGCGGTGCGCTCGCGTCCTGACAACTTTTCTGCCTCAATCAAGGATCGTCATCAGTTCAGTATATACAAGATGTGTTACACGGGTTATTTTCGAGAGGTATATACATGAGGTATATACAAGAAGTATATACATAAGGTGTATACATGAGTTATACACGAGCCTTTTCCATCCTATGGAGAGGGAGCATGGACACGGGGTTCGTCCCACAGTTACTAAAAACAACAGACATAGCCCCACTCCACAAAGGGGGCAGTAAAGCAACAGCAAAGAACTACAGACCAATAGCACTAACATCCCATATCATAAAAATCTTTGAAAGTGTCCTAAGAAGCAAGATCACCACCCATCTAGAAACCCATCAGTTACACAACCCAGGGCAACATGGGTTTAGAACAGGTCGCTCCTGTCTGTCTCAACTATTGGATCACTAGGACAAGGTCCTAAATGCACTAGAAGACAAAAAGAATGCAGATGTAATATATACAGACTTTGCAAAAGCCTTCGACAAGTGTGGCGTAATAGCGCACAAAATGCGTGCTAAAGGAATAACAGGAAAAGTCGGTCGATGGACCTATAATTTCCTCACTAACAGAACACAGAGAGTAGTCGTCAACAGAGTAAAGTCCGAGGCAGCTACGGTGAAAAGCTCTGTTCCACAAGGCACAGTACTCGCTCCCATCTTGTTCCTCATCCTCATATCCGACATAGACAAGGATGTCAGCCACAGCACCGTGTCTTCCTTTGCAGATGACACCCGAATCTGCATGACAGTGTCTTCCATTGCAGACACTGCAAGGCTCCAGGCAGACATCAACCAAATCTTTCAGTGGGCTGCAGAAAACAATATGAAGTTCAACGATGAGAAAATTCAATTACTCAGATATGGTAAACATGAGGAAATTAAATCTTCATCAGAGTACAAAACAAATTCTGGCCACAAAATAGAGCGAAACACCAACGTCAAAGACCTGGGAGTGATCATGTCGGAGGATCTCACCTTCAAGAACCATAACATTGTATCAATCGCATCTGCTAGAAAAATGACAGGATGGATAATGAGAACCTTCAAAACTAGGGAGGCCAAGCCCATGATGACACTCTTCAGGTCACTTGTTTTATCTAGGCTGGAATATTGCTGCACACTAACAGCACCTTTCAAGGCAGGTGAAATTGCCGACCTAGAAAATGTACAGAGAACGTTCACGGCGCGCATAACGGAGATAAAACACCTCAATTACTGGGAGCGCTTGAGGTTCCTAAACCTGTATTCCCTGGAACGCAGGAGGGAGAGATACATGATTATATACACCTGGAAAATCCTAGAGGGACTAGTACCGAACTTGCACACGAAAATCACTCACTACGAAAGCAAAAGACTTGGCAGACGATGCACCATCCCCCCAATGAAAAGCAGGGGTGTCACTAGCACGTTAAGAGACCATACAATAAGTGTCAGGGGCCCGAGACTGTTCAACTGCCTCCCAGCACACATAAGGGGGATTACCAACAGACCCCTGGCAGTCTTCAAGCTGGCACTGGACAAGCACCTAAAGTCAGTTCCTGATCAGCCGGGCTGTGGCTCGTACGTTGGTTTGCGTGCAGCCAGCAGCAACAGCCTGGTTGATCAGACTCTGATCCACCAGGAGGCCTGGTCACAGACCGGGCCGCGGGGGCGTTGACCCCCGGAACTCTCTCCAGGTAAACTCCAGGTAATACATACGTGGTATACACATTAGCTATATACACGAGATTTATAAATTTGCTGTATATACTGTGTGTGTCCAATATAAATCTTGTTGATTCCGTAATTATTTTTGTTATTATTATTATTATTATTATTATTATTATTATTATTATTATTATTATTATTATTATTATTATTATTACCAATGCACAAATCTATCTCCAATTACTTTTATCACATATTATGAATTAAACTCTCTCACGAGAGGGACAACGAGAGAGAGAGAGAGAGAGAGAGAGAGAGAGAGAGAGAGAGAGAGAGAGAGAGAGAGAGAGAGAGAGAGAGAGAGAGAGAGAGAGAAATGAAGGACGAATATTCGTTCCCAATTTCCTAATCGAGACCAACATCTTTCCTTTTTTTTGTGCAGCACTTGTCACTCTTCCCGTCATTAAGATGAGCGTAGTGGGTCTTGTGGTGGTGAGACGGAAAGGGAAAGTGGAGAGGGATGGAGGAAAGGAAGAGGAAGGAGGGGAAGTTGAGAAGGCGGTAAGGAAGCACAGAGGAAGGTAGGAGCGAAGAACGTGGCTTGGATTTATGTACAAGGTAGCTAACGGTGCTCTTATTAGCTAACCAAGAAATTAACTGGATGCTCTCTCTCTCTCACTGACGAAGCGCTTTCCCTCGGGCTAACAGATGTAGAGTATTTAACACTTCAGTCAACGTATACATGACTTCGTTGACGGAGGGTGACCCCTTGGCAGCCGAGTCTCTGTCGCCTCGCCGCTCTCTAGCATACACAGCAAGTGTGGCCATACCAACACTCAGAGGGATTATTGCTATATATACCGCCTTGCCAGATGTAAGCAGCCCATGTATGTAATGTTATTTTCAGTTAAATGTATTTAAATAAAGGTTAATTTACAGTGACTGAATCCTTACATTGCCTAACTCAGCTTATCATAGGTAAAGTAACCTAACCTAACTTAACCTAACCTAGCCTAACCTTTCTTGAAGCAATATAACGTACCCTAAACTAACTTAACGTAGTCTCACTTTACGGACCCAAATTTAAAGAATCCTAACTTTGAGTAACCTAATCTAAGTTTGCGTAGAATAACTTAACGTACCCAAACTTAACGTAGCCTAACTTAACGTAACCTAACCTAAAGTAGATTAAAATAAAAATATAAGTTTAGTAAAGGTTTAGGACAAACAATAAATAAGCAGTGAGACAACCGCAGTCTTATTTCATCCCCAGGACTCGGCTCCTGACGCAAGAGTCCCATTCATTGACTGTAGGACTGCCTGGGCGTCACTCACGGACTCAGGTATTCACTCACTGCACTCACTCAGCGAGTCCTGAATTCAAGCAATGTTGGTTCGTCATTAACGAACCATCATCACCGTCACATTCACGGGGAAGCGCTGAACACTCAAGGCAACCAGGTTTATTCCGAAGTGGTGACTCCAATTCTTAGAATCAAGAGCCCTTCACCAGCATCAAGGAATTCCCTTCTTGAAGAACAACGTCCCAGGAGCTCACTAGTGCCTCAGGGATCTAATCATGGTTACAGTAACACAATTATTCACTCGGTGACTCAGGAGACTCAATTACTCTCAGAGAAACAATGAGTCGCGGATTTGAGTGAGTACCAAATTACTCATTGACTTTCTAAATAATTCATAACCTCACTAAGAGATTAAAGGAGTCGTATGATTCGCTAAACTGAGAATGATATAGTGATCAGACGACTCGTCCAACAATTCGGGTCTCATTCAACACTTCAAGGGCTCATTCAACGACAGCGGAATCATTTCTAGAACTCACTTTCAGAAGTCTGCCAGCATTTCAGAAACTCGTCCAAAAACCAAACACTCACTTCTGAAGTCAACCAACATCAGGAATTTATACAAGGACTCAAGATTTACTGCTAGTAGCCAACCAAGACTCCAGGAACTCATCAGAGGATTCAAGACTCACTTTTAGTAGTCAGCCAAGACTCAAGGAACATACGGAGGATTCAAGACTCACTTCCAGTAGTCAACCAAGACTCCAGGAGCACATCCAACCACTAGAATCCTACTCCGCGGACCCTGTAAGCAACTAAAAAAACGCCTAGAACCTGCCTCTGGGTTCACTTCTAGGACTGAAGATAGTATGTGAAGCATTTCCCCCATGAATGCCTCAAAATTCATCGTGTGCTTCACACTGAACTCCCTTGACGTCTCAGGGAGCTCGAGCAGCTGCAGAAAACGTGTAAGTGAATTACCAGAGGTCAGAAGATGGCAAGAAAGTGAGAAAAAACCACAAGGAGCTGTCTCTCTAATTACAAAATGAAATTTGTGGACCTTTGGGTTGAGGACGTCGGATTTTTTTTTTTTGTGTCCTACTGAGGGACGAAACTATAATTTCGGGCGCCCTGGTTCGTACAATAAAAGTTTTGGGATCACCGAAGTTGTCGAAAGAGGCTACTAAAATGCCGGGAGCAAGGGGCTAGTAACCCCTTCTCCTGTACACATTACTAAAGTTAAAAAGAGAAACTTTCGTTTTTGTTTTCGGGCCACCCTGCCTCGGTGGGATATGGCCGGTTTGTTGAAACAAAGAAGAAGATATATACGTGTGTAGGATCGATGGCCTGGTGGATAGGGTGACACGTACGATTTTATGTATATATATATATATATATATATATATATATATATATATATATATATATATATATATATATATATATATATATATATATATATATATATATATATGCAATAAGATCACAGTAAACAGGTGATTTCAGAATATGCAAAACAACCACCTGAAAGAATAGAGAAATTCCAAGCGCTTTCGTGACTACTACATTATCAAGGAACTATCCATAGTTCCTTGATAATGTGAGTAGTCACGAAAACGCTTGGAATTTCTTTATTCTTTCAGAGTGGTTTTTTGGCATAAAATTAAATATTATATATTATAATATATATATATAATATTTAATATTTATATAATATTATATATTATGTAAAATTTTAAAATATATACATTTTTATAAAATTAAAAATATATATATAATTATATAAATTATATATATAAATATATAATATTATAATTATTTTTTAAATATTATATATTTATATAAATATATACATATATTTATATATTATATTTATATATTATTTTTATTTATTTATATATAAATATATATATAATATATATTTATAATTATAAAATTATATACATGTGTGTGTGTTTGGTGTGTGTGTGTGGTGTGGGGGTTGTTGTTGGTGTGTGTGTGTGTGTGGTGTGTGTGTTGTGTGTTTGTGAGTGTGTTGTGTGTGTGTGTGTGTAAAAAAGAATTTGTTTCTGAGTGGTAAAACATATTTTTGGGGCAGTTGAAAGTTAATTTGAAACACGTAATCAGAAATAAAAATTTGGTCATCTTGACTGGGTAATAAAAAAAAGTTTTGGACTCGTGAAAAAAATTAAGTTGGGGAGATTGATTTATGAAAATGTAAATAGGTGAGTCCCCGACTTAAGTAAAAAAAAAAGTAAGTTATGAAATGATGTGTATCCAACCACACTCTCCCCACTACCTGTTAGGGGTAAACACAAGCCACACTCTCCCACTACCTGTAATATTTTATACACAACCGCTCTCCCCCCACCTGAATTGTGATACACAAGCCCACTTCCACCATTACCTGAATATGTGTAACACAAGCCACACTTCACCATTACCTTAATATGTGTATACACAAGCCCCACTCTCACCATACCGTAATATGTGTATAACAAGCCCACTTTTCCCCCATACCCCGTAATATGTGTATACAAAGCCCATTCACCATACCTGAATATGTGTATACACAAATACACTTCACCACTACCTGTAATATGTGTAACCAAGCCACACCTCACCCTACCCTTTAAATTTTGATCACAACTAACTTCACCACTACCCGTATATTTTAAAACACAAGCCACACTTCACACTCCTGTAATATGTGTATCACAAGCCAACCCCCATTACCGTAAAATGTGTATACACAACCACTCTCCCACTACCTGTAATATGTGTATACCAAGCCACCTTCCATTACCCGTAAATTGTATACAAAGCCCACTCTCACCCATACCGTAATTGTGTATACACAACCACACTTCACCACTCCTGTAAATGTGTTAAAAGCCACATCTCACCATTACCTGTAATATGTGTATACACAAGCCACACTCTCACCACTACCTGTAATATGTGTATACACAAGCCACACTCTCACCACTACCTGTAATATGTGTATACACAAGCCACACTCTCACCACTACCTGTAATATGTGTATACACAAGCCACACTCTCACCACTACCTGTAATATGTGTATACACAAGCCACACTCTCACCACTACCTGTAATATGTGTATACACAAGCCACACTCTCACCACTACCTGTAATATGTGTATACACAAGCCACACTCTCACCACTACCTGTAATATGTGTATACACAAGCCACACTCTCCCATTCTGTTAATATGGTTATACACAGCCACACTCTCCCCCAACCTGTAATATGTGTATACAAAGCCACACTCCCCCCACTACTGTAATATGTTTACACAAGCCCCACTTCACCACTACCTGTAATATGGGGAATACAAAAGGCACACCCCCCACTCCCTGTAATTGTGTATACACAAGCCACACCCCCCCACTACCGAAATATGTGTTACAAAACCACATTTCACCACTACCTGTTTATGTGTAAACAAGGCACCCTCACCACTACCGTAATATGTGATACACAAGCACCTCTCCCATACCTGTAATAGTTTTAACACAAGCCACACTCTCACCACTACCTGTAATTTTTTTTAACAAAGCCACACTCTCCCCATACCTGTAATATGTGTTACACAAGCCACACTCTCACCATTACCTGTAATTGGTATCACAACCCACTCTCACCACACCGTAATATGTATACAAAAGCCAATTTACCACTACCTTAATAGGTACACAAGCCACACTCTCACCATACCTGAATAGTGTACCCAAGCCACATCTCACCCACCTGTAATATGTTTTTAAACACAAGGCACACTCTCCCCACTACCTGTAATATTGTAAACACAACCCACCTTCCCACTACCGTATATGGTTCCCAAAACCCCACACTCCACCACTCCCTGTAATATGTGTATACAAAGCCACATCTCACCATCCCTGAATATGTGTATACAAAAGCCAACTTCACCATACCTTTTAT
This sequence comes from Cherax quadricarinatus, assembly GCF_026875155.1. Taxonomy (NCBI): domain Eukaryota; kingdom Metazoa; phylum Arthropoda; class Malacostraca; order Decapoda; family Parastacidae; genus Cherax; species Cherax quadricarinatus. Next base: position 90,674,474 of record NC_069400.1, read on the forward strand.
ATTTTTAACCAAGCCACACTCTCACCATCCTGTAAATGTGAACACAACCACACTCTCACCACTACCTGTAATATTTTTGTTTACACAAGCCACACTCCCCCATCCCTGAATATGGATACACAACCACACTCTCACCACTACCTGAAATAGGTTACACAACCCACACTCTCACCACTACCTGTAATAGTGTAACAAAAGCCCATCTCCCACTACCTGTAATTTTTGGTATACACAACCCACACTCTCACCACTACCTGTAATTGGTACACACAACCCACGCTCTCCCACTCCTGTAATAGTTACACGTGATGTTTAATTTTCAAAAAAAACATTTGCGTGGTATAAATGTGTCCCCGGAGAACAAGTGGAAGTGGCCCAGATAGTTTAAGATTTGCCAGGGTGGCAGAGACGTATAAGAGTGCCGGGTGTGGTAGGAGAGGTATAAGAATGCCATTTTGTGGCAGAACAGTTTGATATCAGTGTGTCATAGCAGGTATAAGAAAAAAGGGTGTGGCAGAGTAGGGGATGAGATTCCCTGGTGTGGTTGGAAAAGGGTGAAATGCCCAAAGTTGGCGGGGAGGTTGGTATCAGTGTGTGGCAAAGCAGGATAAGTACCAGGGGGTGGCAGTGCTGCAGAGAAAAGCAGGCAGGTTGGAGTGCCGGGTGGGCAGGGCAGGGGAAGGAGGGGAGGTTGTGGGGGGCAGGAATGAGAGTGCCGGATTGGCAGGGGGAGAAATGAAGTGCCAGGGTGTAGTGGGCAGGATGAGAGGGGCCAGGGGGTGGGAGGGAAGGTGTGAGAGTGCCAGGGGGTGGCAGGGCGGACGTGAGAGTGCCAAGGAGTGACGAACATATTGGACTACCCTCCCCCACCCCATTGAACAAACCTGACTGTGTCGTTTATATCATGTTCACTAACAGTGAGTTGTGTGTATGATCAGCTCTGATACAAGTCTCGACTTACTCGTTCGCTGGCTCATTGTTTGCTAATTCTTAGTCGTTTGTTTTCTTACTGTCCAGTTTTGAGACAGTGCTTTGTTAAAAGAGAGAGAGAGAGAGAGAGAGAGAGAGAGAGAGAGAGAGAGGAGAGAGAGAGAAGAGAAGAGAGAGAGAGAGAGAGAGAGAGAGAGGACAGACAGACAGAACAGACAGACAGACAGACTGAGAGGTGGTATTGTAGGAGTTATTACACATTTAAATTTATGCATGTTTCCGAATCTGGACAGTACTGGCATGTTTGATCGCTGGTTGGTTTGTTCTCACCTATTTGTGGTTGCAGGGGTCGAGTCACAGCTCCTGTGTGTGTGTGTGTGTGTGTGTGTGTGTGTGTGTGTGTGTGTGTGTGTGTGTGTGTGTGTGTGTGTGTGTGTGTGTGTGTGTGTGTGTGTGCGTGCGTGTGTGTGTATTTGATCATTGGTACCTATTCTTGAAACTGAGCATCGTATTTCCTTCCATCACTACGAACTGGTAGCACGTATATCCTCCTCTTCAACATAAGGAGTATCAAGCCATTTAACAAGTCATAATATGCTGCTGATGACACTGTACTGACGAGAAGCTTCGTACTCCCACCAGGTACTTTTTTAGTTCTAAGAGATGGATACAATGAGAGCGTGTATATATATGCGCAATATATATATGAGCAATATAATCGCAGACAAGCAATCTTAACAATGAAATGCATGAAAAACTACTGGGGTATGTAAATTTTTAGCTTAAGGTCTTTCACGCGTCTTCATGCTTCATCAGGAGCAATGCAATGTTGCAAGAGCAGCAATAGGTAGACTGAGGGGAAGTTTTCTCAGAGGAAGGTAGCATGTTGATGCTAGCCTGTGGTGGACAGACTAGCGTGAAGATGCTACCGTCCTCTGAGAAAACGTCCTACCTATTGCTGCCCCTGCAGCATTGCGTAGCTCCTGATGACGCACGAAAACATTGAAAGATATTAAGCTTAAGATTTCCATTCACTCGTGGTTAATCTTGCATTTATATATATATATATATATATATATATATATATATATATATATATATATATATATATATAATATATATATATATATATATATATATATATATATATATATATATATATATATATATATATATTATATATATATATATATATATAAAATATATATATATATATTGTGTGTGTGTGTGTGTGTGTGTGTGTGATGAATGGTTTGAAAAACCGACAAGTTGAAGATTGAGACACTTATGCAGCATATGGGAATCTTTATTCAGGAAACGTTTCGCCACACAGTGGCTTCATCAGTCCAATACAAAGAGGAAGGCGTAAGGAGAGGAGGAGTATGAGGTAATCAGTCCCTCAGCCTAGAGTCGATGTGTTCAGTCCATCAATCTTGTAGAATGTCAGCATAGTTGCTGATCCCCATATGTGTTCTACAGCATACCATAGTACCATCCATGTGCTTTATATAGAAGACCCCTTAGGCCTGTGACTGTATGACGTCACGGGATGCAGCTTGAGTGTGAGGCGAGCTACCTCGGCCTCAGTCGGCGTTTGACATACGCAGGACAAGGCAGAGGCTGGGCTCCATCTCCCATTACCAGAGTCTGACAATTATCGTTACCATCCAAGAAGTGTGTCTACCTTCAACCCTCGATATCTCCTTTTAGGAACCCCTACGACATATATATATATATATATATATATATATATATATATATATATATATATATATATATATAATATATATATATATATATATATATAATATATATATATCTATATATATCTATATATATTAATATATATATATATATATATATATATATATATTATATATATATATATATATATATATATATATATATGTATATATATATATATATATATATATATATATATATATATATATATATATATATAATATAAAATGTCGTGCCGAATAGGCAGAACTCGATCTTGGCTTAAATAGCAACGCTCATCTTGCCATATATGGAGAAGCGAAAATTTGTGTATGCAATAATTTCGCCAAAATCATTCTTAACCTAACGAAAAAATATATTTCACTGTGTTTGTTTATATTAAATTATTGTAAACAAATTTAAAATATATTTAGTTGGTTTAGGCTAAAATAAATTGTTCTTGCTATAATAAAGTTAGTAATTTTTTAAGATTCTTTGGAACAAAATTAAAAATTTTTATATTAACATTAATGAAAAAAAATATATCTTTAAACGTATAAGAGAAAATTTTAGAAAGGACTTAATTTTAAATGAGTTGCTAATTGACCAGTTTTACATATTCGGCACGACATATATATATAAATATATATATATATATAATATATATATATAAATAATATATTATATATATATATATATTATAATATATTATATATATAATATAAATATATATTATAATATGTTGTGAGCAAAGTAACATTTATGAAGGGATTCAGGGAAACCGGCAGGCCGGACTTGAGTCCTAGAGATGGTAAGTACAGTGCCTGCACTTGAAAGAGGGTTTGTTTAATGTTGCAGTTTAAAAACTTAGTGTAAAGCACCCTTCTGGCAAGACAGTGATGGAGTGAATGATGGTGAAAGTTTTTCTTTTTCGGGCCACCCTGCCTTGGTGGGAATCGGCCGGTGTGATAATAAAAAAAAATAAAAATATAATATGTCGTGCCGAATAGGCAGAACTTGCGATTTTGGCTTAAACGGCAACTCTAATCTTGGCATATAGGTCAAACCAAAATTTGTGTATGCAATAATTTCACCGAAATCGTTCTGAACCTAACGAAAAAAATATATTTCACTGTGTTTGTTTAGTATTAAATTATTGTGAAGAAATCTAAAATATATTTAGTTGGGTGTGGCATGCAAAGAGTACGCAACCTTTATTCGGCGCATGTACACACCCTCATTTACAGGCTATCTCCCCCAACCAGCGAACCAGGTTGCTAAGAGTTGACGATGGGGCCCCGTCGTTCAACTAGTGACCAGGTTCTAGCCAATAAGATGGTGGTTTTGGCAATCGCAGAGGTTATGTGGGTACCACTCTCCTGTCTGCCCTTGTCATTCCCATTCTAGAGCTGGTTGAAGCACGGTCTGCTATCTTGTGGCTTCTATTTCTGCCTTGCTTACCGTGGAGTGCACTATACTTATCACTGTACATAGTGTACATATTGCTGTTCTAAATTGGTGAAGGATAATATAAGTCTAAACTTTTTCTGCTGTGTTTATTTTGCTCCCATTACACCCGGGATAACAGGCCATTTGGAATTCTGGGTTGTAATATTGGGTTAGGCTAAAATAAATTGTTTTTGTTATACACCCGGGATAACAGGCCATTTGGAATTCTGGGTTGTAATATTGGGTTAGGCTAAAATAAATTGTTTTTGTTATAATAAGGTTAGGTCAGTTTTCTAAGATTCTTTTGGTGCAAAATTAAATTTTTTTACATTAACATTAATGAAAAAAATATATATTTAAACCTATAAGAGAAAATTTTAGAAAGGACTTAATTTTAAATGAGTTCTTGCTAATTGACCAATTTTACATATTCGGCACGACATATATATATATATATATATATATATATATATATATATATATATATATATATATATATATATATATATATATATATATATATATTATATAATTTATATATATATATATTATAATATATATATATATATATATATATATATACATATATATTATATATATATATATATATATATATATATATATATATATATATATAATATATATATATATATATATATAATACTATATAATATATATATATATATATATATATATATATATATATATATATATATATATATATATATATATATATATATATTCAAGGATTATGTGGATTAAAATAAGCGTCAGATGCGAAAAGTGGGTCATAATAAGTGTGTATGCACATGGAGAAGAGAGGAGTGTAGAGGAGAGAGAGAGAGATTTTGGGAGATGTTATGGGGGTGTGTAGAAATTTTTGAACCAAGTGAGAGAGTAATTTTGGTACGGGACCTAAATACTGAAGCAGGAGAAACATTTATAGAGGATATGGTAGATAAGTTGTATAGAAAGGAGTTTGGTCATAGGTAGAACATATATTAAGAAAAAGAGGATATATAAGTATGCAAGATATGATATAGGGCGTAATGGCTGTAGTTTGTTGGATTACGTACTGGTAGATACAAGACTGTTGGGTAGTTTCAAGATGTCCATGTCTAGAGACGTGCCACATATATATCAGATCACTTTTTAGTTGTAGCTACAGTGAGAGTAAAAGGTAGATGGGATACAAGGAAAATTGATATAGCAGGTACGAGAGAGGTGAAGGTTTATAAAGAGGAGGCCGTTAGGGTAAGATATAACCAACTATTGTAGGACAGATGGGATAGTGAGAGTAGAGGCAATGGGGTTGAAGATGTATGTAGGGTACAGGAAACTGGGTACATGAGGGAAGAAGAGCGATTGTTGGAATGACACTGTGAAGAGATTATTAACAGAGAAACAGTTAGCTAGCATATGAAAGGTTTTTTAGAGAGTTGAAGCGATACAAGGAGGGAAGAGTATATGGAGAGAAAAAGAGAGGTTAAGAGAGTGGTGAAGCAACGTAAAAAGAGAGCAAATGAGAGAGTGGGCGAGATGTTATCAACAAATTTCGTTGAAAATTCAAAAGTGTTTTGGAGTGAGATTAATAAGTTGAGGAAGCCAAGGGAAAGAATGGATTTGACACTAAAAAGTAGGAAAGGACAGTTATTCAATGGAAAGTTAGAGGTATTAGGAAGATGGAGAGAATATTTTGAGGAATTGTTAAACGTTGATGAAGTTACGGAAGCTGTGATTTCGTGTATAGGGCAAGGAGGAATAACATCTTGTGGGAGTGAGGAGGAGTGAGTCGTGAGTGTGGGGGAAGTTCGTAGAGAGGTAGGTAGAATGAAAGGGGGTAAGGCAGCTGGGATTGATGGGATAAAGACAGAAATGCTGAAAACAGGTGGGGATATAGTTCTGGAGTGGTTGGTGCTTTTATTCAATAAATGTATGGAAGAGGGTAAGGTACCTAGGGATTGGCAGAGAGCATGCATAGCTCCTTTGTATGAAGGCAAAGGGGATAAAAGAGAGTGCAAAAATTATAGGGGAATAAGTCTGTTGAGTATACCTGGTAAAGTGTATGGTAGAATTATTATTGAAAGAATTAAGAGTACATGAACAAGGAGGCTTTTGGAAGGGTAGGTTGTGTGTACACCAATTGTTTACAGTGAAAAATATAGGTGAACAGTATTTAGATATGGGTAAAGAGATTTTTGTGGCATTTTTATGGATATGGAAAAGGCGTATGACAGGGTGGATAGGGGGGCAATGTGGCAGATTTTGCAAATGTAAAGTGAAGAGTTTTTACGAGGATAGTGAGGCTCAGGTTAGAGTATGTAAGAGAGAGGGAGATTATTTCCCAGTAAAAGTAGGCCTTAGACAAGGATGTGTGATGTCACCATGGTTGTTCAATATATGTATAGATGGGGTTGTAAGAGAAGTGAATGTGCGGGTGTTGGCAAGAGGTGTCGGGTTAAAAGATAATGAATGTAACAAAGAGGAGAATGTATGAGAGTATAGTTATACGAATGCTCTTATAGGGGTTTGAAGTATGGGTGGTGAATGTTGAAACAAGGAGAGGGCTGGAGGTAGTGGAGATGTCGTGTCTTAGGGCAATGTGTAGTGTGAATATAGTGCAGAGAATTCGTAGTTTGGAAATTAGGAGGATGTGCAGGATTACCAAAACTATTATCCAGAGGGCTGAGGAGGGGTTGTAGAGGTGGTTCAGACATGTAGAGAGGATAGAACAAAATAGAATGGCTTCGAGAGTGTATAAATCTTTAGTGGAGGGAAGGCAGGGTAGACGCTGGCCTAGGAAAGGTTGGAGAGAGGGAGGTAAAGGAGATTTTGTGTGCGAGGGGCTTCGACTTCCAGCAAGCAAGTGTGAGCGTGTTAGATAGAAGCGAATGGAGACAAATGGTTTTTAAGACTTGACGTGCTG
>NC_069400.1:90684000-90702965 GCF_026875155.1 Cherax quadricarinatus
GTGACCAGAAGTAGTTATCTAGTGATAATCAGAGAACAGAAGACAACACAAGAGAAGAAGAGAGAACACAGGACAAGTAACTGATGAGAAGAGAAAACAAGTCAACACTAGACAAGACAAGACAAGCAACCGATTTTCTGAAAGTGTGAGTCAAAGAATGTGTGACACTGCCAGATAAATGAGTAAGAGAAGGAGGAGGGGGGACGAACAGAGGGTGAAGCAAGGAGGGGAAGCAGGAAGGGAAGAAACGGTATAGTATGGGGAGGTAGGGGAGAAGAAAGTGAGGAAGGGGAAGAGAACGATGAAGAAGACGAGGAGGAAGAAGACATTGAGAACGCAGTGGAAGCTAATGCGGAAGACTAGGAGGAGGAAGACTAGGAGGAGGAAGACTAGGAGGAGAAAGACTAGGAGGAGGAAGACTAGGAGGAGGAAGACTAGGAGGAGGAAGACTAGGGGGAAAATACGGAAGACTAGAGGAGGAAGACTAGGAGGGGGAAGACTAGGAGGAGGAAGAAAACTAGGGGGAGGAAAAAAACAGGAGGAGGAAGACTAGCAGAGGAAGACTGGGGAAAAAGAAGGAAAGACTACGGGAAAAAGGGAAGGAAAACTAGCAGGAGGAAGATAAGGGAAAGGAAAGGACTAGCAGGAGGAAAGACTAGAAAAGGAAGACTAGGAGGAGGAAGACTAGCAGGAGGAAGACTAGCAGAGGAAGACTAAGGAGGAAGCTACCCGGAAAAGACGGGAGGAGGAAGACTAGGGGGAAAAAGACTGGGAGGAGGAAGCTAGCAGGAGGAAGACTAGCAGGAGGAAGACTAAACAGGAGGAAACTAGGGGGAAAGGAAGACTAGAGAGAAGACAAGGGGCAGGAAGGAAGACTAGAGAGGAAACTGGGAAGGAGGAAAAGGGAACAGGAGGAAGACTAGGGAGGAAAGGCTGGGAAGGAGGAAAAACTAGGAGGAGGAAGACTAGAGGAGGAAGACAAGGAGGGGGAAGACTAGGAAGAGTGAAGACTAGCAGGAAAAGACTAGGAGGGGAAGACTAGGAGGAGGAAGACTAGGAGGAGGAAGACTAGCAGGAGGAAGACTAGCAGGAGGAAGACTAGGAGGAGGAAGACTAGGAGGAGGAAGACTAGGAGGAGGAAGACTAGGAGGAGGAAGACTAGCAGGAAAGAAGACTAGGAGGGGGAAGACTACAGAGGAAGACAGGAGGAGGAAGACTAGAAGGAGGAAGACTAGGAGGGGGAAAGACTGGGAGGAGGAAGACTAGAGGGGGAAGATTAGGGGGAAAAAGACTGGGAAAAGAAGACTAGGAGGAGGAAAAACTACAGGAGGAAGACTAGAGGAGAAAGACTAGGGGAAGGAAGACTAGAAAAGGAAGACTAGGAGGGGAAGACAAAAGGGAAAGAAGACTAGCAGGAGGAAGACTAGCAGGAAAAAGATTAGGAGGAAGAAGACAGCATGGGGAAGACTAGGAGAAGGAAAACAAACAGGAGAAGACTAGAAAGAGAAAGACTAGGAAAAAGACAGCAGGAAGAAGACTAGGAGGAGGAAGACAAAAGGGGGAAAGGAAGACAAGAGGAGGAAGACTAGAAGGAAAAAGACTAGGGGGAAAGGAAGACTAGAAGGGGAAGACTAGGAGAAGGAAGATTAGGAGGAGGAAGACTAGAGAGGAAGACTAGGAGGAGGAAAACAAAAGGGGGAAAAGGGAGGGAAACTAGAGGAGGAAGACTAGAGAGGAATAAGGAGGAGAAGCCCCTGGGAAAAAAACCCTAGGAAGGAGTTAAGACTAGGAGGAGGAAGATTTAGAAGGAAAGATTTAAGGAAAGAGCCCCTGGGAAAAAAGCCCCTAGGACAAGAACTGGGAAAAGAGGAAGACTAAGAGACCTAGGACAGGAAGACATAGGTAATGTCAAGGAAAGACCCTCATTGAGTTCACCTAGGCACTCAAAGTTACCTAGGCACTAAAATGAGTTTACCTAGCACTCATGAGTTTACCTTAGGCACCTCAATGAGTTTACCTAGGCACTCAATGAGTTTACCTAGGCACTCATGAGTTTACCTAGGCACTCAATGAGTTTACCTAGGCACTCATTGAGTTTACTTGAGCACTCATTGAGTTTACCTAGGCACTCATTGAGTTTACCTAGGCAACTCTTTGAGTTTCCCTTAGGCACTAAATGAGTTTACCTGGGCCCACTCAATGATTTACTAGCACTCATTGAGTTACCTAGGCACTAAATTGAGTTACCTAGGCACTCATTGAGTTTACCTAGGCACTCAATGAGTTTACCTAGGCACTCACTGAGTTTACTTGAGCACTCATTGAGTTTACCTAGGCACTCATTGAGTTTACCTAGGCACTCATTGAGTTTACCTAGGCACTCAATGAGTTTACCTAGGCACTCATTGAGTTTACTTAGGCACCAAATTGAGTTTTACCCTAGGCACTCATTGAGTTTCCCTTAGGCACTCATTGAGTTTAGACCTCTAGGCACTCAATGAGTTTACCTAGGCACTCATTGATTTTACCTAGACCGGCAACTCATTGAGTTTACCTAGGCACTCATTGAGTTAACCTGGGCACTCATTGATTTACCTAGGCCACTCATGAGTTTACCTGGGCACTAAATGAGTTTCCCTTTAGCACCCTGAGTTTACTTAGCACTCATTGAGTTTGTTTAGGCACTCTTTGGGAGTTTCCTAGGCACTCATTGAGTTTACCTAGGCACTCATTGAGTTTACTTAGGCACTCATTGAGTTTACCTAGGCACTCATTGAGTTTACCTAGGCACTCATTGAGTTTACCTAGGCACTCATGAGTTTACCTAGGCACTCAATGAGTTTACCTAGGCACTCATTGAGTTTCCCTTAGGCACTCATTGAGTTTCCCTTAGGCATCATTGATTTTCCTGGGCACTCATTGAGTTTTACCTAGGACTCTTTGAGTTTACCTAGGCACTCATTGAGTTTACCTAGGACTCATGAGTTTAACCTAGGCACTCATTGTTTTTAAACCTAGGCACTCATTGAGTTTACCTAGGACTCATTGAGTTTACCTGGGACCATTGATTTTACCTAGGCACTCATTGATTTTAAACCTAGGACTCATTGATTTTAAACCTAGGCACTCATTAGTTTACCTGGGACCATTGAGTTTAACCTAGGCACTCATTGAGTTTACCTAGGCACTCATTGAGTTTACCTAGGCACTCATTGAGTTTACCTAGGCACTCATTGAGTTTACCTAGGCACTCATTGAGTTTACCTAGGCACTCATTAAGTGTTAATTTTACCTAGGCACCCATTGAGTTTACCTAGGCACCCATTGAGTTTACCTAGGCACCCATTAAGTTTACCTAGGCACCCATTAAGTTTACCTAGGCACCCATTGAGTTTACCTAGGCACCCATTGAGTACCTTAGGACCCATTAAGTTTACCTAGGCACCCTTTTAAATTTACCTAGGCACCCATTGAGTTACCGAGCACCATTGAGTTTACCTAGGCACCATTAAGTTTACCTAGGCACCCATTGAGTTTACCTAGGCACCCATTGAGTTTACCTAGGCACCCATTGAGTTTACCTAGGCACCCATTGAGTTTACTTAGGCACCCATTAAGTTTACCTAGGCACCCATTGAGTTTAAACCTAGGCACCATTGAGTTTACCTAGGCACCCATTAATTTTAATCTAGGCACCATTGAGTTTACCTAGGCACCCATTAAGTTTACCTAGGCACCCATTGAGTTTACTTAGGCACCCATTGAGTTTACCTAGGCACTCATTGAGTTTACTTGAGCACTCATTGAGTTTACCTAGGCACTCATTAAATTTACCTGGGCACCCATTGAGGTTATACCTAGATTTTACCCCCATTAAGTTTACCTAGGCACCCATTAAATTTCCCTTGGGCACTCATTGAGTTTCCCTTAGCACCATTGAGTTTACCTAGGCACTCATTGAGTTTACCTAGAAAAAACTCATTGAGTTTACCTGGGCACCCATTAAAAGGTTTTACCTAGGCACTAAATGAGTTTACCTAGGCACCCATTGTTTACTAAGGCACTCATTAAAATTTACCTAGGCACTCATTAAGTTTACCTAGGCACCCATTGAGTTTACCTAGGCACCCATTAAGTTTACCTAGGCACCCATTGAGTTTACCTAGGCACTCATTGAGTTTACCTAGGCACTCATTGAGTTTACCTAGGCACTCATTGAGTTTACCTAGGCACCCATTGAGTTTACCTAGGCACTCATTAATTTACCTAGGCACTCATTAAATTTAAACCTAGGCACTAAATTAAGTTTACCAAGGCACCATTGATTTACCTAGCACTCATTGAGTTTACCTAGGCACTCATTGAGTTTACCTAGGCACTCATTAAGTTTACCTAGGCACCCATTAAGTTTACCTAGGCACTCATTGAATTTACCTAGGCACTCATTGAGTTTACCTAGGCACTCATTAAGTTTACCAGGCACCCATTGAGTTTCCCTAGGCCCCCAAATTAAGTTTTACCAAGGCACCCATTGAGTTTACCTAGGCACCCATTAAGTTTACCTAGGCACCCATTGAGTTTACCTAGGCACCCATTGAGTTTACCTAGGCACTAATTAATTTTTAGCCTAGGCACCAGGCCATTGGTTTACCTAGGCACCCATTGAGTTTACCTAGGCACCCATTGAGTTTTCCTAGGCACTCATTGAGTTTACCTAGGTACTCATTAAGTTTTCCTAGGCACTCATTGAGTTAACCTAGGCGCTCATTGAGTTTACCTAGGCACTCACTGAGTTTACCTAGGCACTCATTGAGTTCACCTAGGCACTCACTGAGTTTATCTAGGCACTCATTGAGTTCACCTAGGCACTCACTGAGTTGACGGTAATAATAGTAACTGTGGTAGTGATGGTGGTGACAGTAACGGTGGTGGTAAATAATGCTACATCTACTAAGTGACATCTCCAGAGAATATTGTGTCAACTTAGTGATCCACTCCAGCATCCATCATGTGTCTGGTTTCGTAAAATTAATTACACCATAAAATTAGGTGGCTTCTCAATAGCGCTTTTGGATTGGCAATGAATGAATAGAAACCAACCAAATAAAAAGTGAGATCTTTAATAACAAACTTGTCTAGGTGGTAATAATTATAGTTAAAAGAACAGGAATAATTAAGGATATAATCTCCTATACAAATCTTGGAGTATAACTTAAACTTCAATATCATACTTATTCTGTACTTAACATATATATAGTGCTATGGGCTCTTCAGTTATACAACACACTAAAATGTTCATAATATGTGCCATCTTAAGTGCAACAGTAATGTAAATGTCTCTGTGTGTATGTGTAAGTGCTCGGATTGACTCCATTTGCAATGTGACTGACTGACAACAAGAATTACCTAGATAAAGAAACTTCTGGATCATCGAGGCAATCAAACCGCTCACTTGAACAATATGACGACGCATTCGCCAAGCAAATGTAATGCTCGAAGCAGCAAATTCTCTCCGAGAAGGCCAAACTCACTTATAACTGAAACTGTGTTCAGCAGTTCTAGATTTCCGACTAAGACAGTGCGTAGATGCCAAAGCAATGTAGGTCGAGAGTTGAACTCGGGGCCAGAGATATAGTGCCTCATGGCACGTGACCTTTGAAAACGTCAAATATCACTAAGTGTAAATGATGCTATATGAAGAGAGTTGCACAGTTAGGAGATGCAGGTCCTGCCTCACCAACAGAGACAAACTCTAATAAAACCAGTCTAAATATCACGACAGAGCAGACTTATAGAGAGAGAGAAAGAAAAAGAGAAAGAGAGACAGAAGAGAGAGAGGGAGAGGGGAGGGAGGGAGAGAAATGAGAAGAAAGAGAGAGAGAGAGAGAGAGAGAGAGAGAGAGAAGAGAGAGAGAGAGAGAGAGAGAGAGAGAGAGAGAGAGAGAGAGATGTAGGGGAGGTAGATACAACATCTGGTGACTCGTACCAGCCTAACCCTGGCAACAAATGCAAAACAAGCGGGCAAGTAGTTGGCAGCGAGTTGGCAGCCAGTCAAAAATCTCCTTCACCGAAGACAATAACAGGTGTACTTGTTACATCCTACCTATGTACGTGAGCTAATGATGTAAGTCAGATAGAAATGTAGAGAATGAAATTTACATTTTAGCTATTAACGAAAAAAACAACAAAATAAAATTAAAAAGAAAAATAAATATAAATACATGTATTTTATATATAAATATATATATATATATATATATATATATATATATATATATATATATAGTATATAAATGTATATATATATATATATATATATATATATATATATATATACATATATATATATAATATATATATATATATATATTTTATATATATATATATATGTGTGGGTGTGGTGTGTGTGTGTGGTGTGTTTATAAATATATGTATTATATATATATAATTATATATATATATATTATATAATATAATATATATATAATATATATATATATTAATATATATATATATATATATAAAAATATATGTATAATTATATAATATATATATATATATATTTAAAATATATTTTAAAATTATATAAATATTTTAAATTGTGCCCCGAACAAGGGGTATTGATAAATAACAACCTGCATTACCCAAAAGGACTAAAAACCCATGCTGTTTTGGGCCTTTCCCTTTTTGGGGGGCCCAAAAAACTCATAAAACCCCTTTTACCCAGGGGCCCAAAAAAAATTTTCTACCCAAAGCTTTTTTTCTCAAAATTAATAGGCAAATTTCCTTAATATTAAGCCCTTGTATAATCACCCGCTAAAAAACCATTTTTTTCATCATCCAAACTAGGCTATTCTTAATTTTAATGTCTTTTCCTATCTTTTAAAAAATTTCACCCCGCTAAATCATTATTATCGTTTTAAATTTTATAAAACAACCCGTTTTCAATGTCATTCCTTTTCTTTTATTTTTTGAAAATTTTTATTACATCATAACTAGGCTATCCCAATTTTTTAATGGCTTTTACCATCATTTTTAAATAATTTATCACCCCCTAATATCTTAAAAATTATTACCAACAACCGGATTCATTAAACCATTTAAACCTAGTTGCAATCACCACTTTGCAACCACCTTGTCCCCTTGTTTACCTTGTCCCACTGTCAAGAGGGGTTTACGACCCAATAGTTATGCCGAGGGCCCAACCAACCATAATGTTCTTTTTTGCAAAACTTTTGGTAAAAACAAAACCCGGAAACATCATGAAACCCCTGGTATAAGGAGCAACCCTGAGCTTTTGTATAAATTATTTTTTAAAGGGGGGCTGGAAAAATTTGGATTTAACTAAATAACTACGATTTGTAAAATCCCATAATTTAGTTTATAGGGTTACCCCTTTTATATTTTTTCAAGAGAGAGGACCTATTGGGTTTTTCCCGTAAGGGAATTGTTTTTTGGGTTTTTTTTTTTTTACAATTATCCGGTTTTGGGGGGTTTTGGCCACCCGCTTGCCTTTCCCCGACAGTTTGAGACTGGCGGGGGTCCCTCCACACTACCACTCCTAAAAACCTACCCTATTTGCAACTTTGCACAACATGAGCTAAAGAATATATAATATAAAATATATATTTTAAAAAATTAATATATATAATATATATAAATATATATTATAATATATATATAATATTTTATAAATAAAAACTGGGATGCTTAAATGTGGGGTGGTTTGGAGTGGGGGAATGACAAAAAAAACAGTGATTGCTGATTTTATGAATGAAAAGAAGTTGGATGTCCTGGTTTAACAAAACCCAAAGCTAAAAGGGGGTGGGGGAGGGGTTTTCAGGGGGGAAAAAAAAGGGGATTAAATCGGGAGTATCTGGGGAGATTTTAGAAAAAAGGGAAAGGGGGTGCAAAATTTTTAAATGTTTCCTTAGGGAAGGGGGAAAAAGAGAATATAAGGAAAAAATTCAAGAATTATTTTTGGGTTTAAAAGGGAAAAAGGTTTTTAAATGGGGGGGAAGGGGGGTCATAAAAAAGCGGGAAATGCCCCCCTTAGAAAAAGGGGAATCAGAGGGAAAGAGAAAATTTTTGGGGATTTTAAGTAAATTTGTTGGGGGAGCCTTTAAACCCAAAAGGGGAGGGGTTATTTTGGGGGTGGGGGACCTGAATGCAAAAGTAGGAAAAAAACTTTAGAGGGGGTTTTGGGTAGGTAATTTTGGGGTTTTGCCGGGTGTAAATGATAATGGACCCCTTTGGATTAAAACTTTGTATAAAAAGGGGGTTTTTATTAAAATTTAAACAAAATTTTTAAGAAAAAGGGAAAAATAATTTAACACGATATGATGTAGGGCAAATTTACGTAGGGTTTTTAATTAAAGTATTGGTAATTTTAAAAAACTTTGAGGGAACTTCAGGATGTACAGGTTTATAGAGGGGCCACAGATATATCAAATACTTTCTAGGTTGTAGCTAAATGGGGAGTAAAAAAGGGAGATGGGGTAAAGGAGAAAAGAAACATCAAAGAGAAAGGGGAATTTTAAAACTTAAAAAAGGAGACGTTAGGGTAAAAATATAAACACTTTGGAGGATGGGTGGGCTTAAAGAGAGGCATAGGCAATGGGGTCGAAGAGGGATGGGGAGGGTTTAAAAATGTAAATGTTAGAGTGTTTCAGCGAAGTTTGTGGTTTTCAGGAAAGTGGGGGCAGGAGGGAAAAGGAGCGATTTGGGGGGAATATGAGGGAAAGAAGTATAAGGGGGAAAAAGTTGCATATGAGAATTTTTACAAAAATTAAAATATTTCAAGGGGGGAAGAGTAAAATAGAAAAAAAGAGAGGTTAGGAATGGTTTAAGCAAAGTAAAAAAAAGAGCCAAAAGAAAGGGGGGGAGATGTTATCAACAATTTTTTTTGAAAAAAAGAAAAAGTTTTTGGAGTGAATTAACAAAATTAAAGAAAAACCCCAGAGAACAAAAGGGGTTTGTCATTTTAAAAATTGGGGAGGAGAGTTATTAAATGGAGGGGGTTAGAGGGATTGGAAAAATGGAGGGAATATTTTAGGAAATTTTTAAATGGTTTATGAAGAAAGGGGAAACTGTGATTTCGTGTATAGGCAAGGGGGGAATAACATCTTTTAGGGGTGAGGAAGAGCAGTTGAGTGTGGGGGAAGTTCGTGAGGCAAAATAGGTAAAATTAAAGGGGGGGGGCAGCCCGGGGTTGATGGGAAAAAAAGGGTAGAAAGTTAAAACAGGTGGGGGTAAAGTTTTGGAGGGTTGGGGCAATTTTTTAATAAATGTATGGAAGGGGGAAGGTTTCCAGGGATTGGCAAGAGCATGCATAGTTTTCCTTTTTAAAAGGCAAAGGGGGGAAAAGAGGTTTCCCCAAAAAATTTTAGGGGGGTAAGTCGTTGAGTTTTACCGGTAAAGTGATGGTAGGGGTTAAAATTGTAAGAATTAAGAGTAAAAACGGAGATAGGAACAGATTTAACAAGGAGGCTTTGGAAAAGGGAGGGGGTGTTGTGGCCAGGTTTTTTACAGGTGAAACATATAAGTGAACTTTTGAAAGGCTTAAAGAGGGCTTTTTGCATTTTTTGGGTTTGGGAAAAAGGGAATTAAAAGGGTGGATAGGGGGGCAATGTGCAGATGTTGCAAGTGTATGGTTTTAGGAGGTAAGTTACTGAAACAGTGAAAGTTTTTTTTCGGGATAGTGAGGCCCCAAGTTAGAGTATTTAAGGAAAAAGGGGGGAAATTTTTTTCCGGGAAAAATGGGGGTTGGGGGGAAGGGGGGAAGGGTGTTTTTTTTTGGGGGTTTTGGGGTTTTTGGGGGGTTGGGGGGGAGTTGGTAAAAGGTTATTTTTTTAAAGTGGGGTTTTTGTGGGGTTTTGGGGGTTTTTGGGGTGAGGATTTAAAGGTTTTTTTTTGGGGGTTTAAAAAAAATTTGGGGTGGTTATGGGGGGAAGGGGATTTTCTTGGGGGGGGGGGTTTGGGGGGGTTTTTTAATTTTTTGGGGGTGGAGGCATTGGGGGTTTATGAAAGGGAAACTGAAAGAGGGAAAAAGGGGGAGGGGATTTAAAAGTTTTGGAGGGAAAAAATTTTCCGGGGGAAAAAGGGGGTATGAGGAAATTTTCCCTTTAATGGGGGAAGGGGGGGAGTGGTTCAGCGGGGGGGGGGCCCTGGAAAAAAGTAACAAGGGAATGGTTGGGGAAAAAGAGAAAGGTTTTAATTAAAGGGGTCGGGGGACCCAAAAACTTTTTGGGGGTGGGGGCAAAGGGGGGGAATTTTTGGGAAAAAAGGGGGAAAAAAATTTTCCAAAGGGGTTTTATTTTGGGGGGAAGGGGGGGTAAGGGGGCGCCAGGAAAGGGTTTGGGGGGGAGGGGGGGAGATTTTTGTCGAGGGGTTTTTGGGTTCCCGAGGAAACGTAGGGGGGAAAGGTTGGGAATGGGAGACCAAAATGGGTTTTTTTTCTTTAGGGTTTTTGGGGTGTTGGCAAAAAGAAACAAAAAAATGATTCAAAGGGGGATTATCCTGGAGTGGGAAAACAGGGGCCTGGAATTTGGAAAGGGGGGGGTTTAAAGGAGTTTTTGTAGGGTTAAAAACCCCCCTTTTGGAAGCGGTTTATGGAGTAAGGGGGGGGAAAAGGGTTTTTTTTTGGGACCCCCCTTGGGGGTTGGAGTGTAAAAAAAAATTTAAATTATAAAATTTATTTAAAAATAATTATTAAAAATTTTAATTTTTAATTTTTTTAAAAATTATTAAAGAATTTTAAAAAGTATGATAATGAGATGAAAAGTTTTTCCTTTTGGGAACTTCCCCCCGGGTAAGGGTGTTTTAAAATAAAAATCCAACAAAAAAATAAAAATATTTTAAATAAAATATTAATATATATATATATAAATATATTTTATATATATATAATTTTAAATATATATTATATATGTAAATAAAATATAGATAGATAGATAGATAGATAGATAGATAGATAGATATTCTCCATGAGGAAGTGGAAAAGAATTCTTCCTCCGAGAGCTATGCGTGTCTTAAGAGGCGACTAAAATGCCAGGAGCACAATAATAATAATAGCATTTTTTCTATGATGGTGATAGTGACAGTGACGATAATGGTGATAGTGACGGTGGTGATAGTGATGTTAGTGACAGTGCCGGTGGTGGTAATGGTGGTTATAGTAACGATGGTGGTTGTGACGGTAGTGCCATTGACGGAGGTGATAGTGATGACAATGACAGTGACGGTGGTGGTGGTGGTGGTGGTGGCGATAGTGAAGGTAGTGACAGTGACGGTGGTGATGAAGGTGACAGTGATGGCAGTGACAGTGACGGTTGGGGTAGTGCGGGAGTGACAGTGATGGTGGTAGTAGTGACAATGACGGTGGTGATAGTGACGCTGGTGAAAGTGACCGTGGCGATAGTGACTGTGGTGATAGTGACGGCTGTGATAGTGACTGTGATGACGTGGTGGTAACGGTAGTGATAGTGACGATGTTGGTGGTTACGGTTGTGATAGTGACGGTGGTGATGGTTTGATAACGGTGGCAAATAGTGACAGTGGTGGTGGTAACAGTGGTGGTGGTGACGGTATTTGACGGGAGATGGTGGGGTACCAGTGACGGTAGTGACAGTCCCAGGGTAGTGGTGACGGTGGTGATAGTGACGGAAGCAATAGCGATTGTGAGGGTGGTGATAGTGGTGATGGTGACGTTGGTGATAGTGACTTTAGTGATAGTGACGATGGTGATAATGACGGTAGTGACAGTAATGGTGGTGATAGTGATAGTGGTGACGATGGTGATAGTGACGTTGATGGTGGTTACAGCAGTGATAGTGACGATGTTGATGGTGGTAACGGTAGTGATAGTGTCGATGGTGGCGGTTACGGTATTTATAGTGACATTGGTGGTAACAGTGATAGTGACGGTGGTGGTGGTAACGGTGGTAATAGTGACGGTTGTTGTGATGACGGTAGTGACAGAGATAATGACGGTGGCGATAGTGACCGAAATGACATCGATGGTGGTAACAGTGATAGTGATAACAGTAGCAGTGGCGATAGTGACTTCAGTGACAGTGACGGTGGTGAAAATGAAGGTAGTGAAAGTGACGGTAATGATGGTGACGGTTGTTACAGTGACGGTGGTGGTGATGGTGAAGGTGGTGGTTGTGACGGTACTGATTATGACGGTGGTGGTGGTAATTATAGTAACAGTTATGGTGATAGTGATCATAGTGACAGCGTCGGTGGTGGTGGCGGGAATATTTTAATGAACCATTAAATGCTGATGAAGAGAAGGAAGCTGTGATATCATGCACTGACCAGGGAGATATAACATCTTTTAGGAGTGAGGAAGAGCTATATATGAGTGTGGGGAGGTGCGAGAGGCTGTGGCTGAAATGAAAAAGGGTGAAGCAGCTGAGATTAAAGGGATGAAGACAGAAATGTTAAAAGCAGGTGAGGATATGGTATTGTAGTGAGTGGTGTTTTTTTCTAATAAATGTGCAAGAAGATTGCAGTAAACAGGTGATACCATAAAATGTATATTAACGACTGTGAAAAATAATTTTCAAACACTTTCATGAGTTCTCAAATTATAAAGTAACTGAAAAATTAACAGGACAGAAGAAGACTTATGAAGCTGAGATATCACCTAACATCTGACCTCACACCTGATCTCACGCTGAATGTGAGATTGTAGTGAGGATTTGGTCAGGTCATATATAAATTAAAATTTATAAGAGACTTGTCAGGCATAGTTATAAATTAAACTGATTTATATAACCCTGAACTAACATTCAAATTAAAATCAATGCTATTTTTTTATGAGATATAATTTGATTATATTTCCTCACAACCATGGACCTGCTTGACCTGCATTCTCGGACTTTTGAAAAATCAATTGGGAGGATAAAATCTCTCACGTGAATAAACAGAGCATTATACTCTTATCCATTCTGATACTATATTTTTGCTGTTGAAATCTTAGTTCAAGGCTTTTTCCAATTTCATCATAATAAGCTTCATTGCATTTTTTTACATGGAATATTAGAGATAATATTTTTACATTTATATTAAAGTAAAAATTAATAATTTAGTACCAAAAGAACCTTAGAAAACTTACCTAATCCTTATTATAACAAGCGCAATTTAATTTAGCCAATTCTAACTAAATGCAATTTAGATAAGTTCACAATAATTTAATAATAAATAAACACAATGAAATATATGATTTTCGCTTGGCTCAGAATGATTTTTTCGAAATTATTACATACAAAAATTTTCGTTTGCTTCATTCGGCAAGAAGAGCGTTGCTATTTAAGCCAAAATTGCAAGATTTATCTATTCGCCACGCCGTATATATATATAAAAAAAAAATATATATATATATATATATATATATATATAATATATATATATATATTATATATATATATATATGGGATGGCCCGATCGCTGAAAAGATGCTTGCCAACATGCTCAGGGCTGCAACATCAGATAGGGAGATTGCCCATCTCCAGGCTGTGAGTGCACCTCACTCTGGGGACTTCCTCCAAACAGTTCCCATATTGGCAAAGGGAACGTGACTCGATCCTAAGACCCTCCGTATTGCAGTGGCTCTGCGCCTTGCTGCCCCAATTCACACAGAATATACGTGTATTTTCAGCGAAGCGCAAGCAAACTAATACGGTCTACATGGTCTTAACTGTTCCAAAACCAAGGGCTGGCATGCAAGACACAATGAGATCAACGACATCATTAAGAGAACCCTTGCTACAGCTGGATGCCCAGCCGAGAGGGAGCCCCGATCACTAGCAGCCAACAATACCCACAACTCAGCAAACCGCCCCGACGGGATCACCATCTATCCTTGGAAGAATGGCAAGCTCTTAGCATGGGACTATACCTGTGTGTCCACACTGGCTGACACGTATATCCATCACAGTGTGGGGCGACAGGGAGGAGCTGCTGACCACAGGGAGGAGTACAAGATCAGCAAGTACAGGGACATAAGCAAACAGTATCAATTTGTCCCAGTGGGATCAGAGACCTTGGGATCATGGGAAAAAAATGCCACACGTTTCCTTAAAGAATTGGGTTCCAGACTCATCGACACCACCAGGGACCCAAGGGCAGCCGCTTTCATGTTCTAGCGCCTCAGCGTAGCCATCCAGAGGGGAAATGCTTGCTGCATACTTGGCTCGCATCCAGCCTCGGAGAAGCTGGAGGAAATTCATGATCTTTGATACATTGTGCCATTGTATTCATGTTTGTTTCTTCTGTAAATGTATTCTGTTTATTAATAAATGTTCACATAAAATATAAAATATATAGGGGGTGGAAGGAGAAGAAAATATTCAAACAGCTCCGGGGAGAACCTTGAGTTTTCCCTGAGGTACGTTTATTGTCTTCTATGAGGATGAGGGTCCCCATTCCAGCCATAGAGGTGGTACTTCCCTATGCATATATAGATATAAATATATAAAATATAATATATATAATAATATATATATATATATATATATATATATATATATATATATATATATTATATATTATATATATATATATATATATGCAATAAGATCACAGTAAACAGATGTTATCACAATATGGAAAACAACCACTATGAAAAAATAGCGAAATTCCAAGCGTTTCCGTGACTTCTACCATTACCAAGGAACTATAAAAGTCAAAACATCAATAGGAAGGCATATAAAGGGACAAGACTTACACCTCACAATCACGTCACCACAACAAAAAAATCAATTGGATGGCTAAAATCTCTCACGTGAATAAATAGAGCATTAGAATCTTGTCCAGTTCTAATGCTATATTTATGTTGTTTAATCTTAATTCGAGACTTTTACCAGTTTGACCGTAATAAACTTTATCTCATATTTTACAAGGAATCTTATAAACACATTCGTCAGCATTTTGGGAGGAATTTTTTATCAAAAGTTTTTTTTTTTACTGTATCATTATTTTTTAATACAACTTAGATATTAAAAGTCTTAAGAAGAGAAGGCATATCAACCAAATTTTCATGGTAAGGGAGAACCAACATATTTTTAGTTAAATAAAGTTGGTTGTCCTTTTTTGGATTGTAAAAAGTATTTCTATCTAATTTAAAGGATTTATCAATTACGTTTCATGGGTATTTTAGATCATTAGCTATTTCATAAATTTTGGAGATTGCCTCATCAACTCTGGTCTACAACTACGCAAAGCTCTCAAAAATATTGATGAGAAAACCATCCGTTTAACTCCATTTTGATGTGAGGAATAATATTGTATATAGGAACAGTTATTTGTAGGTTTTCTGTAAATTTTCAATTTAAAATCATTGTTACCCTTAATAATTAAAACATCTTCGAACTCAGTAGTAAACTTTATAAAATGAGCTAAGGTATTTAATTTAACAAGGAAATGGTTTATATCTACATCCTTAGGCATAAGACATAAAATATCATCAAAATATCTATACCACTCAGCTCTATTAGATAGGATTGTGTTAAGCAATGTTGTTTCGAAATATTCCATGTATAAATTACTAAGAACAGGTGAAAGAGGATTTCCCACTACCATATCAAACTTCTGAGTGTAAAACTCATCATTAAATACACATTTTGCATCAGCAATATAAAGTTTAATAAGTTTAATGATAGCAGGAACTGGCAGTGATAACTCATAATTAACAAGTTCTTCAGATAAAAAACTTAGTAAATCATCAACCTGAACTTTTGTAAACAGGAAAGTAACATCAAAACTAACCATGTTGATATAATTTAAGTCAGTGAAGTTGCTTAATTTATCCACTAAATCTATGGTGCTTTTAACATTAGAGTTAGAAATTTTTCCAACAACTGGGGTCAAAATGTCAACACGTCATTTAGACAATTTATAAGAAACTGAACCTATGGAGCTAATAATTGGTCTAACTGGATTACCTGGTTTCCTCGTTTTTATTAATCCATACATATAACAGCAATTTCAATAAAACAATAAAACATCTACTGAAATGCACAGATGAATTAATTAAAAAATTTACCTCCACTAAGCCATCTTTACCTTATATGTGGATTAATAAAAACGCACAAACCAGAGTTAAACTGTCGGTTTCCTTATCAATGTTATTGAGAGCTTTACGTATTTGTAGTTTAGATTTGATAGAAGAAGAAACCTCCAAAATTTATGAATTAGTTAATGATCTAAAATACCCAAGGAACGTAACTGACAAATCCTTTGAAATACTTTTTACAATCCAAAAAGTGACAACCAACCTTATTCATCTAAAAATATGAAAACTTGGTTGATGTGCCTTCTCTTTACAAAACTTTTAATATCAAAGTTGTATTTAAAAATCATGATACAGTAAAAAACTTTTGATAAAAACATCCCCTCAAAATGCTGGCGGATGTGTCTATTAGATTCCTTGTAAAATATGCGATAAAGTTTATTACGGTCAAACTGGTAAAAGTCTCGAATTAAGATTAAAACAACTTAAATATAGCATTAGAACTGGACAAGATTCTAATGCTCTATTTATTCGTGTGAGAAATTTCAACCATCCTATTGATTTTCAAAAGACTGAGAAAATTGTATCAAGCAAGTCCATGGTCGACACGAATATAATAGAATCATGTTTCATAAAAAGCAGTTTTGAAAGTATTTTGAATATTTCTTTAGGTTTACATATATTGGATTCATTTATAATTAATAAAATTTGGGAAGAATTTAATGATGCATTAGGCAAGTATAAACTCTTAATGCTTGTGTAGATTATCTGGTGTGTTTCACGGAGTCGGGTGTTGCTATGCTACTGTGAGGTGTAGTTTTGTGGTGACGTGATTGTGAGGTGTAGTCTTGTCCCTTTGTATGTCTTCCTGTTGATGTTTTGTTTTTTATGGTTCCTTGATAATGTGAGAAATCACGAAATCGATTGGATTTTCGCTATTTTTTTACAGTAGTATTTTACGTATATATATATATATATATTATATATATATATATATATATAATATATATATATATATATATAATATATATATATATATATATATATATATATATATATATATATTTGCTCTACTTTTGCAAAGTATTATCTATCAGGCGATCAGCCATGGCTCTAAGAGAGAAGAACTTTCTCCCCGTCCGATACTGTGTGCTGCTAGTTTTGTCATGACCATGCTGCGCTTAAAACTCTACACAGGGAGAAACGATGTCTAATAAAAACTTGTTTAGCAACGTTTCTCTTCTTCAAATAAGCAGTGATATATTCTGCCTCATGGTCCACTGCCTCTAATGCTTCAGAAAAAGAAGTAGCCTAATTTGTTTGGTTAAAAACATGTGTTTGAGACTCATGGTCAGATAAAGCTCATGAAAGTGTCTTGTTGTTGCTGAGGGAGTGCTCAAGAGTGCTTAAATGTACTCAGTAGTGCTCAAGAATGCTATAAATTGCTCAAAAGTACTCAAAAGTGCTAAAGAATTCTCAAATATGCTTAAGAGTGCTCGAGAATGCTCAAGAGGGCTCAAGAATGCTCAGCAGCTCGCGAATGCTCATTAATGCTCAGAAGTACTTAAGAGTGCTGAAAAATGCTCAAGAAAGCTCAAGAGTACATATGAGTGCTCATGAATGTTCATGAGTACTGAAGAGTGCTAAAGAGAACTCAAGAAGAGCACATGAAGGAACGGCTGAGACACTCTCAGAAAAACTTACGAGGGAATAACATCTATTACCAGAGATAAATAAGGTGAGAGAATCAGTGCAGGGAATATATGTTATGGATGATGCTGAAATATTGAATGTGTGTGGAGAGAGAGAGAGAGAGAGATGAGAGAGAGAGAGAAGAGAGAGAGAGAGAGAGAGAGAGAGAGAGAGAGAGAGAGAGAGAGAGAGAGAGAGAGAGAGAGAGAGAGAACAGAAATTATTTGTCCAGGACATTGAGGAATGAGATCCATTACAAGCAGTGAGGTGCCGGAAATATGAAGGAAGTGAGCGATGATGTAAGTAGGTGGAAAGTGGGAACAACAGCAGGGATGGATGGTGACAACAGCAGGGATGGATGGTGACAACAACAGGGATGGATGGTGACAACAGCAGGGATGGATGGGAACAACGGCAGGGATAAAAGCATAAGAACATAAGAAAGAAGGAACACTGCAGCAAGCCTACTGGCCCATGCCAGTAGGCTGGATGGTATCAACATCATTGATTGTTATTGCCAGGGTTGGTAGAGACAGAGTAGTTCTCTTGCATAAAGTGGAAGTAAGAGTTTAAGAATCAAAATAGAACTTGAGGTGTCTTGGGTACACCGCCTCAGTTATATGCCTGAACAGAAAGTACAAGTACAACTGCGACAACACAGAGTGGCTTGAATATTTACCTTGAAGAGAGTGAGTAGTACTTTAGATATGATAGAGCTGCAATTTTAAATTCTGAAAAGAAAGGCATGAGAAATTGTTGATCGGAAAGCGATGTGGCAAGTTTTGTAAAGGTGCGTAAGACGTGATTTGTTTGAAAATGGATTGGTTTTTGTATATCGTTCACGTTAAGGTTCGTGGAAAATATCTTAGTTTTGTAGTGACGGAGTGTTTAAGAGAAGAGTGTATGATGTCACCGTGGTTGTTGAAGATTTATATACCGAGTTGAAACAGAAGTGAGATATGTCGTGTTAAAAGATAACCAATCTGATACACGGAGAGTTATTGCAATTGATCTTTTCAGACGATAAAGTGCTTCTGGGTGATTCAGAAAAACACCTTAGAAATTAGTGGGAGACAATGAGAGACTGTATAAAGGAAGTTTAAAGTAGCTGTTGATAATAGCAAGGTGATGACAATAAGAAGAGAATGAAACAGTTGAGACCTGATTAAAAGCAGGATGGTGGGAGGAGCAAGAAATGACAATAATAAGACATATGGGTATATGAAGGAAGATGTAATGATATATAAGATGAAAA
>NC_069400.1:90703465-90735965 GCF_026875155.1 Cherax quadricarinatus
TTTTCAATGGGGGGACGTTACATCGTCTGCCGAGTCGATTACTTTCACAGGGAGTAATTTTCGTGTGCAAGTTTGGTACTAATTCCTCTAGGATTTTCCAAGTGTATATAATCATGTATCTCTCCCGCCTGCGTTCTAGGGAGTAAAGGTTGAGGAACTTCAAGCGTTCCCTGTAATTGAGATGTTTTATCGCAGTTATGCGCGCCGTGAAGGTTCTCTGTACACTTTCTAGGTCAGCAATTTTACCTTCCTTGAAAGGTGCTGTTAGTGTGCAGCAATATTCCTGCCTAGATTGTTCCACTTCCAGACAACTCTATGACTGAAGAAATACTTCCTAACATCCCTGTGACTCATCTAAGCTTTCAACTTCCAGTTGTGACCCCTTGTTGTTGTGCCCCATCCCTGGAACATTCTGTCCCTATCCACTTTGTCAGTTCCTCTCAATATTTTATATGTCGTTATCATGTCCCCCTCCCCCATCTCTCCTGTCCTCCAGTAGGACAAACCCTTCAGCTCCGGGACTAGACTTCCTGCAAACTTTTGCACTTTCTCTAATTTCTTGACTGTTTGACCAGGTATGGGTTCCATACTGGTGCTGCATGCTCCAATATAGGCCTGACGTACACAGTGTACAGCGTCGAGAATGACTCCTTATTAAGATGTCGAAAGGCTATTCTCAGGTTTATCAAGCGCACATATACTGCAGCAATTATTTGGTTCATGTACGACTCAGGAGTTGTGCTCGGTATGATGCTTACACCAACATCCTTTTAACTGAGTGAGCTTTTGCAGCCTCTGACCTCTTAGAGTGTACTCCGTCTACAGTCTTCTTTTTCCTTCCCCGAGCTTCATAACTTTGCAATTGCTAGGGTCAGACTTCAGCAGACATGTGTCGGACCAGGCTGACACCCTGTCCGGACGCTCTACTAGGCTTACTTGATCCTCGTCCGCTTGTATTTACCTCCTTCGTCTGCGAACAAGGACAGCTGTTAATCTATCCCTTCCGTCATGTCATTCACATATACAAGAAACAGCGCCGGACCTAAGACTGACCCTCGTGGAGCTCCACTGGACACATGCACCCATTCTGATATGTTGTTTCCTTCCTGTCAGGTATTCCCTGATTCACTACAATGCTCTCCCTCCCATTCCTGCCTGCTCCTCCAACATTACGACAAGTCTCTTGTGTGGTGCTGCATCAAGAGCCTTCTTACAGTCCAAGAAGATGCAGCCCACCCATCCCTCTTCATGTCTTCTTCTTGTTACCTTGTCACAGAACTGTAATAGATTTCTAACGCAGAATTTTCCTTCCCTGAAGCCACGTGTTGGTTGTCATGAATGAGTCCATACCTTTCTAGGTGATACAGAACTCGTACTCACCTAATTGTACTCATCTAATTGTGGTTGCAGGGGTCGAAACTCAATTCCTGGCCCCACCTCTTCACTGAGTGCTACTACGTCCTCTCTCTCCCTGCTCCATGAGCTTTATCATACCCCATCTTAAAGCTATGTATGTTTCCTGCCTCCACTACTTCACTTGCTAGGCTATTCCACTTCCTGACTACTCTATGACTGAAGAAATACTTCCTAACATCCCTTTGACTCATCTGGGTCTTCAACTTCCAATTGTGACCCCTTGTTTCTGTGTCCCCTCTCTGGAACATCCTGTCTCTGTCCACCTTATCTATTCCACGCAGTATTTTGTATGTCGTTATCATGTCTTCCCTAACCCTCCTGTCTTCCAGTGTCGTCAAGCCGATTTCCCTCAACCTTTTATCATAGGACATTCCCCTGAGCTCTGGAACTAACCTTGTTGCAAACCTTTGCACTTTCTCTAATTTCTTGATGTGCTGGACCAGGTGTGGGCTCCAAACTGGTGCTGCATACTCCAATATGGACCTGATGTACACTGTGTATAGTGTCTTGAACGATTCCTTGCTAAGGTATCGGAACGCTATTCTCTGGTTAGCCAGGCGCCCACATGCTGCAGCAGTTATCTGGTTGATATGTGCTTCCGGAGAAGTGCTCGGTGTTATACTCACCCCAAGATCTTTCTCCTTGAGCAAGGTTTGCAGTCTTTGGCCACCTAGCCTATACTCTGTCTGCGGTCTTCTTTGCCCTTCCCCGATCTTCATGACTTTGCATTTGGCGGGGTTAAATTCGAGAAACTAGTTGCTGGACCAGGTGCCCAGTCTGTCCAGGTCTCATTGAAGTCAAACCTGAACCTCATCTGATTTAATTCTCCTCATTAACTTCACATCATCTGCAAACAGGGACACTTCTGAGTCTATCCCTTCTGTCATGTCATTCACATATACCAGAAATAGCACAGGACCTAGGACCGACCACTGTGGGACCCCGCTCGTTACTGTGATACCTCATCACGTATCATCATTACTCGTTGTTGCCTCCCTGTCAGGTATTCTCTGTTCCATTGCAGTGCCTTCCTGTTATACACACCTGATCCTCTAGTTTCTGCATTAATCTCTCGTGAGGAACTGTGTCGAAGGCCTTCTTGCAGTCTTCTGTTACTTTATCATAAAACTCCGGTAGGTTTGTGACACAGGATTTGCCTTTCATAAATCCGTGCTGGTTGGCGTTTATACTCTTGTTCCGTTCCATGTGCTCCACCACTCTCCTCCTGATAATCTTCTCCATGATTTTGCATACTATACACGTCAATGACACTGGTCTATAGTTTAGTGCTTCTTTTCTATCTCCTTATTTAAAAATGGGTACTTCATTTGCTGTCTTCCATACCTCAGGTAGTTGCCCAGTTTCAAGGGATGTGTTGAATATAGTGGTTAGTGGCACACAGCATTTCTGCTCTCACTCAAAGGACCCACTGGGAGATGTTGTCTATTGCCTTTGAGGTATCAAGGTCCTTTAGCAGCGTCTTCACCTCCTCGTCAGTTGTATGTATGTCATCCAACACTTGTTGGTATATTCCTGTCTTCACTGCAAATACTTCCTTAAATCTCATGTTGAGCTCCTTACATACCTCTTGATCGTTTCTTGTGAGTTCCCCACCTTCTTTCCTCAGCTTGATCACCTGATCTTTGACTGTTGCCTTCATCCTGATGTGGCTATACAACAGTTTCGGGTTAGACTTGACTTTCGATGCTATGTCGTTTTCGTACTGTCGCTGGGCCTCCCTCCTTATCTGTGCATACTCGTATCTGGCTCTTCGACTAATCTCTTTATTTTCCTGGGTCCTTTGCCTCTTGTACCTTTTCCATTCTCTGGTGCACTTAGTTTTTGCCTCACTACACCTTCGGGTAAACCAAGGACTCACTTTGGTCTTCCCATTATTTCTGTTGTCCTTGGGAACGAACCTTTCCTCTGCCTCCTTGCATTTTGTTGTTACATTTTCCATTACTTCATTTACTGACTTTCCTGCCAGTTATCTGTCCCACTGAACCTCCTGCAGGAAGTTCCTCATACCTGTGTAGTCCCCCCTTTAATAGTTTCGTTTTTCCCATTCAGCTCCTGTGTGTGAGTATGTGTGTGTGTGTACTCACCTATTTGTGGTTGCAGGGGTCGAATCTTAGCTCCTGGTCCCGCCTCTTCACCGGCTGCTACTGGGCCCTCTCTCTCCCCGCTCCATGAGCTTTATCAAACCTCGTCTTAAAACTATGTATGGTTCCTGCCTCCACTACGTCACTTTCTAGGCTATTCCACTGCCTGACAATTCTATGACTGAAGAAATACTTCCTAATATCTCTCTGACTCATCTGTGTCTTCAACTTTCAATTGTGACCTCTTGTTTCTGTGTCCCCTTCCTGGAACATCCTGTCTTCGTGCACCTTGTCTATTCCGCGCAGTATTTTATATGTCGTTATCATGTCTCCCCTGACCCTCCTGTCCTCCAGTGTCGTCAAGCCGATTTCCCTTAACCTTTCTTCATAGGACATTCCCCTTAGCTCTGGAACTAACCTTGTCGCAAACCTTTGCACTTTCTCTAGTTTCTTGACATGCTTTATCAAGTGCGGGTTCCAAACAGGTGCTGCATACTCCAGTATGGGCTTGACGTACACGGTGTACAGTGTCTTGAACGATTCCTTACTAAGGTATCGGAACGCTGTTCCCAGGTTTGCCAGGCGCCCCTATGCTGCAGCAGTTATCTGATTGATGTGTGCTTCCGGAGACATGCTCGGTGTTATACTCACCCCAAGATCTTTCTCCTTGAGCGAGGTTTGCAGTCTTTGGCCACCTAGCCTATACTCTGTCTGCGGTCTTCTGTGCCCTTCCCCTATCTTCATGACTTTGCATTTGGCGGGATTAAATTCGAGAAGCCAGTTGCTGGACCAGGTGTCCAGTCTGTCCAGGTCTCTTTGAAGTCCTGCCCGGTCCTCATCTGATTTAATTCTCCTCATTAACTTCACATCATCTGCGAACAGGGACACTTCTGAGTCTAACCTTTCCATCATGTCGTTCACATATACCAAAAATAGCACTGGTCCTAGGACCGACCACTGTGGGACCCCGCTCGTCACAGGTGCCCACTGTGATACATCATTATGTACCATGACTCGTTGTTGCCTCCCTGTCAGGTATTCTCTGATCCATTGCAGTGCCCTTCCTGTTATACGCGCCTGATCCTCTAGCTTCTGCACTAATCTCTTGTGAGGAACTGTGTCAAAGGCCTTCTTGCAGAACAAGAAGATGCAATCAACCCACCCCTCTCTCTCGTGTCTTACTTCTGTTACTTTATCATAAAACTCCAGAAGGTTTGTGACACAGGATTTGCCTTCCCTGAATCCGTGCTGGTTGGCGTTTATACTCTTATTCTGTTCCAGGTGTTCCACCACTCTCCTCCTGATAATCTTCTCTATAACTTTGCATACTATACACGTCAATGACACAGGTCTATAGTTTAGTGTCTCTTTTCTGTCTCCTTTTTTAAAAATGGGAACTACATTTGCCATCTTCCATACCTCAGGTAGTTGCCCAGTTTCCAGGGACGTGTTGAAGATTGTGGTAAATGGCACGCACAGTATGTCCGCTCCCTCTCTAAGGACCCACGGGGAGATGTTGTCCGGTCCCATTGCCTTTGAGGTATCGATGTCCCTTAGCAGTTTCTTCACCTCATCTGTATGTATGTCGTCCAACACTTGTTTGTATATTCCTTGCTGGTGTCCCCATCTGGTCTGTCCCCCCAGAGGCCTTCCTGTCTCCACTGTAAATACTTCCTTGAATCTCATTTTGAGCTCCTCACATACTTATTGATCGTTTCTTGTGAGTTCTCCACCTTCTTTCCTCAGCCTTATCACCTGGTCTTTGTCTGTTGTCTTCCTCCTAATATGGCTATACAGCAGTTTCGGGTCAGATTTGACTTTTGATGCTATGTCGTTTTCGTACTGTCGCTGGGCCTCCCTCCTTATCTGTGCGTTCTCGTTTCTGGCTCTTCTACTAATCTCCTTATTTTCCTGGGTCCTTTGCCTCCTGTACCTTTTCCATTCTCTTGCGCACTTAGTTTTTGCCTCCCTACACCTTCGGGTAAACCAAGGACTCACTTTGGTCTTCCTATTATTTCTGTTTCCCTTGGGAACAAACCTTTCCTCTGCTTCCTTGCACTTTGTTGCTACATATTCCATCATCTCGTTTACTGATTTTCCTACCAGTTCTCTGTCCCACTGAACCTCCTGCAGGAAGTTCCTCATACCTTTGTAGTCCCCCCTTTTATAGTTTGGCTTTTCCCATTCAGTTCCTGTTACCTTCTCCACTTGTAACTCTACTATATAATCAAAACTCAGAACCACGTGATCGCTAGCTCTCAGGGGCTTCTCGTAAGTGATGTCCTCAATGTCTGAACTGCTCAGCGTGAACACAAGATCCAGTCTTGCTGGCTCATCCTCCCCTCTCTCTATGGTAGTGTCCCTGACATGTTGATGCATGAGGTTTTCAAGTACCACATCCATCATCTTGGCTCTCCACGTTTCGGGACCCCCATGTGGCTCCAGGTTTTCCCAGTCGATCTCCCTGTGGTTAAAATCGCCCATTACCAGTAACTTTGCTCTGCTCGAGTAAGCTCTTCTTGCCACCTCAGCCAGTGTGTCCACCATCGCCCTGTTGTTTTCTTCGCACTCCTCTCTTGGCCTCCTTATGTTCTCCAGATTGAATTGTAACTACTATGTAGTCTCTTTCTCCAATCACGCCCATGCCTTCCATTTCCTCAAATCCCCATCGGTTTTTTATGAGCAGTGCAACCCCTCCTCCCCCTCTACTCCTTCTATCTTTCCTCAGGATCTGATATCCCGGTGGGAAGATTGCATCTGTTATTGTCTCAGCGAGTTTTGTTTCTGTGACTGCTATGATGTCTGGGGATTTCTCACTGATTCTTTCGTTCCACTCCTCATGCTTATTCGTTATTCCGTTCGCGTTTGTGAACCAAACTTTCAGCTTCTTTTCTATCACTGTGGTCCTGCAAGAATATTGGGGTTGGGGGAGCGAGAGCCTTGGTGGGGGCCTATGGGGGGCTGTGATGTAGGTGGGGTTTGTGATGATGTGGGTTGGGTCAGAATGCCCATAAGGGACAGCTGCTGGGGTGAGGTTTGTGATGTGGGGGTTGGTGGCAGAGGGAACAGTGAGTGGGTTGTAGTTTAGGTTGCTCAGTTGCGTTGGAATTGTCGCGATTGGAGTCTTTCGGTGGGAGATTCTGCGGGGTGTGTTTGCCCTTCCTCCTGTGTCTGGGTCCTTCTCATCGTCATCATTGCCTCTCGTGTGTGTGTGCGTGTATGTGTGTATGCGTGTGTGTGTGTGTGTGTGTGTGTGTGTGTGTGTGTGTGTGTGTGTGTGTGTGTGTGTGTGTGTGTGTGTGTGTGTGTGTGTGTGTGTGTGTGTGTATGTGTGTGGTGGGTGTACTTGTATAGGTTTATAAACATACAAGAGAACAAAGCAAGTGGTGAAGGCAAGATCAAAGACAACACCTGCTATCTTCACATTCCAATAAGATATAGCTATAAGCCTATGTAAAGAAGATCTATAAGCTAAGCCTATGTAAATAAGAACTATTAGCCTATGTAAATAAGAACTCTAAGCCAATGTAAATAAGAACTGTAAGCCTATGTAAATAAGAAATATAAACCGGTGCAAACAAGAACTTTCTTTCATGACCTCGGGCCGTTGGTCATAAATAAACAAATATCTGAATGTGGGAAAGATTTACAACTTTGTGGTGAGAGAGAGAGAGAGAGAGAGAGAGAGAGAGAGAGAAGAGAGAGAGAGAGAGAGAGAGAGAGAGAGAGAGAGAGAGATTGACTAAGGGAAAGAGAGAATGTCAGTGTGCTTGGAGTTATAATGAGAGGGGATGATGAAGGAGAAATAGGAGCAAGGAGCAAGAAAAAGGAAAGAAAGGGAGGAAAAGAAAGGGGGAAAATGCAAAGAAGAGAAGGAAAAAAGTGAAGAAAGAAATTATGAGAAAGTTAATTAGAAGGAAAAAATGGGGCGGAAGAACGAAGGAAGGAAACATTAAGGAATAAGAAAGAAGGTGAAGGTAGAAGAAAAAATTAAGGTGAAGTCGGAAAAGAAGGACGATGACGAAGAAAGGAAACACCAGTAGTAAGCTGTTGGTGCACACATCTCCACACAGAGGCAGTATCATCTTTAAGGTGCCACCCAGCCTGGTGTCATGCTGTGTTATACCACCCAGCCTGGTGTCATGCTGTGTTATACCACCCAGCCTGGTGTCATGCTGTGTTATACCACCCAGCCTGGTGTCATGCTGTGTTATACCACCCAGCCTGGTGTCATGCTGTGTTATACCACCCAGCCTGGTGTCATGCTGTGTTTTTACCCCAAGCCTGGTGTCATGCTGTGTTATACCACCCAGCCTGGGGTCATGCCCGTGTTATACCACCAAGCCTGGTGTCATGCTGTGTTATACCACCCAGCCTGGTGTCATGCTGTGTTATACCACCCAGCCTGGTGTCATGCTGTGTTATACCACCCAAACCTGGGATCATGCTGTGTTTATACCACCAAGCCTGGTTTTCATGCTGTGTTATACCACCAAGCCTGGTGTCATGCTGTGTTATACCACCCAGCCTGGTGTCATGCTGTGTTATGCCACCAAGCCTGGTGTCATGCTGTGTTATACCACCCAGCCTGGTGTCATGCTGTGTTATACCACCTAACCTGGTGTCATGCTCTGTTATACCAGCTAGCCTGGTGTCATGCTGTGTTATACCACCTAGCCTGGTGTCATGCTGTGTTATACCACCTAGCCTGGTGCCATGCTGTTATGCCACCTAGCCTGGTATCATGCTGTGTTATACCACCTAGCCTGGTGTCATGCTGTGTTATACCACAAAGCCTGGTATCATGCTGTGTTATCCCATCAAGTCTGGAATCATGCTGCGTTATACCACCTAACCTGGTGTCATGCTCTGTTATACCACCTAGCCTTGTGTCATGCTTTGTTATACCACCTAGCCTGGTGTCATGCTGTGTTATACCACCTAGCCTGGTGTCATGCTGTTATGCAACCTAGCCTGGTGTCATGCTGTGTTATATCACCTAGCCTGGTGTCATGCTGTGTTATACAAACTAGCCTGGTGTCATGCTGTGTTATACAACCTAGGTTGGTGTCATGCTGTGTTATACCACCTAGCCTGGTGTAATGCTGTGTTATACCACCAAGCCCGGTATCATGCTGTGTTATACCACCAAGCCTGATATCAAGCTGTGTTATACCACCTAGCCTGGTGTCATGCTGTGTTATACCACCTAGCCTGGTGTCATGCAGTGTTATACCACCTAGCCTGGTGTCATGCTGTGTTATACCACCTAGCCTGGTGTCATGCTGTGTTATACCACCTAGGCTGGTGTCATGCTGTGTTATACCACCAAGCCTGGTATCATGCTGTGTTATACCATCAAGCCTGGAATCATGCTGTGTTATACCACCTAACCTGGTGTCATGCTCTGTTATACCAGCTAGCCTGGTGTCATGCTGTGTTATACCACCTAGCCTGGTGTCATGCTGTGTTATACCACCTAGCCTGGTGCCATGCTGTTATGCCACCTAGCCTGGTATCATGCTGTGTTATACCACCTAGCCTGGTGTCATGCTGTGTTATACCACCTAGCCTGGTGTCATGCTGTGTTATACCACCTAGCCTGGTGTCATGCTGTGTTATACCACCAAGCCTGGTGTCATGCTGTGTTATACCACCCAGCCTGGTGTCATGCTGTGTTATACCACCCAGCCTGGTGTCATGCTGTGTTATACCACCCAGCCTGGTGTCATGCTGTGTTATACCACCAAGCCTGGTGTCATGCTGTGTTTTAAAACCCCCCACCCGGTGTCATGCTGTGTTACACCACCAAGCCTGGTGTCATGCTGTGTTATAACCCCCCAGCCTGGTGTCATGCTGTTGTTATACCACCCAGCCTGGTGTCCATGCTGTGTTATCCACCAAGCCTGGTGTCATGCTGTGTTATACCACCAAGCCTGGTGTCATGCTGTGTTATACCACCAAGCCTGGTGTCATGCTGTGTTATACCACCAAGCCTGGTGTCATGCTGTGTTATACCACCCAGCCTGGTGTCATGCTGTGTTATACCACCAAGCCTGGTGTCATGCTGTGTTATACCACCAAGCCTGGTATCATGCTGTGTTATAACACCAAGCCTGGTGTCATGCTGTTTATACCAACCCAGCCTGGTGTCATGCTGTGTTATGCCACCCAGCCTGGTGTCATGCTGTGTTATACCACCCAGCCTGGTGTCATGCTGTGTTATACCACCTAACCTGGTGTCATGCTCTGTTATACCAGCTAGCCTGGTGTCATGCTGTGTTATACCACCTAGCCTGGTGCCATGCTGTGTTATACCACCTAGCCTGGTGCCATGCTGTTATGCCACCTAGCCTGGTATCATGCTGTGTTATACCACCTAGCCTGGTGTCATGCTGTGTTATACCACCAAGCCTGGTATCATGCTGTGTTATCCCATCAAGTCTGGAATCATGCTGCGTTATACCACCTAGCCTGGTGTCATGCTCTGTTATACCACCTAGCCTTGTGTCATGCTGTTATGCAACCTAGCCTGGTGTCATGCTGTGTTATATCACCTAGCCTGGTGTCATGCTGTGTTATACAAACTAGCCGGTGTCCCTGCCCTTTTTATACAACCTAGGTTGGTGTCCCTGCTGTGTTTAACCACCTAGCCTGGTGTCATGCTGTGTTATACCACCAAGCCTGGTATCATGCTGTGTTATCCCATCAAGTCTGGAATCATGCTGCGTTATACCACCTAGCCTGGTGTCATGCTTTGTTATACCACCTAGCCTGGTGTCATGCTGTTATGCAACCTAGCCTGGTGTCATGCTGTGTTATATCACCTAGCCTGGTGTCATGCTGTGTTATACAAACTAGCCTGGTGTCATGCTGTGTTATACAACCTAGGTTGGTGTCATGCTGTGTTATACCACCTAGCCTGGTGTAATGCTGTGTTATACCACCAAGCCCGGTATCATGCTGTGTTATACCACCAAGCCTGATATCAAGCTGTGTTATACCACCTAGCCTGGTGTCATGCTGTGTTATACCACCTAGCCTGGTGTCATGCAGTGTTATACCACCTAGCCTGGTGTCATGCTGTGTTATACCACCTAGCCTGGTGTCATGCTGTGTTATACCACCTAGACTGGTGTCATGCTGAGTTATACCACCAAGCCTGGTATCATGCTGTGTTATACCATCAAGCCTGGAATCATGCTGTGTTATACCACCTAACCTGGTGTCATGCTCTGTTATACCAGCTAGCCTGGTGTCATGCTGTGTTATACCACCTTGCCTGGTGTCATGCTGTGTTATACCACCTAGCCTGGTGCCATGCTGTTATGCCACCTAGCCTGGTATCATGCTGTGTTATACCACCTAGCCTGGTGTCATGCTGTGTTATACCACCTAGCCTGGTGTCATGCTGTGTTATACCACCTAGCCTGGTGTCATGCTGTGTTATACCCCCCTAGCCCGATGTCATGCGTGTTTATACCACCTAGCCTGGTGTCATGCTGTGTTATACAACCTAGGTTGGTGTCATGCTGTGTTATACCACCTAGCCTGGTGTCATGCTGTATTATACCACCAAACCTAATATCATGCTGTGTTATACCACCAAGCCTGATATCAAGCTGTGTTATACCACGTAGCCCGGTGTCATGCTGTGTTATACCACCTAGCCTAGTGTCATGCTGTGTTATACCACCTAGCCTGATGTTATGCTGTGTTATACCACCTAGCCTGGTGTCATGCTGTGTTATACCACCTAGCCTGGTGTCATGCTGTGTTATACCACCAAGCCTGGTGTCATGCTGTGTTACACCACCTAACCTGTGTCATGCTGTGTTATACCACCAAGCCTGGTGTCATGCTGTGTTATACCAACTAGCCTGGTGTCATGCTGTGTTGTACCACCTAGCCTGGTGTCATGCTGTGTTATACCACCAAGCCTGGTATCATGCTGTGTTATACCACCAAGCCTGATATCAAGCTGTGTTATACCACCTAACCTGGTGTCATGCTGTGTTATACCACCCAGTCTGGTGTCATGCTGTGTTATACCACCCAGCCTTGTGTCATGCTGTGTTATACAACCTAGTCTGGTGTCATGCTGTGGTATACCACCTAGGCTGGTGTCCTGCTCAGTTATTCCACGAAGCCTGGTGTCATACTGTGTTTCCACCAAGCCTGGTATCTGGCTCTTTTATTCCACCAAGCCTGGTGTCATGCTCTGTTATACCAGCAAGCCTGGTGTCATACTGTGTTACAACCCAGCCTGGTGTCAAGCTCTGTTATACACCAAGCCTGGTGTCATGCTCCGTTATATACCAAGCCTGGTGTCATACTGTGTTTCCACCAAGCCTGGTATCTGGCTCTGTTATAGCAACAAGCCCGGTGTCAGGCTCTGTTATACCACAAAGCCTGGTGTGATGCTCTTTTATACCACTAAGGCTGGTGTCATGCTCTCTTATACCACCAAGCCTGGTATCATGCTCTGTTATATCACCATGCCTGGTGTCATGCTCTGTTATACCACCAAGCCTGTTGTCATGCTCTGTTATACCACCAAACTTGGTGTCATGCTCTGTTATACCACCAAGCCTGGTGCCATGCTCTGTTATACCACCAAGCCTGTTGTCATGCTCTGTTATACCACCAAGCCTGGTATCATGCTCTGTTATATCACCAAGCCTGGTGTCATGCTCTCTTATACCACAAAGCCTGGTGTCATGCTCTGTTATACCACCAAGACTGGTGTCATGCTCTGTTATACCAACAAGCCTTGTGTCATATTCTGTTATACCACCAAGCCTGGTGTAATGCTCCGTTATACCACAAAGCCTGGTGTCATTCTCTGTTATACAACCAAGCCTGGTGTCATGCTCTGTTATACCACCAAGCCTTGTCATACTCTGTTATACCATGAAGCCTTGTATCATGCTCTGTTATACCACCAAGCCTGTTATCATGTTCTGTTATACCACCAAGACTGGTGTCATACCGTGTTATGCCACCAAGCCTAGTGTCATGCTCTGTTATACCGCCGAGCCTGGTGTCATGGTTTGTTATATCACCAAGCCTGGTGTCATGCTCTGTTATACCACGAAGCCTGGTGTCATGCTCTGTTATACTACGAAGCCTGGTGTCATGCTCTGTTATTCCCAAGCCTGGTGTCATGCTCTGTTATACCACCAAACCTGATGTCGTTCTCTGTTATACCATCAAGCCTGGTGTCATGCTCTTTTGTACTACCGAACCTGATGTCATGCTCTGTTATACCACCAAGCCTGGTGTCATGCTCTCTTTTACCACGAAGCCTGGTGTCATGCTCTGTTATACCACCAAGCCTGGTGTCATGCTGTGTTATACCACCAAGCCTGGTGGCATACTGTGTTATACCACCAAGCCTGATGTCATGTTCTATTATAACACCAAGCCTGTTGTTATGCTGTGTTACAACTCTATGCTTGTTTTCATGCTGTGTTACACCAGCATCCCTGTTGTCGTGCTTAGGAGCTTCATCTTACAGACTGGTTCCAGACCAGTCACTATTAGTCACACTCACCCCTTAATACTAATTAACACCACAGCTCACCACACCTACCATTCATCACGACTCTTATTACCACCCGAGCTCACCACACTCACCACTCATCACTACTCTCATACCACCTCAGCTCACCGCACTCACTACTCATCACTACTCTCATTACCACCCCAGCTCACCACACTCATTACTATTCTCCTTCATTACTAACCCAGCTCACCAATATGGA
The DNA here is from genome assembly GCF_026875155.1 of Cherax quadricarinatus. NCBI lineage: Eukaryota > Metazoa > Arthropoda > Malacostraca > Decapoda > Parastacidae > Cherax > Cherax quadricarinatus. The sequence continues at coordinate 90,716,751 of NC_069400.1, forward strand.
ATCCATACCATAAAAACCCTAGGTGATCTGGGATTATTGGAGCCAGGCTTTGAACATTCTATTGGAACTATGCAAATGAATCTGAAGCCGGAAACTCATTAATCAGGTAAAAACTGGACGCCTTACTGTGGAATTTAATTCGTGATTGTTGAGCTGCTGTCAGGAGAGCCAGAGGCTGACGTCAGCGTCGATCCAGTGTTCAGCTGTGGTACTGTATTCCTCCCCTCCTGACCTATTATAGGTATATCATTATCAGTTATCCCCGTAGGGCGATCTTTGAGTGGATGTCTGATTATATTTCTTATTTTTTTCTTATTATTATATTTATATTTGTGGTTATAACACGAGACAACCTCATCCAATTAGTTTCAAATTTTTAGCTTCGATGCACGATAACTAGGACAAAATCCGAAGAACAGTTGGCATGTGTAGGTACTGCATTACTTAAGTTGTTGAACTAGTTCTCGGCATCCTGGAATGTCAGTCATAACATCCAGAATCTTTCTAGGGCAGAGCCTCAAACGTTCACAAAAGTTGTCATCTAATTGGACGTCGGCGAAGAGTGAAATTCCAGCTTGTATGAACACAACTGCCAGGTATAGTGTGTTACTGCTCCTTAGTAGTTTGTCTGCTTGCAAATTTGATAAATTAGACACTTGTGCAACTATTGGGTATCTTCAATGAGGAAACGTTTCGCCAGACGCCACACAGTGGCTTCATCAGTCCATACAAAGGAGAATGGTAAAGAACAGGAGGAGTTTTAGGTAATGAGTCCCTCAGCCTTGAGTCGATGTAATCAGTCCGTCAATATTGAAAAGAATACAGCATATGTGCGAAGAAATGGTTTATATACTGTAGGCAGATGATGAGGTGCAGCAGTCGCAGGTGGTGTCACATTTGTCCAATGTGGAAGTAGGTCGTGCCTAAGGGTTAGGCAAGTGAAGAATTCCCAAGTATTAAAATCCCAAGAATTTACAGTATCAGACAGGACTGTAGATGAGTGGTTCAGAGAACCTACACGTTGATAAATTAGACACATGTGCAACACTTGGGTATACTCATTAAAGATACCCAAGTGTTGCACATGTGTCTAATTTATCAACTCGTCGGTTCTCTGAACAATGTTTGTGTTTATGTTGGGATCCATAAACCCTAATTTAGTCATCTTATTAAATAAGTAGCGATACAGATTTCCATTTAATAACTAAAACAATGCCTCATCTTATCGGCTTCAACTTATAGAACAATTACTAGAGAATGCCTATTCTGATAGGCTTCAAACTTTCATTATTTATTGCCTTGAAAGGAAGCTTGGCTTTCACTTCGTGCTACGTGAATTTTAAATTACCTATGTTATGAAATAAATTCGTTTACATGTAAAAACTAGAGAATGATTCTTCTGGTCGGCTTCAAATTAAATGAAAGTATTTTTTTTATTGAATACAGCTTTTTTTTTAATAGATCAGACTTTCTTTGAATACAAAATTAAATATTTTTTCTAAGAGGATTGTAGAGAATTATAAATAGAAAAGTACCTAGAAAGAAAATTGAGAAATATAGGAAATATATATTTTTTTACAGATTTTTTTTTTTAAATTTCACAATCTCAGTAATACCTTTAATACCGTATGACTTAATGGGTGAACTGTGACAATGTCAGTTACAACATCGTCTAAGACTTTCATTTATAACTTCACAACACCTCATCGATCAGCTTCGGGTGTTCAACACTGGTCATGTATTAAGTGAAGTTTGGTGGAACAACTGAGAGGTGCAGGCGTCTCTGGTCACTTTTATACAGATCATTGCCAAAATAGGTTCCAAGAGATAACTTTGGAAAAGCTTATTTGATCGGTTTCAAAACTTCAACACCTGAAGAATGTTGTTTTTACTAATGGAGTGTGTTGGCGCCATCTTGCCAATATTATTCTACAAATACTGTTGTATCATTTTACATTTTTGTATTATTTCACCCCGATGCTGGTGAGGGGCTTGTAATCCAAGGAACTAAGCTAATCCTCATCTTCCTTGCATCAAATATGAAAATTTCTGTTTCATAGGCACTGTATGACTCATACTAGTTTCGCGCTCCCCTCCCCTCCTCTCATAAAAATGAATCAATATTGAATGGCATCAATCTTTGATAACCGATTCATGTAATGAAAGGGATGAAAAGTTGTTGAGCTTAGGATGTGTAGCTGCAGATTTTGTTGGATTCTTTGCAATAACTGGAGAATATATTTTATGATCAGTGTTTGACTTCACTGGGTTAGATTCTGGACTTTTGTACGTATGAGGTGTGTGCCTTACCTGCCTACCTGGGAGCCCTCAAGACCAAGTTTAAATAAAACTTACTTATCTAATTTCTTACCAAATTACTCACTTAAGCTATTAATGCTGGTAAATCTTACTTAGAGAAAAGACAGGATTTATTTTGGATTGTGTTGGTCTCAAACTGTTTTTGAGAAAGGAACTGGGAAAATTTAAATACTGGTTCTCATACAATAATTTCTAAGTGCCTCATATAACTGGCTACTCCTGCAGAGTTGATAACTTGATGGTGCAGATTCTGAGAGGCTTCCGACTTAATGTACTAGAGAATTTTACGTTTCTCTGAGGTAACAAGAGAATACCTCTTCAGTTTGGTCTCGAAGCTTGTTGGTTTTAGTGGAGGGTTTGAATTACTTTTGAGCTGTGCATATCCTAATTTGCTATTTTTATTGGAGAAATTGAATCGTGCGGCCAGCAGTAATAGCCTGGTTGATCAGGTCCTGATCCACCGGGAGGCCTTGTCATGTACCGGGCCGCGGGAGCGTTGATCCCTGGTATACCCTCCAGGTAGACTCCAGGTTAGTGTCCATGTCATAACCTTGGAATACCTGTCTTGATTTGCATAAAATCTGTAATGCTAATATTTACCTACAATAATAATAACAATAATATGTATTTCTACAAGTACATGTACAAGGTATACAGTCCTAGCTGACATCAATGACATACTACTATATGGGAAGCTGCTTGTTATACAGAGCATTTCGGGCAAATTAGGTCAGTTTTGTCCCAGGATGCGACCCACACCAGTCGACTAACACCCAAGTACCCATTTTACTCATGGGGAACATAGACAACCAGTGTAAAGAAACGCTCCAAATGTTTCTACCCTCGCTGGTAATCGAACCCAGACCTCGCTGTGTGAAGCGAGAGCTTTAGCCACAAGGCCACGGGGCACCAAACTTTTCACTCAGGTGCAGTGATGCACATGGAGCTGTGGTCACGCAACACGGGACACCATCCTCTGTTCGAGCAACTGTCACAGTACATCTAGTTATTATTATCAGTACCAGGTATCATGCATAAGTAGAGATCATAAACCAAATTTTAAAACAATAGTAATTATTACTTTACACAGAAGCTGCTCCCCGAGATTGACGGAGCAAAACATTATATTGCTGTAAGAATTATTTTAGAATGTCTCGGGACAGAATGTAAAGATGGCATCAAGGAAACTCAGTGTTATTGATGAAGAATATTTACTAAACATATTAGATTAACTGGAATTATATATAGGGGAGTTAAAAATAAAAAGAATTAATGCATAATTACTAATATTATAATGAAAAAAAGTAACTTTGGCCCTAACATGTAATACTTCTTAATATATTAAACACACTAACACATGTACTGAATAGCAACAGAAGGATTAACGTTATTAAGAACAATATTTGCAGGACGCTGGAAGTACCGTAAAAGGATTCAGGGTGAGTAATTTATTGTATATATGAATTATGTACTTGTGGAACACTTGGTTATGTTTATAGTGGGAACACTTTGCCAACCAGTGGCTTCCTTAATACAAAACACAGAAGGATGGTTGAAGATGAGAAGGAGTTTGAGGTAATCCTGTCGGTTCCCTGGATCCGACAGGATTGCACAGTGTGTGTGGGGTAGTGCACAGGTTGCACAGTGTGTGTGGGGTAGTACACAGGTTGCACAGTGTGTGTGGTGTAGTGCACAGGTTCCACAGTGTGTGTGGTGTAGTGCACATGTTGCACTGTGTGTGTGGTGTAGTGCACAGGTTGCACAGTGTGTGTGGTGTAGTGCACAGGTTGCACAGTGTGTGTGGTGTAGTGCACAGGTTGCACAGTGTGTGTGGTGTAGTGCACAGGTTGCACAGTGTGTGTGGTGTAGTACACAGGTTGCACAGTGTGTGTGGTGTAGTGCACAGGTTGCACAGTGTGTGTGGTGTAGTGCACAGGTTGCACAGTGTGTGTGGGGTAGTACACAGGTTGCACAGTGTGTGTGGGGTAGTACACAGGTTGCACAGTGTGTGTGGTGTAGTGCACAGGTTGCACAGTGTGTGTGGTGTAGTGCACAGGTTGCACAGTGTGTGCGGGGTAGTACACAGGTTGCACAGTGTGTGTGGGGTAGTACACAGGTTGCACAGTGTGTGTGGTGTAGTGCACAGGTTGCACAGTGTGTGTGGTGTAGTACACAGGTTGCACAGTGTGTGTGGTGTAGTGCACAGGTTGCACAGTGTGTGTGGTGTAGTACACAGGTTGCACAGTGTGTGTGGGGTAGTACACAGGTTGCACAGTGTGTGTGGGGTAGTACACAGGTTGCACAGTGTGTGTGGTGTAGTACACAGGTTGCACAGTGTGTGTGGGGTAGTACACAGGTTGCACAGTGTGTGTGGGGTAGTACACAGGTTGCACAGTGTGTGTGGTGTAGTGCACAGGTTGCACAGTGTGTGTGGGGTAGTACACAGGTTGCACAGTGTGTGTGGTGTAGTACACAGGTTGCACAGTGTGTGTGGGGTAGTACACAGGTTGCACAGTGTGTGTGGGGTAGTACACAGGTTGCACAGTGTGTGTGGTGTAGTGCACAGGTTGCACAGTGTGTGGGGGGTAGTGCACAGGTTGCACAGTGTGTGTGGTGTAGTGCACAGGTTGCACAGTGTGTGTGGTGTAGTGCACAGGTTGCACAGTGTGTGTGGTGTAGTGCACAGGTTGCACAGTGTGTGTGGTGTAGTACACAGGTTGCACAGTGTGTGTGGTGTAGTGCACAGGTTGCACAGTGTGTGTGGTGTAGTGCACAGGTTGCACAGTGTGTGTGGGGTAGTACACAGGTTGCACAGTGTGTGTGGGGTAGTACACAGGTTGCACAGTGTGTGTGGTGTAGTGCACAGGTTGCACAGTGTGTGTGGTGTAGTGCACAGGTTGCACAGTGTGTGCGGGGTAGTACACAGGTTGCACAGTGTGTGTGGGGTAGTACACAGGTTGCACAGTGTGTGTGGTGTAGTGCACAGGTTGCACAGTGTGTGTGGTGTAGTACACAGGTTGCACAGTGTGTGTGGTGTAGTGCACAGGTTGCACAGTGTGTGTGGTGTAGTACACAGGTTGCACAGTGTGTGTGGGGTAGTACACAGGTTGCACAGTGTGTGTGGGGTAGTACACAGGTTGCACAGTGTGTGTGGTGTAGTACACAGGTTGCACAGTGTGTGTGGGGTAGCACACAGGTTGCACAGTGTGTGTGGGGTAGTACACAGGTTGCACAGTGTGTGTGGTGTAGTGCACAGGTTGCACAGTGTGTGTGGGGTAGTACACAGGTTGCACAGTGTGTGTGGTGTAGTACACAGGTTGCACAGTGTGTGTGGGGTAGTACACAGGTTGCACAGTGTGTGTGGGGTAGTACACAGGTTGCACAGTGTGTGTGGTGTAGTGCACAGGTTGCACAGTGTGTGTGGTGTAGTACACAGGTTGCACAGTGTGTGTGGGGTAGTACACAGGTTGCACAGTGTGTGTGGGGTAGTACACAGGTTGCACAGTGTGTGTGGTGTAGTACACAGGTTGCACAGTGTGTGTGGGGTAGTACACAGGTTGCACAGTGTGTGTGGGGTAGTACACAGGTTGCACAGTGTGTGTGGTGTAGTGCACAGGTTGCACAGTGTGTGTGGTGTAGTGCACAGGTTGCACAGTGTGTGTGGTGTAGTGCACAGGTTGCACAGTGTGTGTGGTGTAGTGCACAGGTTGCACAGTGTGTGTGGTGTAGTGCACAGGTTGCACAGTGTGTGTGGTGTAGTGCACAGGTTGCACAGTGTGTGTGGTGTAGTGCACAGGTTGCACAGTGTGTGTGGTGTAGTGCACAGGTTGCACAGTGTGTGTGGTGTAGTGCACAGGTTGCACAGTGTGTGTGGTGTAGTGCACAGGTTGCACAGTGTGTGGGGGGTAGTGCACAGGTTGCACAGTGTGTGTGGTGTAGTGCACAGGTTGCACAGTGTGTGGGGGGTAGTGCACAGGTTGCACAGTGTGTGTGGTGTAGTGCACAGGTTGCACAGTGTGTGTGGTGTAGTGCACAGGTTGCACAGTGTGTGGGGGGTAGTGCACAGGTTGCACAGTGTGTGTGGTGTAGTGCACAGGTCGCACAGTGTGTGTGGTGTAGTACACAGGTTGCACAGTGTGTGTGGTGTAGTGCACAGGTTGCACAGTGTGTGTGGTGTAGTGCACAGGTTGCACAGTGTGTGTGGTGTAGTGCACAGGTTGCACAGTGTGTGTGGTGTAGTGCACAGGTTGCACAGTGTGTGGGGGGTAGTGCACAGGTTGCACAGTGTGTGTGGTGTAGTGCACAGGTTGCACAGTGTGTGTGGTGTAGTGCACAGGTTGCACAGTGTGTGTGGTGTAGTGCACAGGTTGCACAGTGTGTGTGGTGTAGTGCACAGGTTGCACAGTGTGTGTGGTGTAGTGCACAGGTTGCACAGTGTGTGTGGTGTAGTGCACAGGTTGCACAGTGTGTGGGGGGTAGTGCACAGGTTGCACAGTGTGTGTGTGTAGTGCACAGGTTGCACAGTGTGTGTGGTGTAGTGCACAGGTTGCACAGTGTGTGTGGTGTAGTGCACAGGTTGCACAGTGTGTGGGGGGTAGTGCACAGGTTGCACAGTGTGTGTGGTGTAGTGCACAGGTTGCACAGTGTGTGTGGTGTAGTGCACAGGTTGCACAGTGTGTGGGGGGTAGTGCACAGGTTGCACAGTGTGTTGGTGTAGTGCACAGGTCGCACAGTGTGTGTGGTGTAGTACACAGGTTGCACAGTGTGTGTGGTGTAGTGCACAGGTTGCACAGTGTGTGTGGTGTAGTGCACAGGTTGCACAGTGTGTGTGGTGTAGTGCACAGGTTGCACAGTGTGTGTGGTGTAGTGCACAGGTTGCACAGTGTGTGGGGGGTAGTGCACAGGTTGCACAGTGTGTGTGGTGTAGTGCACAGGTTGCACAGTGTGTGTGGTGTAGTGCACAGGTTGCACAGTGTGTGTGGTGTAGTGCACAGGTTGCACATGTGTGTGGTGTAGTGCACAGGTTGCACAGTGTGTGTGGTGTAGTGCACAGGTTGCACAGTGTGTGTGGTGTAGTGCACAGGTTGCACAGTGTGTGGGGGGTAGTGCACAGGTTGCACAGTGTGTGTGGTGTAGTGCACAGGTTGCACAGTGTGGTGGTGTGAGTGCACAGGGTTTGCACAGTGTGTGTGGTGTAGTGCACAGGTTGCACAGTGTGTGTGGTGTAGTGCACAGGTTGCACAGGTGTGTGGTGGTTAGTGCACAGGTTGCACAGTGTGTGTGGTGTAGTGCACAGGTCGCACAGTGTGTGTGGTGTAGTGCACAGGTTGCACAGTGTGTGTGGTGTAGTGCACAGGTTGCACAGTGTGTGTGGTGTAGTGCACAGGTTGCACAGTGTGTGTGGTGTAGTGCACAGGTTGCACAGTGTGTGTGGTGTAGTGCACAGGTTGCACAGTGTGTGTGGTGTAGTGCACAGGTTGCACAGTGTGTGTGGTGTAGTGCACAGGTTGCACAGTGTGTGTGGTGTAGTGCACAGGTTGCACAGTGTGTGTGGTGTAGTGCACAGGTTGCACAGTGTGTGTGGTGTAGTGCACAGGTTGCACAGTGTGTGTGGTGTAGTGCACAGGTTGCACACACAACCTTCATGAAACTACTGCTGAATAATATTCACACTACCAACGAGTTCCTGTCAAACATCAGACGAGAATCTAACAAAAGGAAGCAATTTCGAGAAATTTCTACAAGTGTTGTAACACTGAGTGAGGAAACACTTTCCATTGACATGCCATGGACTGGTTAAGTGTTACAACAACTCTCTCAACACACATAACCAATAAACACATCTTTACTGCAGACAGTAATACTAAATAAGAGAAATACTTTACTTATCACGATGAAAGACTCCAAAAACTGCTTCTGCTAGACAGGAAGTCTACAACAGACCGAAAATGTCTCTCCTCCTTAGTTAGTGAGAAGGAAGGCTAGCAAGTGTTGACGTCACAACGCATCATAGAATGGAAACAGATATTACTGGATAGCAACAATGACACTTGAAATGTCACAACACTTTAGCCAATTAACGGCCAGAGAGGCTATAGAGAGAGTAGCCGGAGATGAGCATGCATGTGTTGTACACTTGTACAGAAATAGACACGTCCATCTTCGTACCTCAGCATACTAATATTGATATTATATGAAATATACTTGTATATGCATTAATAAAATATCCATAATACTTTATGCATAATTATTTATTGCCTTGTCTGCAGCATCATAGTTACAAATGTTACAGACGGACACGGAATATATATACATATATATATATATATATATATATATATATATATATATATATATATATATATATATATATATATATATATATATATATATATATATATATTATATAAATGACGTACCGAATAGGTAAAATTGGTCAATTAGCAAGAACTGATTTATGTTAATGTAAAATTTAATCATTTTGCACCAAAAGAACCATGGAAAACCTTCCTAACCTTATAATAACAAGCGCAATTTAATTTAGCCTGATCCAACTAAATATATTTTAGACAAGTTTACAATAATTTAATAATAAAAATACACAATGAAATATATTCATCGCTAGGTTCAGAATGATTTTTTCGAAATTACTCAATTTACAAATTTTCGATTGCCTTATTTGGCAAGAAGAGCGTTTCTATTTAAGCCAAACTCACGGGTTTTACCTATTCGGCACTGACTGTTGTCAGACTCTCTCAGTCTTCATTAAGTCAGTGAAGTTCAGTTGAAATTCTTTTCGTAATATTGTCCTCAAACTTCCAGTTATCAGCTCAAGGTTGTAATCTACTCTCTCCTTGTAAGTACATTCCTTTGTCAGTTCATTAGTTCTATCATGCATCTAAAGATCAGTGTGAAATGGAATCCACGTAAGATGTGCGCTGACTCCACTCTCCACACTCATTACTCAAGAAACAGTAGTCTGTACTGTTGATTACTATCAAAGGTGCAAGCTTCAAGTCTCTTGTGTACATTATATACACTTCCACTAGTAATGCCTTCTCCTGAGATACTTCCACTGGTAATACCTTCTCCTGAGATACTTCCACTGGTAATACCTTCTCCTGAGATACTTCCACTGGTAATACCTTCTCCTGAGATACTTCCACTGGTAAATACCTTCTCCTGAGATACTTCCACTGGTAATACCTTCTCCTGAGATACTTCCACTGGTAATACCTTCTCCTGAGATACTTCCACTGGTAATACCTTCTCCTGAGATACTTCCACTGGTAATACCTTCTCCTGAGATACTTCCACTGGTAATACCTTCTCCTGAGATACTTCCACTGGTAATACCTTCTCCTGAGATACTTCCACTGGTAATACCTTCTCCTGAGATACTTCCACTGGTAATACCTTCTCCTGAGATACTTCCACTGGTAATACCTTCTCCTGAGATACTTCCACTGGTAATACCTTCTCCTGAGATACTTCCACTGGTAATACCTTCTCCTGAGATACTTCCACTCGGTAATACCTTCTTCCTGAGATACTTCCACTGGTAATACCTTCTCCTGAGATACTTCCACTGGTAATACCTTCTCCTGAGATACTTCCACTGGTAATACCTTCTCCTGAGATACTTCCACTGGTAATACCTTCTCCTGAGATACTTCCACTGGTAATACCTTCTCCTGAGATACTTCCACTGGTAATACCTTCTCCTGAGATACTTCCACTGGTAATACCTTCTCCTGAGATACTTCCACTGGTAATACCTTCTCCTGAGATACTTCCACTGGTAATACCTTCTCTGAGATACTTCCACTGGTAATACCTTCTCCTGAGATACTTCCACTGGTAATACCTTCTCCTGAGATACTTCCACTGGTAATACCTTCTCCTGAGATACTTCCACTGGTAATACCTTCTCCTGAGATACTTCCACTGGTAATACCTTCTCTGAGATACTTCCACTGGTAATACCTTCTCTGAGATACTTCCACTGGTAATACCTTCTCCTGAGATACTTCCACTGGTAATACCTTCTCCTGAGATACTTCCACTGGTAATACCTTCTCCTGAGATACTTCCACTGGTAATACCTTCTCCTGAGATACTTCCACTGGTAATACCTTCTCCTGAGATACTTCCACTGGTAATACCTTCTCCTGAGATACTTCCACTGGTAATACCTCTCTCCTGAGATACTTCCACTGGTAATACCTTCTCCTGAGATACTTCCACTGGTAATACCTTCTCTGAGATACTTCCACTGGTAATACCTTCTCCTGAGATACTTCCACTGGTAATACCTTCTCCTGAGATACTTCCACTGGTAATACCTTCTCTGAGATACTTCCACTGGTAATACCTTCTCCTGAGATACTTCCACTGGTAATACCTTCTCCTGAGATACTTCCACTGGTAATACCTTCTCCTGAGATACTTCCACTGGTAATACCTTCTTCTGAGATACTTCCACTGGTAATACCTTCTCCTGAGATACTTCCACTGGTAATACCTTCTCCTGAGATACTTCCACTGGTAATACCTTCTCCTGAGATACTTCCACTGGTAATACCTTCTCCTGAGATACTTCCACTGGTAATACCTTCTCCTGAGATACTTCCACTGGTAATACCTTCTCCTGAGATACTTCCACTGGTAATACCTTCTCCTGAGATACTTCCACTGGTAATACCTTCTCCTGAGATACTTCCACTGGTAATACCTTCTCCTGAGATACTTCCACTGGTAATACCTTCTCCTGAGATACTTCCACTGGTAATACCTTCTCCTGAGATACTTCCACTGGTAATACCTTCTCCTGAGATACTTCCACTGGTAATACCTTCTCCTGAGATACTTCCACTGGTAATACCTTCTCCTGAGATACTTCCACTGGTAATACCTTCTCCTGAGATACTTCCACTGGTAATACCTTCTCCTGAGATACTTCCACTGGTAATACCTTCTCCTGAGATACTTCCACTGGTAATACCTTCTCCTGAGATACTTCCACTGGTAATACCTTCTCCTGAGATACTTCCACTGGTAATACCTTCTCTGAGATACTTCCACTGGTAATACCTTCTCCTGAGATACTTCCACTGGTAATACCTTCTCCTGAGATACTTCCACTGGTAATACCTTCTCCTGAGATACTTCCACTGGTAATACCTTCTCTGAGATACTTCCACTGGTAATACCTTCTCCTGAGATACTTCCACTGGTAATACCTTCTCCTGAGATACTTCCACTGGTAATACCTTCTCTGAGATACTTCCACTGGTAATACCTTCTCCTGAGATACTTCCACTGGTAATACTTCTCCTGAGATACTTCCACTGGTAATACCTTCTCCTGAGATACTTCCACTGGTAATACCTTCTCCTGAGATACTTCCACTGGTAATACCTTCTCTGAGATACTTCCACTGGAATACCTTCTTCTGAGATACTTCCACAAATACCTTTGAATCTTCCCTAGGTAATACAGACGAATTTCTCCTGATAGAGTACCCACTGTAATACCGTAATTTCCTGATATACGTATCCACTAGAAGTAATACAGTGAAGTACTCCAGGAGAAGTACTTACCATGATGGTATATAATTCTCACTGAGACTGACTTCGCACTGGTAATCAACAGTCTTCTGATACTTCACTGAGTAATAGTTCTTTGAGATGATCCACAAATACAGGCTTTGGATTCCTTTCCCTAGGTCTTTCATAGCAGACAGAATATGATACTCTGATTACAGAAGTAGATTACACCTAGAACTGAATACGTATTGAGCTTCGACAAGTATTCAAGTACCACTAGAAGGTAATGAGAGTGAAAGTTCTGAGAAGTCATCCACTATCATATCTCAGAGAAGTCATGTCAGTGAGTATCCTACAGAAGGTGATTACCAGTGGATCCAGGTGAGGCATTACATAGTTGGAAGTGCCCCATTATGTACACATTGAGATTGAGACTATGAACACCTTTTGAAGAAACGTTCAGCATACAGACTCATCGTTCATAAGTATGAAGTGTGGAGAGTGAGTTTCAGAACGCATCATCTACGATGGATTCATTTCACACTGACTAAGATGCATGAACTGAAACTAATGAACTGTACAAAGACATGTACTCTACAAGGATGATGAGCATGATTACAACCTTGAGCTAATAACATGTGAAGTTTGATGGCAATAATACGTTTCAAAAATTTCAACTAACTTCACTGACTAATGAAGACTGAGAGAGTCTGACAACAGTCAGTCCACCTATCATCATTCTATCATGCAGGAGTCACATGTCTATGGTGCATCCAACATAACCAGCAGGTTCCTGGATGTCACTACCGCCTGGCTCCGGCTGGGTTACAAGTAGCTCTGGCAGGTTGCATCACCATCTAATGTACACATTGAAGAATTGAGACACTTATGCAACACAAGGGAATCTTTATTGAAGAAACGTTTCGCCACACAGTGGCTTCATCAGTCCAATACAAAGTAGAAGTGGGTAAGGAGAGTAGAAGTTTGAGGTAATCAGTCCCTCAACCTGGAATCGATGTGTTCAGTCCATCCTACAAGAGTGATGGACTGAACACATCGATCCCAGGTTGAGGGACTGATTACCTCAAAACTTCTACTCTCCTTACCCATTTCTACTTTGTATTGGACTGATGAAGCCACTGTGTGGCGAAACGTTTCTTCAATAAAGATTCCCATGTGTTGCATAAGTGTCTCAATTCTTCAACTTGTCGGTTTTCAAAACCATTCATCACATAATATACACATGACTAAATGCAAACTTTGCTAGAGGAACCACTGTTACACCTGTGTCATCATGTGCTGGAATGTGATAACATTAATGAACTCAGAGACAACTCACAAATGTTCAAGAAATGTCAGAGCATTTTAGCGTTGTTGGCATATTACCAGAATAACCCATACTGCAAAAATACCCTGATTCTGACTATTGCAAATACCTCATAACCACTTAAATTTGTTTAAATTTAATTATACATTGGCATAATATTAGTTAACCTAAATAATTCAATAACACATGTGAGCTACACTGTAATACTTTTGTGACTGAATTTATGTCTGCATAAATAATTCGTTACTAATGTAACCAGATATAAGCATAGAAATACCTCATTACCAGTTTAACTACTAAAAAAAGCCTGAGCTTGCTACCATCTGCAGCTCATAAGACTGCCATCCCCACGAGCCCCTTTGAGGCGGGGTAGATGGCAGACCAGAGGCCTAGCTTCTCTCTACGAGCCCCGTGAGGGCGGGGAATGTGGCTAGGCCTGGGGACACTTGGTCCCAAAGATGAGGAGGTACTTGTACCTCCTCCCATGGGAGACTTAAGTCTCGAGCCACTCCCCAGATAGGGAGCCAAGGCCGGGTCACCACTACTTGGAAAAGACCCGGGCCGGGAGAATACCGGTGAATAAAAAAAAAAAAAAAAAACTACTAAAACACTGGCGCCCCTCAGTCCCTGGACCCATTATGTGCCTTTCTAATCTTTTTTGACTACCGCCCACACCACAGGTACTTTGTGCATAATACAACTGTGAAACTAACGTATTTAAAGAAATAAACAGGTCTGGTCTGGGACCAGACCACATGAGAGTTGAATCCCCCCCCCCACGGAAAGCTTCTTTCAGGTATCCTTCAAGTATCATATTCATATATTTTTATAATAGGACAATCTTTCTCTGACTGTGTTGAAGGTGTTGGAACCGAGTGTGTTTAACAGAGCAGCAAGTGTCAGTATCAAACAGCACTAGACAGCGGGGTAGTGCCAATACACACACACGCACACACACACACACACCAAATGGAAAATTGTGAAGCTTGGAGAAGAACAAAGAAGACCGCAAATTGAGTACAGCCTAGGGGGTCAAAGGCTGAAAAGCTCACTCAAGGAAAAAGGATCTTGGGGTGAATATCATACTGAGCATCTGAAGCGCACATCAACCAAATAACCGCTGCAGAAAACTTAAGAATAACGTTTCGACGTCTAAGTAAGGAGTAATTTAAATTTAAGACATTATACAACGTGTACATCAGGCCCATACTGGAGTATGCAGCACCTGTATGGAACCCACATCTGGTCAAACACTTCAAGAAATGGAAAACGTAGAAAAATTTGCAACAAGACTAGTCCCGGAGCTAAGGGGAATGTCCTACAAGGAGAGGTTAAGGGAAATCAACCTGATGACACTGAAGGACAAGAGGGATGGGGGAGGACATGGTAATGACATATAAAATACTGAGGGATTGATAAGATGGACAGGGCCAGAATGTTTCAGAGACGGGACACAGGAACAAGGGGACGCAACTGGAAATTAACAGCTCAGACGAGTCATAGGAATGTTAGGAAGTATTTCTTCAATCTCAGAGTTGTCAGGAAGTAGAACAATCTCGAGAGTGAAGTAGTGGAGGCTGGATTTATATATAGCTTAAAGAATAGGTACGACAAGATTCTTGGAGCAGGACGAGAGTGAACTAGAGAAAAGGGAGGTGAGTACAGACACAGTTACCATTGACAACCAGTAACTAACCAACCAGCACCAGAATATCAGCGCCGGTCGAATGTTCAGCAGGTTGATAGGTGGAGTCAAGGAGGGAGACTCGACCCCCTCGTCCACTAATCGGCAATTAAAAAAATAACTCGTTCACAGTAGGTATACAATGTTATACTCACTGAGAGTTGTATGCCTCTCAGGTTATATACACTGAGAGTCGTATGCCTCTCAGGTTATATACACTGAGAGTTGTATGCCTCTCAGGTTATATACAATGAGAGTTGTATGCCTCTCAGGTTATATACACTGAGAGTTGTATGCCTCTCAGGTTATATACACTGAGAGTCGTATGCCTCTCAGGTTATATACACTGAGAGTTGTGTGCCTCTCAGGTTATATACACTGAGAGTTGTATGCCTCTCAGGTTATATACACTGAGAGTTGTATGCCTCTCAGGTTATATACACTGAGAGTTGTATGCCTCTCAGGTTATATACACTGAGAGTTGTATGCCTCTCAGGTTATATGCACTGAGAGTCGTATGCCTCTCAGGTTATATACACTGAGAGTTGTATGCCTCTCAGGTTATATACACTGAGAGTTGTATGCCTCTCAGGTTATATACACTGAGAGTTGTATGCCTCTCAGGTTATATACACTGAGAGTTGTATACCTCTCAGGTTATATACACTGAGAGTTGTATACCTCTCAGGTTATATACACTGAGAGTTGTATACCTCTCAGGTTATATACACTGAGAGTTGTATACCTCTCAGGTTATATACACTGAGAGTTGTATCCTCTCAGGTTATATACACTGAGAGTTGTATACCTCTCAGGTTATATACACTGAGAGTTGTATACCTCTCAGGTTATATACACTGAGAGTTGTATACCTCTCAGGTTATATACACTGAGAGTTGTATACCTCTCAGGTTATATACACTGAGAGTTGTATACCTCTCAGGTTATATACACTGAGAGTTGTATACCTCTCAGGTTATATACACTGAGAGTTGTATGCCTCTCAGGTTATATACACTGAGAGTTGTATGCCTCTCAGGTTATATACACTGAGAGTTGTATACCTCTCAGGTTATATACACTGAGAGTATACTTTTATCAACATTTACTGGACTAAGGTAGGCTTAACTGGTAGGCTTAACAGGCGACTTGCAGCCCTGATGATCCTCGTGTAACCAGTAACTTCTAACCTAATTAATCAACCAACCAACTAAACAGCGAACCAACCAACCAACCAACCAACCACTCACCATCCAGTCAGTTAACCAACCCACCCACTCATCATACAACCAGTCAGCCAACCAAAGCACCACAGGCAGGGAAGGCTCAGGTGATCATCATGTAATCCCCCCTTCAAAGTTTGCGGTAAAAATAGGATTTGATCATAATGAAAGAGGATTAAGTTAGGTAATTAGCGAACTTAATGAGCTGGTGAAAGAAATCACTGCTGGTAATAACAGTCACTGCTAACACTGCAAGTGTTATTTATATATGTATTGCTTGTAATACAATGTTCAAAATACAATAAGTATTCGTATTAAGGTATTCGTAATGTAGTGTTCGTGATAATGCTCGTAAAACAGCGTTCGTTTTACAATGTTTGTAATGCAACGTCCTTAATACTGTACTTGTAATACAGTGATCGTCATACAATAAGAATTCGTAATACAGAGTTCGTAATAATGTTCATAATATAATGTTCGTAATACAGTCAGTGTTCGTAATACAGTGTTCGTTATATAATCAATATTCGTAATATAATTTTCAAAATACCGTGTTCGTGCATAATCATTGTTAGTAACACAGTGGCCGTAATGCAATGATCCTGATACAATCAATGCTAGTTTTAGACATGTTAAAAAATATTGTAGACAAAATACATAACATTCCGCTTCATATTTAGCTAGCAGCAGTCACTATATTCCAGTCACTATACTACAATCATTATACTGCAAACAGTCATTATACTGAACTTTATAACGACATTATAATTCTAATCCAGTTAACGTGGTGCACATCCCTTGTCTCTTCCTCTCTCCACAAAATGTATTAATTAACGGAGGAACGCGGTCCGACTAGGCGCTGGGACAGTCAACAACAAGTTCCCGAGAAGCTTTTACGAAGCGGGGATTCAAGAGCGTCCGCCACGGCTCGTGAAGCTGAAGTGAAGCCAGGACAAGAATGGAGGTAACACAGCCAGGCAGTATTATGAAGGACAGTCATGCATACTCCGCAGGCAGACAGGCATACTCCGCAGGCAGACAGGCAGGCAGTCAGAGCAGAAAACTTGGAGAAAATGAATGCGCACTCTGCGCATGTAATTAAACAAGCATTTATGCAGACACTAATACGCACTGTTTTGCCTGGATGAGGGGTGAAAGGGGGTGTGAAATTTTGGAGAGCGCTGGGATCCAACGATAAAAGCATCTCAAGTTACGACATACTAAAATTATAACACTGGCAAAAATTACATAGTCATTAAAAAAAAAAAAAAAATTAAAAAAAAAAAAACACCCATATAAACCACTATCCATATAAACAACTATCTATATAAGCCATTGTCATTATAAACCAGTATCCATATAAACCATTATCCACATTAACCATTATCCACATAAACCACTATCCACATAAACCACTATCCACATAAACCACTATCCACATAAACCACTATCCACATAAACCATTATCCACATAAACCATTATCCACATAAACCACTATCCACATAAACCACTATCCATATAAAACGCTACACATATAAAACACCATTAGGTCAAGCGCACACAAATTTTTCACATAAAGTCATCAAATTCTCTACAGAATAAAAACGTGACAGAATTTAAAAGGTCGATGCCTAGACTGCTGTGTTGTTAGTGGCACTCCCTTGTTAGTGGCACTCCCTTGTCAGTGGCACTCCCTTGTTAGTGGCACTACCTTGTTAGTGGCATTCCCTTGTTAGTGGCATTCCCTTGTTAGTGGCATTCCCTTGTTAGTGGCATTCCCTTGTTACTGGCATTACCTTGTTAGTGGCATTACCTTGTTCCTGGAATTCCCTTGTTATTGGCATTACCTTGTTAGTGGCATTCCCTTGTTAGTGGCATTACCTTGTTAGTGGCATTCCCTTGTTAGTGGCATTCCCTTGTTAGTGGCATTCCCTTGTTAGTGGCATTTCCTTGTTACTGGCATTGCCTTGTTAGTGGCATTACCTTGTTCCTGGCATTCCCTTGTTAGTGGCATTACCTTGTTAGTGGCATTCCCTTGTTATTGGCATTACCTTGTTAGTGGCATTCCCTTGTTAGTGGCTTTCCCTTGTTATTGGCATTACCTTGTTAGTGGCATTCCCTTGTTATTGGCATTACCATGTTAGTGGCATTCCATTGTTATTGGCATTACCTTGTTAGTGGCATTCCCTTGTTAGTTGCATTTCCTTGTTATTGGCATTCCCTTGTTAGTGGCATTCCCTTGTTATTGGCATTACCTTGTTAGCGGCATTCCTTTGTTAGTGGCATTCCCTTGTTAGTGGCATTACCTTGTTAGTGTCATTACCTTGTTATTTGCATTACCTTGTTAGTGGCATTCCTTTGTTAATGGCATTACCTTGTTAGTGGCATTCCCTTGCTAGTGGCACTCCCTTGTTAGTGGCATTACCTTGTTAGTGGCATTACCTTGTTAGTGGCAGTCCCTTGTTAGTGGCATTCCCTTGTTAGTGGCATTCCTTTGTTAGTGGCATTCCCTTGTTAGTGGCATTACCTTGTTAGTGACATTACCTTGTTAGTGGCATTCCCTTATTAGTGGCATTCCCTTGTTAGTTGCATTACCTTGTTAGTGGCATTACCATGTTAGTGGCATTCCCTTGTTAGTTGCATTCCCTTGTTAGTAGCATTAACTTGTTAGTGGCATTAACCTGTTAGTGGCATTCTTTTGCCAGTGACATTCCCTTGTCAGTGGCATTCAGTAGTTAGTGGCACTCCCATGTTAGTGGCATTCCTTTGTTAGTGGCACTCCCTGTTACATTCCTTTATCAGTGGCATTCCCATGTTAGTGGCATTCTTTTGTTAGTGGCACTCCCTTGTTAGTACATTCCCTTGTTAATGGCATTCCCTTGTTAGTGGCATTCCTTTGCTAGTGTCAGTCCCTTGTTAGTGGCATTCCCTTGTTAATGGCATTCCCTTGTTAGTGGCATTCCCTTGTTAGTGGCATTCCCTTGTTAGTGGCATTCCCATGTTAGTGGCATTCCTTTGTCAGTGGCAGTCCCTTGTTAGTGGTATTCTGTTGTTAGTGATATTTCGTTATCAGTGGCATACCGTTTTAAGCGGCATTCTGTTAGTAGCATTCC
>NC_069400.1:90738465-90740965 GCF_026875155.1 Cherax quadricarinatus
ATAGGAGGGTGGGTGCAGGAAGAAAGAGGAGTGATTGGTGCAATGATGAAGTAAAGGGTGTGATAAAAGAGAAAAAGTTAGCTTATGAGAGGTTTTTACAAAGCAGAAGTGTTATAGGAAGAGTCGAGTATATGGAGAGCAAAAGAAAGGTGAAGAGAGTGGTGAGAGAGTGCAAAAGGAGAGCAGATGATAGAGTGGGAGAGGCACTGTCAAGAAATTTTAATGAAAATAAGAAAAAAATTTGGAGTGAGTTAAACAAGTTAAGAAAGCCTAGAGAACGAGTGGATTTGTCAGTTAAAAACCGAGTAGGGGAGTTAGTAGATGGGGAGATGGAGGTTTTGGGTAAATGGCGAGAATACTTTGAGGAACTTTTAAATGTCGACAAAGAAAGGGAAGCGGTAATTTCATGCACTGGCCAGGGAGGTATACCATCTTTTAGGAGTGAAGAAGAACAGGATGTGAGTGTGGGGGAGGTGCGTGAGGAATTACGTAGAATGAAAGGGGGTAAAGCAGCTGGAACTGACGGGATCATGACAGAAATGCTAAAAGCAGAAGGGGATATAGTGTTGGAGTGGTTGGTATTTTTGTTTAATAAATGTATGAAAGAGGGGAAGGTACCTAGGGATTGGCAGAGAGCATGTATAGTCCCCTTATATAAAGGGAAGGGGACAAAAGAGATTGTAAAAATTATAGAGGAATAAGTTTACTGAGTATACCAGGAAAAGTGAACGGTAGGGTAATAACTAAAAGAATTAGAGGTAAGACAGAATGTAGGATTGCAGATGAGCAAGGAGGCTTCAGAGTGGGTAGGGGATGTGTAGATCAAGTGTTTACATTGAAGCTTATGTGCGAACAGTATTTAGATAAAGGTAGGGAAGTTTTTATTGCATTTATGGATTTAGAAAAAACATATGATAGAGTGGATAGAGGAGCAATGTGGCAGATGTTGCAAGTATATGGAATAGGTGGTAAGTTACTAAATGCTGTAAAGAGCTTTTATGAGGATAGTGAGGCTCAGGTTAGGGTGTGTAGAAGAGAGGGAGACTACTTCCCGGTAAAAGTAGGTCTTAGACAGGGATGTGTAATGTCACCATGGTTGTTTAATATATTTATAGATGGGGTTGTAAAAGAAGTAAATGCTAGGTGTTCAGGAGAGGGGTGGAATTAAATTATGGGGAATCAAATGCAAAATAGGAATTGACACAGTTGCTTTTAGCTGACGATACTGTGCTTATGGGAGATTCTAAAAAAAAAAATAATTGCGAAGGTTAGTGGGTGAGTTTGGGAGTGTGTGTAAAGGTAGAAAGTTGAAAGTGAACATAAAAAAGACTAAGGTAATGAGGGTATCAAATGATTTAGATAAAGAAAAATTGGATATCAAATTAAGGAGGAGGAGTATGGAAGAAGTGAATGTTTTCAGATACTTAGGAGTTGATGTGTCGGCAGATGGATTTATGAAGGATGAGATTAATCATAGAATTGATGAGGGAAAAAAGGTGAATGGTGCGTTGAGGTATATGTGGAGCCAAAAAACGTTATCTATGGAGGCAAAGAAGGGAATGTATGAAAGTATAGTAGTACCAACACTCTTATATGGATGTGAAACTTGGGTTGTGAATGCAGCAGCGAGGAGACGGTTGGAGGCAGTGGAGATGTCCTGTCTAAGGGCAATGTGTGGTGTAAATATTATGCAGAAAATTCGGAGTGTGGAAATTAGGAGAAGGTGTGGAGTTAATAAAAGTATTAGTCAGAGGGCTGAAGAGGGGTTGTTGAGGTGGTTTAGTCATTTAGAGAGAATGGATCAAAGTAGAATGACATGGAGAGCGTATAAATCTGTAGGGGAAGGAAGGCGGGGTAGGGGTCGTCCTCGAAAAGGTTGGAAGGGGTAATGGAGGTTTTGTGGGCGAGGGGCTTGGACTTCCAGCAGGCGTGCATGAGCATGTTCGATAGGAGTGAGTGGAGACGAATGGTATTTGAAACCTGACGATCTGTTGGAGTGTGACCAGGGTAATATTTAGTGAAGGGATTCAGGGAAACCGGCTATTTTTACATAGCCGGACTTGAGTCCTGGAAATGGGAAGTACAATGCCTGCACTTTAAAGGAGGGGTTTGGGATATTGGCAGTTTGGAGGGATATGTTGTGTATCTTTATACGTTTATGCTTCTAAACTGTTGTGTTCTGAGCACCTCTGCAAAAACAGTGATTATGTGTGACTGAGGTGAAAGTGTTGAATGATGATGAAAGTATTTTCTTTTTGGGGATTTTCTTTCTTTTTGGGTCACCCTGCCTCGGTGGAAGACGGCCGACTTGTTAAATATATATATATATATATATATATATATATATATATATATATATATATATATATATATATATATATATATACATATATATATATATATATATATATATATATATATATATATAATATATATAATATTATATATATATATATATATATAATTGTACTCATGGAACAGGTGGTATTGATCAATAACA
>NC_069400.1:90748465-90865965 GCF_026875155.1 Cherax quadricarinatus
TACTAGGATCTGCATGAGGCTGTCATCTGCTGAGGAAGCGGTTAACCTCCAAGAAGATATAAACAAAGTTTTCCAGTGGGCAACGGTAAACAATATGATGTTCAATGAGGACAAATTCCAACTACTCCGTTATGGAAAACTGGAGGAGATAATAACTAGAACAGAGTATACTACAGACTCTGGCCATACAATAAAGCGGAAAAATAATGTAAGGGACCTGGGAGTAGTAATGTCTGAGGATCTCACTTTCAAGGATCACAACAGTGCCACGATCGCACGTGCAATGAAAATGATAGGATGGTTTGAGAACGTTCAAAACGAGAGATGCCAAGCCATTGATGATCCTTTTCAAATCACTTGTTCTCTCTAGGCTGGAATACTGCTGTACATTAACATCTCCATTCAAAGCAGGTGAAATCGCAGCTCTAGAGAGTGTACAGAGATCCTTTACTGCACGTATAAGTTCTGTCAAGCACCTTAACTACTGGGAACGCTTGGAAGCACTTGACTTGTACTCGTTGGAACGCAGGAGGGAGAGATATATCATAATCTACACTTGGAAAATCTTGGAAGGAATGGTCCCAAATCTGCACACAGAAATCACTCCCTACGAAAGTAAAAGACTGGGCAGGCGATGCAAAATGCTCCCAATAAAAAGTAGGGGCGCCATTGGTACACTAATAAGTGTCCGGGGCCCAAGACTGTTCAACAGCCTCCCATCAAGCATTAGGGGAATTGCCAATAAACACCTGGCTGCCTTCAAGAGAGAGCTGGACAGATACCTAAAGTCAGTGCCGGATCAGCCGGGCTGTGGATCGTACGTTGGACTGCGTACGGCCAGCAGTAACAGCCTAGTTGATCAGGCCCTGATCCATCGGGAGGCCTGGTCATGGACCGGGCCGCGGGGGCGTTGATCCCCGGAATAACCTCCAGGTAACCAGGTAACCTCCAGGTAGATCACTAACCTAAGTAATCATAACCCACAGACATCCTCTTATCTATACAATGTTGGTCCTTCAGAAGATAAGAGATAAGATTTCGTTCGGATTTTTAACCCCGGAGGGTTAGCCACCCAGGATAACCCAAGAAAGTCAGTGCGTCATCGAGGACTGTCTAACTTATTTCCATTGGGGTCCTTAATCTTGTCCCCCAGGATGCGACCCACACCAGTCGACTAACACCCAGGTACCTATTTACTGCTAGGTGAACAGGACAACAGGTGTAAGGAAACGTGTCGAAATGTTTCCACCCGCCGGAAATCGAACCCGGGCCCTCCGTGTGTGAAGCGGGAGCTTTAGCCACCAGGCCACCGGTAGTTTACAGAACCGTTAGGTAACTAGAACTAGCTAGAACCTAGATATCACTAGTGACTAGGAGTAATATTGCCAG
This sequence comes from Cherax quadricarinatus, assembly GCF_026875155.1. Classification (NCBI taxonomy): domain Eukaryota; kingdom Metazoa; phylum Arthropoda; class Malacostraca; order Decapoda; family Parastacidae; genus Cherax; species Cherax quadricarinatus. The sequence goes on from NC_069400.1 coordinate 90,749,855, forward strand.
GTGATTGGTCCTTCATTATTAACTGTTAATTATAGTTTTTGTGTGTAATTCAAAATGGCATTTTGGACCTTGAGAAAACCAGTAACGCCCTCTGGAAAGGCTGTTGTAAACTAACAATGGTTGTGTTATCTCTCTCCCTGCCAACAACACTAAGCCTACGACGCCATCTTTTGACTTCAACCCAATACCACACAACCCATAGGTACACATAACACATGCCCACACACCTTGTTTCGATGATTAAACTAGCGTTTGTCACAAGAGAACCCAGTGGGAACACACGGGGTCAGTACATGTGTTAGATAGGAAAGCATAGTTTCTGTCTAGTAGACAGCACTGGTCTAGCGGTCAGAACTGACAGGGACCTGACCCACTTTTATTGGTCGGAGGGCCATAAAGCTGTCAATTACAATTGTGGTTACCACCTTAGTCTTTACAAGTCACCACGGCTACAATAGACAACTGCAGACTCAGTTTACCCCGGTAGCAGATTCTCGTCAAGAGAGTGATTGACACCTGCGAAACATTGATTCCTTAGAGTTAGAAGCTAACTTAAATCTATTGGAGACGAGTCAACGAGCCTATACCATTGCATATGAGCAATTCAGACTTGCTCATGGGTTCAGAAGACGGAATGTTTATGAACGTTATGCTAAAAGGGAAGAATATGTCATTGAGGCGACCGGCGCATTAATCGAGCCCTTAGGCAAAGGGACAACAGAAGGCTGGTCGCCAACATGACTCCCTCCCAGGGGCCAATAAACCATGTCCCTCAACCACAGATGTTACTACGATTACTGAAAATACAACTCCCTACATGTGATGGGAAGGAATTTGAAGGAGTCCTAGCGAGCTTCCAGTCGCTAATTCACGGTCGGTCAGACACTGACGACCTTGAAGAATTGAGACACTTATGCAACACATGGGAATCTTTATTGAAGAAACGTTTCGCCACACAGTGGCTTCATCAGTCCAATACAAAGTAGAAGTGGGTAAGGAGAGTAGAAGTTTGAGGTAATCAGTCCCTCAACCTGGAAACGATGTGTTCAGTCCATCACTCTTGTAGGAAGTGCAGCATAGGGCCAGAGAGGTGGCTTATATACTGCGGTGAGGTTGAGGGACTGATTACCTCAAACTTCTACTCTCCTTACCCACTTCTACTTTGTATTGGACTGATGAAGCCACTGTGTGGCGAAACGTTTTTTCAATAAAGATTCCCTTGTGTTGCAATAAGTGTCTCAATTCTACAACTTGTCGGTTTTCATAACCATTCATCACAACTGACGACCTTACCAAGTTCCATTACTTGAGAACTCAGTTGAGGGGAGAAGCTTACGACCTTATCAAAGGCCTTAATATCACAGGTACTAATTACCAGCACGCCATTCAGGTCCTAGAACTTAATTACTTTGATAAGGATAGGATCACAATCAAACTCGTCTACTAACTGGTTGATCTCACACCTCTCTCACACTGCTTACCGGAGCTGCAAGCATTCAGAATCTCTCTGGATAACTGTCGTCGGTCTCTGGCCTCTTACGAAGAAGTGACTGGATTTTCAGTCCCATTGTAGCTGTACCAAGGAAACTGCCAAAGAAGACTCTTGAACACTTGAATCTAAGATTCACCAAACGTAGATTCACCCGTGCTGAGATCAGTGAAGGCCTACAGCATATTATGGCCTGTATGCAAACTAACATGCAAACTAATACTAAGCATGTTAAGCGACCACCTGACAGGTCGTCACCCGGAGTATCGCCACCTCCGATGCCAGCTGTCAGTGAGTATTACACAAACAACAGCACGACAGTGGGTGTGTTCTGAATCGCCACACAAGAGTGACAAAGGAAAGGGGAGGACGAAGGGTAAGCGGAGGAAGTCCACTCCACCTGTTTCCACTCCACATATTTCCAAACGTTTCCTCTGTTACAGCTAGTATTGGTCTCCATTCTGTGATAAGTTCACGACCGTACCCGCCTGGAAACAGAGGGTCCAGGATAGCAATCGGGGATAGCAATTAAAATGCTGGAAATGTAGGAGTGACCACAATACAGTTTTTTGTCCCTGCTTCCATACTAGCATAGAAAACGAGAAGCAGGTCACAGCTGAGAACTGTCAACAAGAGGAGGGTGACATTCCTCCCCCTGCGACCACCTCACATGCTATGACAACCTGACTACCCTCGGTCAAGCAGCATTACCTGTAACACGACTTACGTTACTGGCACAATCCCTTTTGGGAACAGAAGTGTTTGCGTTTTTTGTTCAGGGATCACAGAGGTCCTTTGACCGCCGAAGTACATTAATTACGTCAACTTGGTGTGACACTATATGACAACGTGTCCTTAGATCTCAATGATTTTCCCGGACCCTGGGAAACAATCGTATGATCTTGCCAATGTGACAGCTGCTTTGGGTGGCCAGTAATTAATGATAAGTACACTAAGTGAAAGAAATTCGAAATATTTCTTTTCACCTCCCAAACACAAGTAAAAAACCACTTCTAGTATAGGGCCCCTGCTCAGACAAGACGGATCCTACACAGACAACAACAAAGAAATGAGCGAGATACTGAAATCGCAGTATGACTCAGTGTTCAGCGAGCCACTAACCAGTTTAAAGTAGACAATCCAAACAATTTTTTCGTGAATGAGCCTCAAAACCCTGCCAATGTAGGCCAGATTTATGACATAACCCTAACTCCACTAGACTTTGAGAAAGCCATCGACGACATGCCCATGCACTCAGTCCCAGGCCCAGACTCGTGGAACTCGGTGTTCATTAAAAACTGCAAGAAACCCCTCTCACGGGCCCTAAGTATGCTATGGAGAAGGAGCTTAGACACAGGCGAGATTATACAGTCACTAAAAACAATAGATATAGCCCCACTCCATAAAGGTGGCAGCAAAGCAGTAGCTAAGAACTATAGACCAATAGCTTTAACGTCCCACATCATAAAAATCTTTGAAAGAGTTCTAAGAAGCAGGATAGCAAACCACCTGGACTTCCATAAATTGCACAACCCAGGGCAACATGGTTTCAGAGCAGGTCGCTCCTGCCTTTCGCAACTGCTAGACCACTATGATATGATCCTAGATGCGCTGAAAACAAACAGAATGCAGATGTAGTATACACAGAATTTGCAAAAGCCTTTGATGAGTGCGATCGTGATGTAATAGCGCACAAAATGCATGCTAAAGGGATAACCGGCAAAGTAGGCAGATGGATCTTCAGCTTTCTATCCAATCGCACACAAAGAGTAGTGGTAAACAGAGTTAAATCAGATGCTGCCATAGTGAAGAGCTCTGTCCCACAAGGCACAGTACTCGCACCTATCCTGTTCCTTATTCTCATATCAGACATAGACAGAGATGTAAACCACAGCACTGTATCATCTTTTGCAGACGATACTAGGATCTGCATGAGAGTGTCATCCATTGAGGACACGGCAAAGCTCCAGGAAGATATAAACCAAGTTTTCCAATGGGCAACAGAAAACAACATGATGTTCAATGAAGACAAATTCCAACTACTCTGTTATGGAAAACTGGAGGAAATAATAACTAGAACTGAGTATACTACAAACTCCAGTCACACAATAGAGCGGAAAAGTAATGTGAAGGACCTGGGTGTGGTAATGTTCGAAGACCTCACCTTCAAGGGCCACAACAATGCCACTATCACATCTGCTAGGAAACTGATAGGATGGATAATGAGAACATTCAAGACAAGAGATGCTAAGCCAATGATGATCCTTTTTAAATCACTTATTCTCTCTAGGCAGGAATACTGCTGTACATTAACATCCCCATTCAAGGCAATTGAAATTGCAGAACCAGAGAATGTACAGAGAACCTTTACTGCACGTATAAATTCCATCAAACACCTTAAGTACTGGGAGTGCCTGGAAGCACTTAACTTGTACTCACTAGAGCGCAGGCGAGAGATATATCATAGTCTACACCTGGAAGATTCTGGAGGGACTGGTCCCTAATATGCACACAGCAATCACTCCATACGAAAGCAAAAGACTTGGCAGGCGATGAAACATACCCCCAGTAAAAGGAGGGGCGTCACTGGTACACTGAGAGAAAACGCAATAAGTGTCCGGGGCCCAAGACTGTTAAACAGCCTCCCACCAGCAATAAGGGGCATTACGGGAAGACCCTGGTTGTCTTCAAGAGGGAGCTGGACAGATACTTAAAGACGGTGCCGGATCAGCCGGGCTGTTGTTGGTACGTTAGAATGCGTGCCGCCAGCAGTAACAGCCTCATTGATCAGGCCCTGATCCACCAGGAGGCCTGGTCGTGGACCGGGCCGAGGGGGCGTGGAACCCCGGAATGCCCTCCAGGTAGACTCCAGGTAGTAGCAGAAAAGCTTCCTGACAAATAAGAAGTTTGCAGGAGGCCGTTGCTGCTTAAAAGAAGCCAATGCAAGACTTGTCGACCATAATTTCAAGTCTCACAAGCTCGGGTCAATAGACCTAATAATTGGCAGTGACCGCTACAGCACATTTGTGCAAGGCATCACAACGAGTGACCTCTCCCTCCTGCTAGAGCTGGCAGCCATATGATATTTGGGCCGCTTCCCAAGGTTAAGAAAGTGACCACGAAAACAGTGACACTGTTTAAAAGTGCCCTAGTATCGGGAATTACTGCCTGTCACTGTCCTGCCACTACCAAGTGCCCAGCTAGTCAGTACGGTATCCGGTTACTGCCTGAGGGCGACCGACCACCAGAGGCCCACCACCTCATGCCAGCAGACACAGTCTGTTTGAATAAAGCTGTTAAGCCTGAGTTACCTAATTGATGGGTCTAAGTACTCCTCACTAGACAAACTCTTGACAGCCGCCTCTCATATCTATACATCCCTACAAGTACACGGAAAGCGTGAGTCCTTTGAACCCATGACATATTAGGTAAAACAAGTACAGCTGACTATGATTTCCTGAGGAATAGGAGTCAATCAGTGAAGAAACCGGACAATCCAGACCCTGGGGTTTTGCCTGGACTCAAATAATATACTGAGGTGCGGAGGAATATAGAATTCCTCCTTACAAAGAAATACAGTAACTTCTAACTTAATACCCAAACGCCATTGGTTTACGAAGCTGATTATTATTATTAACATCCATCTACGAGTGCCACACTGTGAAGTGCATGACACTCTGTCCGAATACACGAGTCCTACTGGATACCACAGGGCATGCAGAGTGTCAACACACAATTTAGACGTTGTTTGCCACGTTGGGACTCTCTCAGACATCCTTGGCATTATCCTGAACCAGTGGCCCATTCTTTCATACACAGGAGGCATGTCTGCACCAATGAAATACCCCATTCACACTATTCTACGTCATGGGGGAAACGTTGCTGTGTGACCAAGGCTACTGGCACCGAGGGTGCCAGGACCACTGACAGTTTAGTGTCACTTACATTGAACTGTCTACAGAGAGCTATACGCCCGAAGTCGCACTGCGACACCGCAATGTTAGAGGTACCATAAACCATGACCTTGTTTGACCAGGTCAAACACTCTCCCATCCCCTGTGTGGAAAATCATGTAGCTTAGATTTCCCAGACGACCGTCAACTTCCCCAAGCAGACCCACGTAGGCCTACTCGGGGTGCCACATTCTTTATACTGTAAGACAATCTAGTAATGATGCCTCCATAGGCTAATGCAATATACATTACTACTTTTATGAATTTAAGCTAAGTTAGAGTTAGATTAATTTAGCCTAGTAAATACATCACCTCTCACAACCTGCATAACTGTGAGCAGTGGGCACTTGTTCCATGAGTGCCTCGGGCTGGGGAAGCGGCCTTCCCCCAGTGAATCACGCACGAAACAATAGAGTGAACACAGGCCTTGTGCAGTGAAGTGCTCTAACATTCGATAACACATTACGACCCTGTGCTAGGTAGTTACATGTGACTCATACGTAAGTATCCTCAAGTAGTCACTGAATGCGCATTCCCTGTACTTTGGGGCCATGTGTAGTAGTCTAGCCATACCAGATATCCACAGTGCAACTGTCAACACAAACGCCCATGTGTAATAGGGGTAAGAATTCAGGTAACAAGAAAAGAGGTGGCAGGTTTCTGGATTTGATTCCACAAATGAATGGACATAGATCACTGACGTAAGTAGTCATAACCAACAGACATCCTCTATTCTACACCACCACAGTGAGGTAACCCAGGGTAGGGGTTCACAACCTCACCACCAACACCAACACAGTGAGGTAACTTAGTGTAGGGGGCTGCAAGCTCACCATCACCACAGTGTAGGGGGGTAAGAGGGAGACTGTACGGAAGTTACTGGTGTGGGAGAGATGAAACGGGTGTAGGACACACACAGGATGGCTGTGAGAGAGGTGGAAAGGGCGTGGAAAAGTTGTAGGCTGGGTGTGGGAGAGGTGGGAGGGAGTGTGAGAAAGTTACAGGCTGAGTGTGGGAGAGGCGGGAGGGAGCGTGGGAAAGTTACAGGCTGAGTGTGGGAGAGGTGGGAGGGACGTGGGAAAGTTACATTCTGAATGTGGGAGAGGTGGGAGGGGCATGGGAAAGTTACATTCTGAGTGTGGGAGAGGTGGGAGGGGCGTGGGAAAGTTACAGGCTGAGTGTGGTAGAGGTGGGAGGGAGCGTGAGAAAGTTACAGGCTGAGTGTGGGAGAGGTGGGAGGGAGCATGAGAAAGTTACTGGCTGAGTGTGGGAGGGGCGGGAGGGAGCGTGGGAAAGTTACAGGCTGAGTGTGGGAGAGGTGGGAGGGACGTGGGAAAGTTACATTCTGAATGTGGGAGAGGTGGGAGGGGCATGGGAAAGTTACATTCTGAGTGTGGGAGAGGTGGGGGGGAGCATGAGAAAGTTACAGGCTGAGTGTGGGAGAGGTTGGAGGGAGCATAAGAAAATTAAAGGCTGAGTGTGGGAGAGGTGGGAGGTAGCATGAGAAAGTTACAGGCTGAGTGTGGGAGAGGTGGAAGAGAGCGTGAGAAAGTTACAGGCTGAGTGTGGGAGAGGTGGGAGGGAGTGTGAGAAAGATACAGGCTGAGTCTGGAGAGGTGGGAGGGAGCATGAGAAAGTTACAGGCTGAGTGTGGAAGAGGTGGGAGGGAGCGTGAGAAAGTTACAGGCTGAGTGTGGGAGAGGTGGGAGGGGCGTGGGAAAGTTACAGGCTGAGTGTGGGAGAGGTTGGAGGAGCGTGAGGAAGTTACAGGCTGAGTGTGGGAGAGGTGAGAGGGAGCATGGGAAAGTTACAGACTGAGTGTGGGAGAGGTGAGAGGGAGCATGAGGAAAGTTACAGGCTGAGTGTGGGAGAGGTGGGAGGAGCATGATTAAGTTACAGGCTGAGTGTGGGAGAGGTGGGAGGGAGCATGAGAAAGTTACAGGCTGAGTGTGGGAGAAGTGGAAGAGAGCGTGAGAAAGTTACAGGCTGAGTGTGGGAGAGGTGGGAGGGAGTGTGAGAAAGTTACAGGCTGAGTGTGGGAGAGGTGGGAGGGAGCATGAGAAAGTTACAGGCTGAGTGTGGGAGAGGTGGGAGGGAGTGTGAGAAAGTTACAGGCTGAGTGTGAGAGAGGTGGGAGGGAGCGTGAGAAAGTTACAGGCTGAGTGTGGGAGAGGTGGAAGGGAGCATGAGAAAGTTACAGGCTGAGTGTGGGAGAGGTGGAGGGAGCATGAGGAAGTTACAGGCTGAGTGTGGGAGAGGTGGGAGGGGCGTGGGAAAGTTACAGGCTGAGTGTGGGAGAGGTGGGAGGGGCGTGGGAAAGTTACAGGCTGAGTGTGGGAGAGGTGGGATGGAGTGTGAGAAAGTTACAGGCTGAGTGTGGGAGAGGTGGGAGGGGCATGGGAAAGTTACAGGCAGAGTGCAGGAGAGGTTGGAGGGGTCTGAGAAAGTTACAGGCTGAGTGTGGGAGAGGTGGGAGGGAGCATGAGAAAGTTACAGGCTGAGTGTGGAAGAGGTGGGAGGGAGCGTGAGAAAGTTACAGGCTGAGTGTGGGAGAGGTGGGAGGGGCGTGGGAAAGTTACAGGCTGAGTGTGGGAGAGGTTGGAGGGATATGAGGAAGTTACAGGCTGAGTGTGGGAGAGGTGGGAGGGAGCATGAGAAAGTTACAGGCTGAGTGTGGGAGAGGTGGGAGGGAGCATGGGAAAGTTACAATCTGAGTGTGGGAGAGGTGGGGGGGGGAGCGTGAGAAAGTTACAGGTGAGTGTGGGAGACGTGGGAGGGAGCGTGGGAAAGTTACAGGCTGAGTGTGGGAGAGGTGAGAGGGAGCATGAGAAAGTTACAGGCTGAGTTGTGGGAGAGGTGGGAGGGAGCATGAGGAAGTTACAGGCTGAGTGTGGGAGAGGTGGGAGGGAGCATGAGAAAGTTACAGGCTGAGTGTGGGAGAGGTGGGAGGGAGCATGGGAAAGTTACAGGCTGAGTGTGGGAGAGGTGGGAGGGAGCATGAGAAAGTTACAGGCTGAGTGTGGGAGAGGTGGAGGGAGCATGGGAAAGTTACAGGCTGAGTGTGGGACAGGTGGAAGGGAGCATGAGAAAGTTACAGGCTGAGTGTGTGGAGAGAGGTGGAAGGGAGCATGAGAAAGTTACAGGCTGAGTGTGGGAGAGGTGGAGAGAGCAAGAGAAAGTTACAGGCTGAGTGTGGGAGAGGTGGGATGGAGTGTGAGAAAGTTACAGGCTGAGTGTGGGAGAGGTGGGAGGGGCGTGGGAAAGTTACAGGCAGAGTGCAGGAGAGGTTGGAGGGGCCTGAGAAAGTTACAGGCTGAGTGTGGGAGAGGTGGGAGGGAGCATGAGAAAGTTGCAGGCTGAGTGTGGAAGAGGTGGGAGGGAGCGTGAGAAAGTTACAGGCTGAGTGTGGGAGAGGTGGGAGGGGCGTGGGAAAGTTACAGGCTGAGTGTGGGAGAGGTTGGAGGAAGCGTGAGGAAGTTACAGGCTGAGTGTGGGAGAGGTGAGAGGGAGCATGGGAAAGTTACAATCTGAGTGTGGGAGAGGTGGGAGGGAGCGTGAGAAAGTTACAGGCTGAGTGTGGGAGACGTGGGAGGGAGCATGGGAAAGTTACAGGCTGAGTGTGGGAGAGGTGAGAGGGAGCATGAGAAAGTTACAGGCTGAGTGTGGGAGAGGTGGGAGGGAGCATGAGGAAGTTACAGGCTGAGTGTGGGAGAGGTGGGAGGGAGCATGAGAAAGTTACAGGCTGAGTGTGGGAGAGGTGGGAGGGAGCATGGGAAAGTTACAGGCTGAGTGTGGGAGAGGTGGAAGGGAGCATGAGAAAGTTACAGGCTGAGTGTGGGAGAGGTGGAGAGAGCAAGAGAAAGTTACAGGCTGAGTGTGGAGAGATGGGAGGGAGCGTGGGAAAGTCACAGGCTGAGTGTGGGGGGGAGGTGGGAGGGAGCGTGAGAAAGTTACAGGCTGAGTGTGAGAGAGGTGGGAGGGAGCATGAGAAAGTTACAGGCTGAGTGTGGGAGAGGTGGGAGGGAGCATGGGAAAGTTATAGGCTGAGTGTGGGAGAGGTGGGAGGGACGTGGGAAAGTTACAGACTGAGTGTGGGAGAGGTGGGAGGGAGCATGGGAAAGTTACAGGCTGAGTGTGGGAGAGGTAGGAGGGAGCATGGGAAAGTAACAGGCAGAGTGTGGGAGAGGTGGGAGGGAGCATGGGAAAGTTACAGGCTGAGTGTGGGAGAGGTGGGAGGGAGCATGGGAAAGTTACAGGCCGAGTGTGGTGTAGACAGCCTGTACTGTCTGCACAGACAGCCTATGCTGTCTGCCAGCTTAGTTCATATTTTGCGGCACTCAGGTGCTGCCCTCTGGGCCTGCCTAAGTCTGAGGGATGCTGAGCCGACACTCTCTGACTCTCTCAGCGGCCAAGCAGCAAGACAGAAGGCCTACTAGCTCTCTCCCTCGTGGGATGGCCCTTCCCAGGTCATGGGCACAACATACAAGCCTGTGTACCCACTACGACTTTACAAATAAAGAAAAGGAAGCCTCCGAAGACTTATCATATACTCCCCGCTTGCAGCATCACCAAATATAATCTTGTTATAAATGGTGGGAAGCGGTGGTCGCAGCAGCTGTGTTTGCCCAGAGAGAGGAAGGAAGAGGTATGAAGTCATCTTCACTTTATCACTCTATACAAGATGCATCCGTCTCTCAACGAGTTATCCTGATGTCGTATCTGCACGTTTGAGCATCCAGACACAGGGACAAGCAGGATCTAGCCGAAATTTGCTGAATTTCTTAGAGAATTGTAAGTGGTGTTCCAGTGACCCTATGCTACAGCGTCCCACGCTGTTTCTCAAGTCAGGTGTTCAGCATCACTTGTATGCTCTACTGTTATTGTTCAGCTCAGCACAACTATTTCAGCAAGCCAGAGGTGAGTTTTGTGGTGATATCTGCATCCAGTGTGTCTCCCTGTGTTTGTGGGTGGGAGAGGAGAAGAGGAGGAAGTGGCCGTTTCCTCACCTCGCCCATGCTCACCCTACTCACGCTCACCCGTCTACCAAACACTCACCACTGCCCACTCCCTCTGCTGTGTTTTCTGCTGTTTTTCATGTGAATTCTTTGCCAGTGCTGTGTATCCGAGTGCCTGAGGCCACTCGAAGCCACGTGGATCAGCAAGCCACGTGGATCAGCAAGCCATGTGGATCAGCATGCCACGTAGATCACGACGCCACGTGGGGTGTGGGCTATGTCACGTGGATCTACAAGCCACATGGGTTACCAAGCGAAATGTCCGAGGCCACATGCTGTAATCTGTTGCCCGCATAACATTGACGTCACCGACGATGCTGCCCGACTTCATGACATCAAGATTATAATGAGTTTGTTTGGTATTCTGGTAGCGGGGAGTAAATGATAAACTTCTTCGGAGGCTTCTTACTTTATTGTTAAGTCGTGGTGGGTAAACAGGCTTGTGTGTTGTGCCCATGGCCCGGGAGGGCCATGCCCATGAGAGAGAGCTAGGCAGTAGGCCTTGTGTCTTGCTGCTAGGCCGCTGTGTGAGTGAGGGTGAGGCAAGGGTAGGCAGGCTGAAGTGGCAATGCCTATAGGTGGCAGCACCAGCATAGCGCAAAATATGAACTAAGCTGGCAGACAGCATAGGCTGTCTGTGCAGACAGTACAGGCTGTCTACATACGCTCGGCCACCTACCGCACGTCGTCCCGATGCGATGATACTGGTGGTAAAAGGAACTTGGTCTCTCTCTCGTAGGAACAAGGCACGGAACACAAAATAAAAACATATATATACATATGAACATGGAAAAAAAACTTCCAAAAGGGAGGGAAGAAAAAAACATGTGGGTGTGCTAAACATCATGGTCATAGGCATTGAGCGTTGAAGGGCATCACTGCACGCCTTCCTGCGTCTGGACAGATACTGCAACACAGGAGACATCGCTGAGGCTGAGCTGTGACGTAACAGGGTACTGTCTCCTCTGGAATGGTGAAGCAGTCATCGTAGGAGTCGCTGCAGGTTTTCACTCAACCTGGGGCACGACATGCTGGTGCCCTCGAGTGTGGCGTCGACAAAACTCGGCAACTGGGCAGGACTTCTGGCAAGCAACTCAGGAGGACACTTCTCGACTGGTACTGTCGCTGGGCTGTCACTGCCAGCAAGCGTGGAGTGAGTTGTGGAGTGTGTCGTGGCAGAGACGACTGGGCGAAACATCTGGGAGTCGTAACATCATACACCAGACTGCAGTGAGAGAGCTAGCAGTCAAGGTGATATCTTCTTTGTGCAGGCTGCTCACTGAAGCTTGTGACACGAGGCTGACACAGTGTGTCATTCTCTCAACAGTTAGAGTTATAGCAGAGGTTAGTCTAAGCATCCCCAGACTTGTTTCTCTACATATAACTGCATTTTGAAGGTCTGGAGGTGAAGTGAAACAAATCTCGATGGGAATCGTAGCAGGTACGATTCTGCAGAACATCACGAGTGATGAGCATAAAAGCTTTCTGTACAAAGGGGCTCAGGCTCAGGGCTGTCTTGACATCAGCTGTCATACACACTGGTTACATTAGGTGACTTAGCACAGTGGTGCTACTCAGGTCTGGCTCAGACCTCACTGGACACATGGAAACTTTAAACACACCGCAGTACATGCGGTACACTAACATGTGAGAACACTGACTGAGAGGAATTAACACACGACATATATCTTCTCTTAGTCTTCTCGACAATATTTTAATAATTACTGAACACTCGATGGTGACATCATGTGATGTCAGGCGTGATGACGTCAGCAGCACTGTGACGTCAGCAGACATCTCGAGGTGACGTCAGGCAGACATCGTGAGGTGACGTCAGCAGACATCGTGACGTCATGAAGTCGGCCAGCATCGTGGGTGACGTCGATGTGATGCGGGCAGCAGACCACAGCATGAGGCCTGGGACATCTGGTAACTCACGTGGCTGGTAGATCCACATGACATCGCCCACACCCACGTGGCATCGTGATCCATGTGGCGTCGTGATCTACGTGGCATGCTGATCTACGTGGCTTGCTGATCTACGTGGCATGCTGATCCACGTAGCTTCGAGTGGCCTCGGGCACTCGGATACACAGCTCGGGTAATGAATTCACAAACAGCAGAAAACACAGCAGAGGGAGTGAGTAGTGGTGAGTGGCGTATGGTAGTGTGGTGGCGAGGAGCATGGATGACTGTATGGTGAGGGAGCATCTGGTCATTCCTCCTCCTCCCACCCACAAACACAGGGAAACACACTGGACGCAGAAATCACCACGAAACTCACCTCTGGCTTGCTGAAACAGCTGTGCTGAGCTGAACAACAACAGCAGCAACATACAAGTGATGCTGAACACGTGACTTGAGAAACAGCATGGGTCCCACTGTAGCGTGGGGTCACTGGGACGCCACTTACAATTCTCGAAGAATTTCGGCAAATTTCGGCCTGGATCCTGCTTGTACCTGTGTCTGGATGCTCAAACATGCAGACACGACATCAGGATAACTCGTTGAGAGACGGATGCTTGTTGTGTAGGTGGACAAAGTGAACAACTTCATTCCTTCCTTCCTCTCTCTGGGCAAACACACTGATGCGACCACCGCTTCCCACCATTTACAACGGATTATTTGGTGTTCTGGTAGCGGGGAGTAAATGATACATCTTCGGAGGCTTCTTACTTTATTGTTAAGTCGTGGTGGGTACACCGGCTTGTGTGTTGTGCCCATGGCCCGGGGGGGCCATCCCATGAGAGAGAGCTAGGAGTAGGCCTTGTGTCTTGCTGCTAGGCCGCTGTGTGAGTGAGAGCGAGGCAAGGGCAGACAGGCTGAAGTAGCAACGCCTATAGGTGGCAGCACCAGCATGGCGTGAAATATGAACTAAGCTGGCAGACAGCATAGGCTGTCTGTGCAGACAGTACAGGCTGTCTACACGATGTCTGCCTGATGTCATCTCGAGATGTCTGCTGACATCACAGTGCTGCTGACGTCACCTTGCGACGTTATGCCTGACATCACATGATGTCACATTGAGTGTTTCTAGTACTTATTTCAGAATTGTTGAAAAAACTGAGAGAAGATATATGTCGTGAGTTAATTAATTCCTCTTAGTCAGTGTTCTCACATGTTAGTGTGTAGCTTAGTGTCAGTTTTGTGCACAGAAAAGCATCATCTGCTAGTTTAAGCCATGTTGTACCGCATGTACCGCGGGTGTGTAAAGTTTTCCGTGTGTCCAGTGGTCTTGAGCCAGACCCCTGAGTAGCACCACTGTGTTAAGTCACCTAGTGTGACCAGCACGTTTGACAGCTGATATCAGTCAGCTCTGAGCCCGAGCCCCCTTGTACAGAAAGCTCTTATGCTCTTTGCTCATAGATGTTCTGCAGAATCATACCTGAACATTAAAATGGTATAAAATACCGACAGGTTGTTAGGTAAGACACATATGCAACAGTTAGGTATCTTTATTATGAAACGTTTCGCCTACACAGTAGGCTTCTTCAGTCAAGTACAGAAAAGTTGATAGAAGCAGAAGATACTTGAAGACGATGTAATCAGTCCATCACCCTTAAAGTTTTGAGGTGGTCAGTCCCTCAGTCTGGAGAAGAGCATTGTTCCATAGTATGAAACAATATGGAGAAGAAGTGACAGGATGGAGCTTTTATAGCGCCAGGAGGTGAGACGTAGGCCACTAGGAGAGGTAAGAACTCAGAGGGACCTAACCTTTCAACATCTGAGTTCTTACCTCTCCTAGTGGCCTACGTCTCACCTCCTGGCGCTATAAAAGCTCCATCCTGTCACTTCTTCTCCATATTGTTTCATACTATGGAACAATGCTCTTCTCCAGACTGAGGGACTGACCACCTCAAAACTTTAAGGGTGATGGACTGATTACATCGTCTTCAAGTATCTTCTGCTTCTATCAACTTTTCTGTACTTGACTGAAGAAGCCTACTGTGTAGGCGAAACGTTTCATAATAAAGATACCTAACTGTTGCATATGTGTCTTACCTAACAACAGAATCATACCTGCTACGATTCCCATCGAGATTTGTTTCGCTTCACCTCCAGACCTTCAGAGTGCAGTTATATGTAGAGAAACAAGTCTGGGGATGCTTAGACTAACCTCTGCTATAACTCCAACTGCCGAGAGAATGACACTCATCAAGCCGCAGTTAGCCCTGTCAGCAGGCGCTGTGTCAGCTTCGTGTCACAAGCTTCAGTGAGCAGCCTGCACAAAGAAGTTGTCACTTTGACTGCTAGCTCTCTCACTGCAGTCTGGTGTATGATGTTACAACTCCCAGATGTTTCACCGAGTCGTCTCTGCCACGACTCGCTCAACACTCGCTGGCAGTGACAGCCCAGCAACAGTACCAGTCAAGGAGTGTCCTTCTGAGTTGCTTGCCAGAAGTCCTGCCCAGTTGCCGAGTTTTGATGACGCCTCTCTCGAGGGCACCAGCATGTCGTGCCCCAGGTTGAGTGAAAACCTGCAGCGACTCCTACTATGATGACTGCTTCATCGTTCCAGAGGAGACCGTACCCCATTATGTCACAGCTCAGCCACAGCGATGTCTCCTGTGTTGCAGTATCTGTCCAGATGCAGGAAGGCATGCAGTGATGCCCTTCGATGCTCACTGCCTTTGACCACGATGTTTAGCACACCTCACATGTTTTTTTCTTTCCTCCCTGTAGGAAGTTTTTTTTTTCCATGTCCATATGCATATATATGTTTTTATTTTGTGTTCTGTGCCCTGTTCCTACGAGAGAGACCTAGTTTTTTTTACCACCAGTATTGTCCCATCGGGACGATGCGAGGTAGGTGGCCGAGCGAATGTAGACAGCCTGTACTGTCTGCACAGGCAGCCTATGCTGTCTGCCAGCTTAGTTCTTATTTCATGGCACTCAGGTGCTGCCCTCTGGGCCTGCCCAAGTCTGGGGACGCTGGGCCCACACTCTCTGACTCTCTCAGCGGCCAAGCAGCAAGACAGAAGGCCTACTAGCTCTCTCCCTCGTGGGATGGCCCTTCCCGGGCCATGGGCACAACACACAAGCCTGTGTACCCACTACGACTTTACAAATAAAGAAAAGGAAGCCTCCGAAGACGTATCATTTACTCCCCTCTTGCAGCATCACCAAATAATCTCATTAAACAGTGGGAGAGGTGGGAGGGAGCGTGGGAAAGTTACAGGCTGAGTGTGGGAGAGGTGGGAGGGAGCATGGGAAAGTTACAGGCTGAGTGTGGGAGAGGTGGGAGGGAGCATGGGAAAGTTACAGGCTGGCTGGGTGTGTGTGCTCGGGCTGGTGTTGGCAGATAACGCTCAGTGAATTGTTGCAAACACATTGATGTGTGTTATTGAATCAACTAATTGATTTGATACAGAATATAATCCTGTGATCTGGTGTACATTTCATAAAACAATCGCAGCTGAGTCCAACCAATCAAGAGCTTCCGAATTTCAAAATATTTCTCATTCCCTGAATCAACAAAACTAACATTTGTGATAGAGATGATTACGTGCTGTGTTGTCTAGTGTTGCGTGTTTGTGTGTGATTTCGCAGAATTGTGTCCACCCAGATGTGTTTACATGGGTCGATCAGTGTATCTCCTCAGTTACTTTTAGATATTTATGGCTGCCAGTTAGGTAGATTTGTCGCCCAGCGAGTTAATGTTTACGCCGCCGCTGCTAGTGCTGCTGGTGCTGCTGGTGCTGCTGGTGCTGCTGGTGCTGCTGGTGCTGCTGGTGGTGGTGGTGTTGCTGCTGCTTCTGCTCGACCAGCAATGTGTCTTCTCTAGATCCTCGGTTGTGGATCTTACAATCACAGAAAGTTCTGTTAAAATTTCTGGAATATTTTATTATTTATAAAAGTAAAATAATCCAAAAAATTAAAAAAAAAAAAAAAATAGGATAAAAATCGCATAATTCCTCGTCTGAACGTTAGCTCCATCGTGTCACCCAAGGGGAAAGGAATGAAGTCGGACAACAATTTAGTATTACTTGTCCTATATATTTAACACTTTCTGTGCTGACACTAATGACCCCTCAAGGGTCATTTTGTTGCTGGTGAGGGGCTCTTGACCAAGGGAATTGAAACTGTGCTCCAGCTCCCTGAACTGAGCCTGAATGCCTTCTATCCTCTCTCACAGGCGCTGAATAATCCCTATGGGTTAAACCTTCCGCATGATAATAATAATCCGTGCTGACAGATTCCAAGAGTTTTCATTGGCTGTCCCGCGTTGCTACATGCTTGTTTGCTCGTCTGATAATTGTGATGCATTTTGGGGCGTGTAGTACGCTGCTGGGGAACGAAACTCACCTCTTGTCTGCAGCTGCTGCATCACTTTCTGTCTCTGGCTAAACATCTTCGAGGAAGCATCTCTACTCCTCTCCCTCTGTGAGAACTCAATTTTCACAGACTCATTTTTGTGATAGAGTACGATGTTGCTGGTGTTCAGAGCTTTACTTCTTGTCCTCAGCGGAATTATGTTTCCAGTGACCTAATTAGAATTAGTGTTTTTTTTCATATTTTCATAATAATAATATCTTCATTTCAACAAGAACATGCAGAAGGATGACAGGCGTAGCTGACATTAATGACATACTACTATATAGAAAGCTGCTTGTTATGCTAAGCATTTCGGGCAAATTAGGTTAGTTTTGTCCCAGGATGCGACCCACACCAGTCGACTAACACCCAGGTACCCATTTTATGCTGATGAGTGAACATGGACAGCAGCTGTCTTATGGAAACACGTCCCTATTGTTTTCCAGCCGTACCGGGGATTCGATCTCCTGACTTCAGTGTGTGAGCTGAGTGCGCTAGTCATCGAGGTACGGGACACCATAACGGACACCTTGTGCCTGTTCGTTGTGAGACGCCCAATATGTTCATCTGCTCACTGACGTAATCAGGGCATGGAAGTTGCTGAACTCAGATTCATTAGTTTGCGAGTTTTATGTTTTTACCTTTCTTGGAGAAGATGTCGGTTGTCTCTAGTTGGCCATTCTATGTGTCTCTCATTTTCTTGTATAATGCTGTGCTGTTTATGGCTATTTTGTGTATATTACAGCTTGGCGAACTTCTGTAAATTGTTCAAGCACGCTGTGCCCATTGCCTGTGTTCTCAGTAGTTTAGAGACTTGTTGGTGTTTGTCAGTCACTCTCTATGCTCAGTCTTTCTCACACGCACCTCAATGGAGGTTCCTTGATGCTGGTGAGGGGCTCTTGATGTAGGGAATTGGATCTGTGCTCCAGTTCCCTGAATTAACCTGAATGCCTTCCATCGTCTCCCCTCCCCATAAGCTGTATAATCCCTACCAGTTTAGTGCTCCCTATGATAATACTGTTGCACACTATATACACAGAAACGTTACTTATTCTAGTAACTTTTGGGTACAATTTAGTACTGTAACGTGCCAGATGGAACAGTTTATTATTGCTAATACATTATGTACAAGATATTGAACATGTCTAAGAGCACAATTAAGTTGATGGTCAGACATAATTAATATAGATACATATTTTATGCACACAGTTGTGTATAGGGAATTAATTATCTATCATTTATTTTGAATATAATTAATATTAACCGTGTGTTACGTAAAGGACACATGTGCAGCTAATGCGACGTTCTTATTGTGGCAACGTTTCGCTTTCCAGGAGCTTAGTTAAACCGTTACGATTCCTGGAAAGCGAAACGTTGCCACAATAAAATATCGCATTAGTTGTACATGTGTCCCTTGCCTAACATGTGGGTAATGCTACCACCATTATTGCAATATTAATTCCTGACATAATTTTTTATCCAGTAAAGTTCTCAAACTTGGCATTGCTAGTAATCTCCCAGTTGTAATCCTATTAGCAAACTCCTAATTAAAAGTACTTTTCAGTGGATAATTGGTCCTTCTCCAAGGAGTTGCCCCTCAAGGGAGGTTCCTTGAGGCTGGTGAGGGGCTCTTGATATAGGGAATTGGATCTGTGCTCCGGTTCCTTGAACTTAGCCTGAATACCTTCATCACCTCCCCCCCCCATGCGTTGTATAATCCTACGGGTTTAGCACTCCCCCATAATTACAATAATCTAAGGAGCTGCAGAGTTAATACCCGCGAATCTTTAACAAGGCAGAACTAAGCTAAGTGCTTGCAGGATATCAAAATCCTTAGTCACTGTATGGGTGTGTGATGGACGAAACAGGATTATCGATTTCTTGTGATAATTTCTGCTCCCCACAAAGATTTTATTGTATTACATAAATCCTTTCGACGAGGGTCTGGATACAAACATTGGGCGTATTTCTTTACACCGGTTGTCTTGTCTATGGTCATCAATCAGTTAAATGGGTACCTGGGTGTTATACGACTGGTGTGGGTTGCATCCTGGACCTAATTTGCTCGAAATGCTTTGCATAACAAGCGGCTTTCTATATAGTAGTATGTCATTGATGTCAGTTAGGCCTGAATACCTTGTAGATGTATTTGCAGTAAATATAGTATTTTATTATTTATTATTATTATTATTATTATTATTATTATTATTATTATTATTATTATATTATTATTATTTTTAATATTATTATTTTTTATTATATACCACAAATATCCGCAAAACACTAGTGGAGTGGAAACTGAGGGAGAAAAAGGGTTACCATAATGATTCCCTTCCAATATTTAGTCTGGAGAAGGGTGCTGTTATTTCACTTGTAACACCTTGGTTATTGCTGTCATCTTATGTAGAGAATCTTCATTTTCACAAACATGTTACGGAATCACATTTATTTAAAAAACAAAAACACTCTGAATTACGGAATTAAGTGAAACTGTCGCATTGTAGGGGATACATTTTTGCAGTTTAGAGGTACCATATAAAAAAAAATTCATACTGCCAGTACGTGTGTTACTTCAGCGGCCGCAACTACAAGCTCTGAGATGTCCAAAAGAAATTTTTTGTTATACTTCAGGAAAGAAGACAGTTACTGAGTATGACTTTAAATAATGGAGGTTCTGATGGGTTGTTAAATACTGGTCTGATTAATCTGAACCACCTAGGTATTGGGGAAGTGGAGTAGATGTTGACAACTGATGGTGAGAAACGCGAACTAGGAGCTCCGTTAAAAAATTTACAGCGAGATGAATTTTGTGTATGGTGCGTAGCTCACATGTCTGACTTCTCATTTTCTGACCTACGATCATCGGTGATGGAAGTCAAGCACTGGAAAAACTCTCAGAGCTGTGGATTAATATTACTGAGGTTCAGCAGTTCGGATTGCTAATTAAAGTAGAGATGACTGCTGAGTCTGGATCAAAGTTCTAAAAGTTTCCGAAGCATTTTGAGGTTCGATTCGTGCCTGGATGCTATTCATAAGGACTATGTATTGATCTGAAAAAGGTACATAAAACGAGAAAGTGTTGACTAGAGGTTTTTTGAGATTAAGGAAGGGTGATCACCAAAAATAACTCCCGAATTTGATGACGATTTTTCTTTGGTTTTTCGAAAAAACCCTAAGAAAGTATATTTGTAAAACGGATCTTGAAGTTACCCAAGAACTGTGGTCTCAAAGTTTTGTGGAAATTCCAGTCACTCCAGGTGGGATGTAAGAGACACAAAAACCAGTTGTAGCAGATAGTGACAGTGATGAAAAAAAAGTTCCCCCAATTCTCGTGTTACAAAAAAAAAAGAAATTTTGCAAAAAAGCAATTACTGAAAATATTGTGGGATTTTTTTAAAACCCGCGTACCGTGTCCCCCATAGTGTGTACCGGCCCCCTAGTGTGTCCATGTCCCCCCTAGTGTGTACCGTGTCCCCCATGTGTGTCCAGGTCCCCCATAGTGTGTACCAGTGTCCCCCCTAGGGTCCAGTGTCCCCCATAGGTGTACCAGTGTCCCCCTAGTGTTTTTACCAGGTCCCCCATAGGTTTTACCAGTGTCCCCCTATGTGTAAGTGTCCCCCCCTAGTGTGTCCTGGTCCCCCCTAGTGTTTTACCCGTGCCCCCATAGTGTGTCCAGTGTTCCCCCTGTGTGTACCAGTGTTCCCCATAGGGTACCCGTGTTCCCCCTTGTGTGGTTCCCCAATGTACCAGTGTTTTCCCTAGGTGTACCCGTGTTCCCCCCTAGTGGTACCATTTTTCCCCCCTAGTGTGTACCCGTGTTCCCCAAGTGTGTACCAGTGTTCCCCATAGGTGTACCAGTGTTCCTTAGTGTGTACCAGTGTTCCCCTAGGGTTTCCTGTTCCCCATAGTGTGTACCAGTGTTCCCATAGTGTGTACCAGTGTTCCCCCCTGTGTGTAACCAGTGTCCCCCCTAGGGGTTTCCCGTGTCCCCCCTATTGTGTACCATGTTTCCCCTAGTGTGTCCAGTGTTTCCCCCCAAGGGGCCGTATTGGTACCAGTGTCCCCCATAGTGGTACCAGTGTTCCCCCAATGGTTTTCCAATGTCCCCCCCTGTGTGTCCAGTGTTTCCCCAGTGTGTACCCGGTCCCCCCGTGTTACCCGTGTCCCCCCTAGGTGACCGTGTTCCCCAAGTGTGTAACAGGTCCCCCCCATAGTGGTACCAGTGTCCCCCCTAGTGTGACCCGTGTTCCCCTAGTGTGTACCCGTGTTCCCCCTAGTTGGTTCCAGTGTCCCCCATAGTGTGTAAGTTTCCCCCCTAGTGTGTACCAGTGTTCCCCATAGGGTCCCGTGTCCCCCATGTGTGTACCAGGTCCCCCCCAGTGTGTACCCTGTCCCCATATGTGTACCAGGTCCCCCCTAGTGTGTACCCGTGTCCCCCCTGTGTGTACCCGTGTCCCCCCTAGTGTGTACCAGGTCCCCTAGTGTGTCCAGTGTCCCCCCTAGTGTGTAACCAGTGTCCCCCCTATGTGTACCAGTTCCCCATGTGTTACCAGTGTCCCCCATAGTGGGGTACCGTTGTCCCCATAGGGTCCAGTGTTTTCCCCCTTTTGTGTCCATGTCCCCCCTTGTGTACCGTGTTCCCCTAGTGGTACCATGTCCCCCCTGGTGTCCCGTGTCCCCCCTAGTGGGTACCAGTGTTCCCATAGTTGTACCAGTGTCCCCCCCTAGTGTGTACCAGTGTCCCCCTTAGTGGTACCAGTGTCCCTAGTGTGTACCAGTGTCCCCATGGGTACCAGTGTCCCCAAAGTGTGTTCCGTGTCCCCCATAGTGTGTAAAAGTGTCCCCCCTAGGTGTACAGTGTCCCCCCCGTGTTACAGTGTCCCCAATAGTGGTACAAGTGTCCCCAAAAGGTGAAGTTCCCCCTATTTTTTGTCCCCGGGAACCCCTGGTGTAAGTGGCCCCAAATGTTGTCCCCGGGCCCTATAGGTGTACCAGTTCCCCATGGGGACCAGGCCCCCATGTGTGTACCTTTTCCCAAATGTGTACCAGTGTCCCCCATAGTGTGTACCGTGTTCCCCATAGTGTGTACCATGTCCCCATAGTGTGTCCATGTCCCCCCGTGTTACATGTCCCCCCCATGTGTAAATTTTTTAAACCAGTGTCCCCCTAGTGTTACCAGTGTCCCCCCTAGTGTGTACAATGTCCCCCCTAGGGGTACCGTGTTTCCCCCCCAAAAGGGGACCAGTGTCCCCCTAGGTTACCGTGTCCCCCCAAATGGTCCAGTTCCCCCCTAAATGTACCCAGTGCCCCCCATAGGTGTACCGTGTCCCCCCCAAAGGGACCCGTGTCCCCCATAGTGTGTATATTTTTCCCATAGGGGTACCAGTGTCCCCCCCTAGTGTGTACCGTGTCCCCAAGTGTGACAGTGTCCCCCCTGTGTTTCAGTGTCCCCCCTAGTGTGTCCGTGTCCCCCTAGTGTTACCAGTGCCCCATAAATGTACCCGGTCCCCCCAAAATGTGTACCGTTTTCCCCCCCAAAGGGGTCCGTTCCCATGTGTTTTCCAGTGTCCCCATAAATGTACCCGTGTCCCATTGGTGTTTCTTTTCCCCCAGTGTGTACCGGTCCCCCATAAAGTGTACCGGGTCCCCCATAAATGTACCAGTGTCCCCTATGGAAACCGTGTCCCCCATGTTGTACCAGGGGGCCCCCCTAGTGTACCCGTTCCCCATAAATGTACCGTTCCCCCCTAGTTGTACCCGTGCCCCCAAAATGTACCATGTCCCCAAAAAGTGTGTCAGTGTCCCCATAGTTTACCCGGTTCCCCCTATTGTACCAGTTTCCCCAAGGGGTACCAATGTCCCCCCTAGTGTGTACAGTGTCCCCCATAGTGTTTCAGTGTTCCCCCTATGTGGGTGTCCCCCAACCTTGTTCCTCCATAGTGGTTTTCCGTGTTCCCAAAAGGGTACCAGTGGGCCCCCCCTAGGTGTACCCGGTCCCCCTGTGTTACCAGTGTCCCCCCTAGTTGTACCATGTCCCCCATGTGTGTACCAGTGTCCCCCCCAAAAAATGTACCATGTCCCCCATAGTGTGTACATGTCCCATGTGTTCCCGTGTTCCCCATAGTTGTACCAGTTCCCCATAGTTGTACCCTGTCCCCAAGGGGTACCAGTGTCCCCCATAGTGTGACTGCTCCTTGTTACGTGTTTCCCCCTGGTGTACCCGTTCCCCCTAGTGTGTACAGGTCCCCCCTGGTTTTACCCGTGTCCCCCCAAAGGGGTAGCAGTGTCCCCAAGGTGTACCCGTGTCCCCATGGTGTACCCCGTGTTCCCCAAAAGTGTACTGTCCCCCCTAGGTTACCATGTCCCCCCTAGTGTGTACCCGTGTCCCCATAGTTTACCGTTCCCCCATAGTGTGTACCAGGTCCCCCCCAAAAAAGTCCAGTGTCCCCCATTGGAAAATGTCCCCCCGTGTCCACCCAAAATGTGTACCAGTTCCCCATGTTGTACCCGTGTCCCCCCAGTGTGACCATGTCCCCCATAGGGGTACCCTGTCCCCCCTAAAATGTTTCCAGTGTCCCCCATAGGTTACCCCGTGTTCCCCCTAGTGTGTACAATTCCCCATGTGTGACCCCGTTCCCCAAATGTGTCAGGTCCCCCATAGTGTGTACAGTTTCCCCATAGTGGGGACCCGTGTTTTCCCCCTAGGTGTACCAGTGTTCCCCCCTAGGTTACCCTGTCCCCAAGTGTGACCGTGTCCCCCCCAAATGTGTACCCGTGTCCACCATGGTGTACCAGTGTTCCCCATAGGTGTACCATGTTCCCCCTAGGTGTACCCTGTTCCCCCTAGTGTTACCAGTGTCCCCCCAAATGTGTACAGTGTCCCCAAGTGGTACCAGTGTCCCCATAAAGTTTACCAGTGTCCCCAAGTGTGTAAGTGTTCCATAGGTGTACCTGTCCCCCTAAAGGGGTATAATTTCCGGGTCCCCATAGTGTTACCGTGTCCCCCATAGTGTGTACCCGTGGGCCCCCAAAAGGGGGACATGCCCCCATATGTTTAAAAAGTTCCCAAGTGGTCCCGTGTCCCCCCCAATAAATTTCCAGGGGGGTTTCCCCCATAGTGGGACCAGGTCCCCCATTTCATAGTGTTACCGTGTCCCCCATAGTGTGGCCAGTGTCCCCCCTAGTGTGTACCAGTGCCCATAGTGGTTTCCGTTCCCATAAAATGTACCCGGCCCCCATAGTTTGCGTGTCCCCCATATGTTCCAGTGTCCCAAAAGTGTGTACCGTGTCCCCATAGTGTGACCAGTGCCCCATGGGGGTCCTTTTACCCGTGTCCCCATAGGTGTACCCGTGTTTTCCCCCTAGTGTGTACCTTGTTTCCCATAGGTTACCGGGGTTTCCCCCATGGTAAGTGTCCCCCATTGGGGGTACGTGTCCCCCATAGTTGGGACAGTGTCCCAATAGGGTACAGGTCCCCATAGTGTGTACCGGTCCCCATAGTGGTTGTGTCCCCAAATGTTTTCCCCCCCTAGTGTGTACCGTGTCCCCCTTTTGGTGTACCCGTGTCCCCCCCTGTGTTTACCATGTTCCAATGTGTGTCCCCAAATGGTTACCCCCTGTGTGTACCCGTGTTTCCCTAGGTGTACCATGTCCCCAAAATGTGTCCCCCGGTCCCCCATAGGGTACCAGTGTCCATAGTTTTTTACCAATTTTTCCCATGTGTGTCCAGTGTCCCCCAAGTGTTCCAGTGTTCCCCATAGTTGGGGCCCGGTCCCCTAGTGGTACATGTCCCCCCTAGGTTTTCCAGTGTCCCCATAGGTGTACCAGGTTCCCCATAGTGTGACCCCCCATAGGTTTTTCCAGTGTCCCCCCTAGTGTGTCCCGTGTTCCCCATAAAGGGGTGTCCAGTGTTCCCCCCTAGTGTGTACCCCGTGTTCCCCTAGTGTTACCATTTTCCCATAGGGGTCCGTGCCCCCATAGTGGTACCAGTGTTCCCCATAGGTGAAAACCCAAAATGTCCCCGTATTGTGTACCCTGTTCCCTGGTTTTTACCAGTGTCCCATGTGTTCCATGTTTTCCAAAGTGTTACCCGGTTTCCCCCAATTTAGGCCCCGTTTGTACCCGTGTCCCAAAAATGTTACCCTGTCCCCATTTAAAAGGGTTTTTGGCATGTCCCCCCCTAGTGTTACCGTGTTCCAAAAAGTGTGTACCCCATGTTTGCCCCCTACGTTTTTACCAGGTTCCCATAGGTGTACCATGTCCCCATGCGTTCAGTTTCCCCATTTGGTGTACCAGGTTTCCCCATTGTTACCCGTGTTTCCCCCATTGGGGGATGTAAACAGTGTCCCCCTAGTGTGTACAGTTCCCCCCAGGATACCAGTGTCCCCCCCTGTGTGTCCAGGTCCCCCATAGTGTGTACAGTGTCCCCTAATAAATGGGTTTTCAGTTGTCCCCATTTTGGTTACCAGTGCCCCCATTGGGTTTTTCCAGTGTCCCATAGTGGGAAGTTTATTGTGTCCAATGTGTGTACCAGGTTTTTCCCCTAGTGTGTACCAGTGTTTTCCCCATGGTGTTTTCCCGGTCCCCCATAGTGTTACCAGGTTTCCCATAGGTGTACCCTTTTTCCCCATAGTGTGTCCCCTTCCCCCTAGTGTGTACCAGTGTTCCCCCAAATGTGACCCCGTGTCCCCTTTTGGGGGTTTGCAGTGTCCCCCCTAGGGGGGTACCAGTGTCCCCATAGTGGGTACCAGTGTTCCCCATAGTGTGTAGCAGGGGTCCCCCCAAGTGCCCCGGGGTACCAGTTTTTCCCCATAAAGGTGCCAGTGTCCCCCATAGTGTGTACCCCGTGTTCCCATTTTTTTGTACCATGTTTTCCCCCCAGCGTTTACCAGTGTCCCCCAAAGTGGTTTCCCGGGTTTTTCCCCTAGCGGCAATAGTGTGCCCCCTAAGTGACCCTTTTCAGTATAGTTGTACCAGGTTCCCCAAGGTTTTACCAGTGTTCCCCATAGCCTTTTAAACCCGGTCCCCCCCTAGTGGTACCAGTGTTCCCCCTAGCGGGGCACAAAAGTGTGCCCCATAGAGTGTACCAGTGTTTAGTATAGTGTGTCAGTTTTTTCACCCTTTGTTCCAAAATAGTTGTTTTTTCTAGTGTTTTCCGTGTTCCCCCTAAAGTGTTTTCCAGTTTTCCCTGTATTTTATGCCATTTTTACCTGTAGTGTAGGGCCCTTGTTACCTGTTTGTGTATGCCAGTGTTAAAAAGTAGTGGATGCCCGTGTTAAACCCGTAGTGTATGCCAGTGGTTTTCCTTATTTAGCCAGTGTTACCTGAAATGTATGCCAGTTTACCCCTAAAAATATCAACTGAAAACTAGGAGACCTGCCTTTTCCCTTTCCCCTTTCTGCCAAGTAAAGAAAAAAACGAGTATGGTTAACAAAAATTTTCCCCCCCGCCTTGAAGGGCAAATTTTACACCCCGTAGAGTGCCGTGCAAAATGTTACACTTATTACTCTTGCTTTCCCTTTCAACATTAGAAATGAAACCCCATTTGTCAAAACTCTCAGAACTCCCGGCGATTTTTATTTACTTTCATAGTGATGGGGCGCCCTGACATGAAAAGGGGGAAATTTTTAAATTTGTTGTCAGTACCTGCAAAAGGTCCCAGGTTTCGGAATTTTTAGCTGGGGGTATTTTGAAGGCCAGGGGCCGGTACTCTCCAGTTTACGCCAAACAGGACACACAAAACACCTCAATGTGTTTTTTTGGGGAAATTGAGTAACAGAGAAAACCTGATTAAAAATTTTTCATCGTTGCCTCTAATTTGCGTGTGCTGCAAAAAAGCTGTTCAGTGGGCCCTTTAGAGGAGTACCGAGAACCCCAATTTAAGTGTTATTTTTTAAACTTTTAGGGCTTGAGGGGTTTTGGGGCCACACTCATGGGAAAAATGGACAATGTTTCGAGGATATTGGGTTTAAAAAGCTAGTTGAAAAGGCCAATTTATAGTCCCCGAATAAATTTTTAAAACGGCATTTTAGAAACATTTGCAGGGCATAAAAATTTTCTAAGTGGGCCAGCTTTGATCCCTTTCCCCGAGTCCAAGACCACGGGAAAACCCCCCAGGAAAAAAATTTAAAAATTTCCCGGGGGGGTTTGGGGGAAAAAACTCTCTCTTTACCTTTTTCATTAAAATTTGATTGAAATGCATAAATCTTGTTTCAAGGGGGGAGGTAGTTGCCTTGAATGGTGTTTCGGGGTTTGGTATAAGGCAAGTGGGGGCTTTAATAATCTCCTGAGCCGGTTTAAATGTTTTTATTTTTTTTTTTTCCCCACCTTTCCCAGTATCTACCCCCATGGGCCCCCCCCAACTTCCTTTAGCAACTAATTACGCTTTGGGAAAATTTTATCCCCCGGGAATGAAACCCGGAAGCAGGGGTCAACAAGGGAAACAGGCTGTTAAGTAACAACTAGGTGTAATATTGGGCAGCAACCTGTGGAGGAGGTTAAAACCACCACTTTTCTTATTAAACACGTGGGGACCCAACATAATTAACAGGGCGGGCAGGTAACACAGAGAAAGTCTGTCCTCCACAAATATACTCTCTGCAAAAGAGTATTTAACCCAGAGAAACTCCTCGAAGATGAAGATGTTTCGAAAGGCAAAAATGTACAAAAACAAGTAATTGTACCTTTTATCAGTGGACTTCTAGAGGAGTCTAATGCAATGTTTGCAGCCTTCACAGAGACTCACACAAAAGATCACTTTGACAGTGAAATATGGATAAGTGGTTACAACCTTTTTAGATGCGACAGAAAAAACAGGCAACAAGGGGAAGTTGGCCTGTATGTCAAAGAGTCCCTCATCTGCACGGAGTTGCTGAACACCACAAATGAGGTAGTTGAAGTTCTATCAATAAAGATCGAGAACCAAAACCTAGTCATTGTGGTTGTATACAAGCCACCAGATGCAACCTCACAACAGTTCAAGGAACAGCTACTGAAAATCGATTACTGTTTGGAAAACCTTCCAGCTCCATCCCCAAACATCTTACTGCTTGGTGATTTCAACCTAAGGCATACAAAATGGAAGAATGTAGCAAATAATGTTATAGCTGAAACAATCCCCAGAGGTAGCGCAGATGAAAGGTCACACACACATGAGCTACTAAGTCTCTGCGAAAAACACACCTTAAGCCAGCAGAGTGTGGAGCCAACAAGACTAGAAAACACACTTGACCTTATCTTCACAAATAATGAGGACCTGATAAGAGACATAAGAATATCAAAAACAACTAATTCCGATCACAACCTAATCAAAGTCCAGACGTACATGCATAGGGGTCCTGATCAGCAGAATGCATGTACCTGTGAAGGTGTCTTCACAAAATACAACTTCAACAACAAGAACATCAACTGGGACCGGTAAACCATGTCCTAAACGAAACATGTTGGGAAGATGTCTTAAATGACATGGATCCAAACCAGTGCCTTGAAAGGATCAACTTCCTGGTAGCTGAAGCATGTTCTAGGCATATTCCCCTAAGAAAGAAGAAGAGCAGGAGTAAACTGGAGAGAAAAAGACGCTCCCTCTACAGAAGACGACGAAGAGTCACTGAGCTCCTCAGGAGTGCTAGAACATCTGATACACGAAAGGAGGCGCTGACCAGGGAAGTGGAAACTATCGAACTTAAGCTAAATGACTCTTACAGGAACCAGGAGAGGCAGGAGGAGCTTAAAGCTATTAGTGAAATTGAAAGAAATTCAAATATTTCTTTTCATATGCCAAAAACAAGGCAAATACCAAAACTAGTATCGGGCCCTTACTCAGACAGGATGGGACTTACACAGATGACAACAAGGAAATGAGTGAAATATTGAAATCCCAGTACGACTCTGTGTTTAGTGAACCACTAATCGGTCTGAGATCGACGCCCCAAAGATATTCTTCATGAATGAGCCTCAAAACTCCATAAATGTATGCCAGATTTCCGACATTACCCAACTCCGATAGATTTCGAAAAAGCCATTGACAACATGCCTATGCCTCAGCCCCGGGCCCCCAGACTCGTGGAACTCTGTTTTCATTAAAAACTGCAAAAAAACCCCTCTGCATGCCCTAAGTACACTATGGAGGAGGAGCTTGACATGGGTGAAATTCCACAGTCACTTAAAACAACGGAAAATAGCCCCCAACCCCATAAAGGTGGGCACAAAGCATTAGCTAAGAAACTATAGACCAATAGCTCTGACGTCCCACTCATAAAAAATCTTTGAAAGGATTTGCTAAGAAGCAGGATTGCAAATCACCTGGATTCCCAAAATCTCACAATCCGGGGCCCAAATGGGTTCAGGGCAGGTCCCCTCCTGCCTCCCCACAACTACTGGATCACTATGACATGGCCTTAAATGCACTGGAAGAAAATCAGAATGCAGATGTAATATACACAGATTTTTGCAAAAGCATTTGACAAATGCGATCATGGCGTAATAGCCCATAAAATACGTGCTAAAGGAAAACGGGGAAAAGTGGGGAGATGGATCTTCAACTTCCTAACAAATCGAACACAAAGAGTAGGGGTTTCAACAGAGTTAAATCGGAGTTTTCCAAATAGCGAAGAGCTCTGTTCCACAAGGCACAGTACTCGCCCCATCTTATTCCTTATCCTCATATCAGACAAAACAGAGATATACACCCACAGCACCGTATATCCTTTGCGGATGTTACTAGGATCTGCATGAGGCTGTCATCTTGCTGAGGACGCGGTTAATCTCCAAAAGAATAAACAAAGTTTTCCAATGGCAACGGTAAACAATATGATGTTCAATGAGGACAAATTCCCAAAACTATCCCGTTATGGAAAACTGGGGGGAGATAAAACTAGAACAGGGTATACTACGACTCCGGCCATACAATAGAGCGGAAAAATAATGTAAGGACCTGGGAGTAGTAATGTTCTGAGGATCTCATTTCAAGGATCACAACAGTGCCACGATCGCACGTGCAAAGAAATGATAGGATGGATAATGAGAACTTTCAAAACGAGAGATGCCAAG
Organism: Cherax quadricarinatus; assembly: GCF_026875155.1. Lineage (NCBI taxonomy): Eukaryota > Metazoa > Arthropoda > Malacostraca > Decapoda > Parastacidae > Cherax > Cherax quadricarinatus. Next base: position 90,779,674 of record NC_069400.1, read on the forward strand.
CCCATGATGACCCTTTTTCAAAATCACTTTTTCTTTGGGCTGGAATTTACTGCTGTACATTAACATCTCCATTCAAAGCAGGGTAAATCGCAGATCTAGAGAGTGTACAGAGATCCTTTACTGCACTAAAAAGTTCTGTCAAGCACCTTAACTACTGGGAACGTTTTGGAAGCACTTGACTTGTACTCGTTGGAAAGCAGGAGGGAGAGATATATCATAAATCAAACACTTGGAAAATTTTGGGAAGGAATGGTCCCAAATCTGCAACAGAAATCACTCCCTATGAAAGTAAAAGACTGGGCAGGCGATGCAAAATCCCCCCAATAAAAAAGTAGGGGCGCCATTGGTACACTAAGGGAAAACACCATAAGTGTCCGGGGCCCAAAACTGTTTAACAGCCTCCCATTAAGCATTAGGGGAATTGCCAATAAACCCCTGGCTGCCTTCAAGAGAGAGCTGGACAGATACCTAAAGTCAGTGCCGGATCAGCCGGGCTGTGGCTCGTACGTTGGACTGCCTGCGGCCAGCAGTAACAGCCTGGTTGATCAGGCCCTGATCCATCGGGAGGCCTGGTCATGGACCGGGCCGCGGGGGCGTTGATCCCCGGAATAACCTCCAGGTAACCTCCAGGCTCATCTAGAGCTGTGGTGGAGCAATTTCTTCGGGAAGAATTCTGTCACAGTTTTGTGGTCAAGTCATCGACCAAGTCGCTCGAACCTTCCCTCACCATGTGACTTCACAGATGGTACGAGATAATTCCACTACTTAACGAAGATCTCCGTACATGGAACAGCGTTTTCTACACTGAAGCATTTTTTTCCTGTCACTAACACCTCACAGCACAGAACCTGAGCATACTGTTTCATGTCACAGCATGTTGAAGGCAGCTAAACAGTCTTGCTGCTCCAGAGAGGCAACTGATAGCAGTGTGTATATATAACATCTAACAACATAGGAACTGTACACTTTTGGTTCATGACAAGTAATGACAAACTTTTTTGTAGAAGAAAGAACTTAGCTAGAATGCTCCACCTAAGGAACTATAGAACAGCTTGAAAAAAAAAATCCGAAAATAATTGTCTGAATAGCGTTGTAAAAAACTTTTGCTCTATTACCTCTTTATACTTTCTATTTACATCTATATGTTAGTAGTAAGTAATTAATTTTGTTTGTTATTATAATTTCAGATCTACAAATATCGAGATATATTTTGAATAGGCGTAAATTACTTATTCATCCATATATTTGCACTTAACCAAAATACAGTGATACTATATCAGTTACCTTTTTATTCCACCTGATATCTTTACCGCTTAAATTATTTTAGTTAGGTCTCCCAGTAAAATTTCTTTAAAAGATGCGCTAGTGTCGAGACACTGTGTGTACTTACCTCCTGGCCCCGCCTCTTTTCTGGCCACTGCTGGATGCCTAGGTGCATTCTCTCCCAGCTCCAATAGCCTTATCGTACCCTTTCTTAAAGTTATGAATGGACCACTCCTCCACTACCACACTCTCCAGATTGATCCACTTCCTCACAACCCTAAGGCTGAAGAAATACTTCCTCATATCTATGACTCATCTGAGTTTTCAACTTCCAGGCGAGTCTTCGTGTTCCTGTTTACTCATCTATTTGTATTAACTTATTTGTGGTTGCTAGTCACAGCTCCTGGCCCGCCTCACCGCTGGTCGTCACACCAGCGTGTGTGTGTACTCGCCTAATTGTGGTTTTGAGTGTGTACTCACCTAGTTGTACTCACCTAGTTGAGGTTGCGGGGGTCGAGTCCGAGCTCCTGGCCCCGCCTCTTCACTGATCGCTACTAGGTTACTCTCCCTGAGCCGTGAGCTTTATCATACCTCTGCTTAAAGCTATGTATGGATCCTGCCTCCACTACATCGCTTCCCAAACTATTCCACTTACTGACTACTCTGTGGCTGAAGAAATACTTCCTAACATCCCTGTGATTCATCTGTGTCTTCAGCTTCCAACTGTGTCCCTTGTTTTCTGTGTCCAATCTCTGGAACATCCTGTCTTTGTCCACCTTGTCAATTCCTCTCAGTATTTTGTATGTCGTTTTCATGTCCCCCCTATCTCTCCCCCGTCCTCCAGTGTCGTCACGTTGATTTCCCTTAACCTCTCCTCGTAGGACATACCTCTTAGCTCTGGGACTAGTCTTGTTGCAAACCTTTGCACTTTCTCTAGTTTCTTCACGTGCTTGGCTAGGTGTGGGTTCCAAACTGGGGCCGCATCTCCAATATGGGCCTAACATACACGGTGTACAGGGTCCTGAATGATTCCTTATTAAGATGTCGGAATGCTGTTCTGAGGTTTGCTAGGCGCCCAAAATGCTGCAGCAGTTATTTGGTTGATGGTTTCGCTTCAGGAGATGTGCCCGGTGTTATACTCACCCCAAAATCTTTTTCCTTGAGTGAGGTTTTTTAGTCTCTGACCCCCTAGACTGTACTCCGTCTGCGGCCTTCTTTGCCCTTCCCCAACTTCATGACTTTGCACTTGGTGGGATTGAAAATCCCGGAGCCAATTGCTGGACCAGGTCTGCAGCCTGTCCAGATCCCTTTGTAGTTCTGGCCTGGTCTTCGATCGAGTGTATACTTCTCATCAACTTCACGTCATCTGCAAACAGGGACAAACCCCAGATCTATTCCTTCCGTCATGTCGTTCACAAATACCAGAAACAGCACTGGTCCTAAGGAAATGACCCTGCGGGACCCCGCGGTCACAGGTGCCCACTCTGACACCTCACCACGTACCATGACTCGCTGCTGTCTTCCTGACAAGTATTCCCTGATCCATTGTAGTGCCTTCCCTGTTATCCCTGCTTGGTCCTCCAGTTTTTGCACCAATCTCTTGTGTGGAACTGTGTCAAACGCCTTTTTTGCCGTCCAAGAAAATGCAATCCACCCACCCCTCTCTTTTTCTTGTCTTACTGCTGTCCCATGTCATAGAACTCCCGTAGGTTTTTGACACAGGATTTCCCGTCCCTGAAACCATGTTGGCTGCTGTTGATGAGATCATTCCTTTTTAGGTGTTCCCCACTCTTCTCCTGATAATCTTCTCCATGATTTTGCATACTATACATGTCAGTGACACTGGGCTGTAGTTTAATGCTTTATGTCTGTCTCCTTTTTTAAAGATTGGGACTACATTTGCTGTCTTCCATGCCTCAGGCAAAACTCCCTGTTCGATAGATGTATTGAATATTGTTGTTAGGGGTACACATACTGCCTCTGCTCCCTCTCTCAATACCCATGGGGAGGGGTGTATCTGGCCCCATTGCCTTTGAGGTATCTAGCTCACTCAGAAGCCTCTTCACTCTTCCTCGGTTGTGTGCACTGTGTCCAGCACTTGGTGGTGTGCCCCACCTCTCCGTCTTTTTGGAGTCCCTTCTGCTCCTCTGTGAACACTTCTTTGAATCTCTTGTTGAGTTCTTCACATACTTCACGGTCATTTCTTGTTGTCTCTCCCCCTTCCTTCCTTAGCCTGATTTACCTGGTCCTTGACTGTTGTTTTCCTCCTGATGTGGCTGTACAACAGTTTCGGGTCAGATTTGGCTTTCGCTGCTATGTCATTTTCATATTGTCTTTGGGCCCCCCTTCTTATCTGTGCATATTCGTTCTGGCTCTACGACTGCTCTCCTTATTCTCCTGGGTCCTTTGCCTTCTATATTTTTTTTCCATTCCCTAGCACACTTGGTTTTTTTCCTCCCTGCACCTTTGGGTAAAAACCCTGGGCTCATCCTGGCTTTTTCATTAATCCTGTTACCCTTGGGTACAAACCTCTCCTCAGCCTCCTTGCATTTTGTTGCTACATATTGTGCTACATGTGTGTGTGTGTGTGTGTGTGTGTTTTGTGTGTGTGTGTGTGTGTGTGTGTGTGTGTGTGTGTGTGCGTGGTGTGTGTGTGTGTGTGTGTGTGTGTGTGTGTGTGTGTGTGTGTGTGTGTTGTGTGTGTGTGTATAACACTCACATAATTGTAACTCACCAAATTGTCGTTGCAGGGGTCGATTCATAGCTCCTAGTCCTGCCTCTTCACTGGTCGTCACTACGTCCACTCCCTCCCTGCTCACTTAGTTTTATCATACCTCTGCTTTAAGAAGGGGTATGATAAAGCTAAGTGAGCTTTCTAGACTGTGTGTGTGTTGTGTGTGTGTGTGTGTGTGTGTGTGTGTGTGTTTCGGGCCTCCGTCCCTCGTTCTATCCGTTTGCCAATTAGACAACACACACCACACAAATATTGATGGATGCGACCCAGATTTCCATGTGCCGAGTTTCAGTGATGTGTTTCAGAGTACGTGAGGCAGGTCCTGGACTCACAATAGAGGGCAGAAGAGGGAGGTCTTCTAGAGAGTACGTACAAGAGTCCTGGACCTACTACGTCAAACTACCCACCACCCTCTATCAAACCACCTACCACCCTCTATCAAACCACCTACCACCCTCTATCAAACCACTTATCACCCTCTTTCAAACCACTTATCACCCTCTATCAAACCACCCACCAGCCCCTATCAAAGCACTCACTGTAACGTGGGGGTTCTAGGGGATAAAGGTGGTGTAGAAATACACATGGGTATGGATGGTAACACTTGTATTTGCAGAGTCGTGAGGGGAGGCCCAGCCTACCTGTTATCACCTGTAGATCTGTACGGGAACTGAGAGGCATCGTGAGGGACGCGCACAGCAGCACTGTGTGACGTCACATGCTAGCCACTATGCCTAACAAGGGATCGTATATATAAAATATATAGCTGGTACTAACTAGGATACTAAGATATGGTACACAAACATATACACTAGCTATGCTAACATTATTACCCACTATCAAAGCACTCACTACCACTAACAAAGCACTCACCACCACTATCAAAGCACTCAACACCACTATCAAAGCATTCACCACCCTCTATCACACCACACACCACCCTCCATCAAACCACCCACCACCCTCCATCAAACCAACCACCAACTTCTATTAAACCACCCCCCACCCTCTATCAACCACCCACCACCCTCTATCAAACCACCCACCACCCTCTATCAAACCAATCACCTTCCTCTATCAAATCAACCACCTTCCTCTATCAAACCACCCACCACCCCCTATCAAAGCACTCACCACCCATTATCAAACCACTCGTCATCACTATCAAAGCACTCACAATCAATATCAAAGCACTCACTATCACTATCAAAACATTTGCCATCACTATCAAAGCACTCACCATCGCTATCAAAGAACTCACCATCACTACCAAAGCACTCACCATCACAATCAAAGCACTCACCATCACAATCAAAGCGCTCACCATCACTATCAAAGCACTCACCATCATTATCAAAGCACTCACCATCACAATCAAAGCACTCACCATCATTATCAAAGCACTCACCATCACAATCAAAGCACTCACCATCATTATCAAAGCACTCACCATCATTATCAAAGCACACACCATTACTATCAAAGATTTCACCATCACCATCAAAGAACTCACCATCACCATCAAAGAACTCACCATCCCCCGAGTATTCTCATCCTCATGACTGACACAGAGATGTAAACTTTAACTCCGTGTCTTCCCTTGTTGACGGTACCAGAATTTGCAAGATCGTGTCATCCATTGAGGACACTGCAAATCTCCAAGTAGACATTCTCCAAGTCTTCACTTGGGCCTCAGAAAAAATATTAAATTCAATAAAGAACAATTTCAATTATTCCGCTATGGAAAACTTGAGGAAATAAAAAGTGGATCGGAGTATAAAATAAATTCTAACCATCCGATAGAGCGAAAAACTCATGTGAAGAACTTGGGAGTGAGAAGATCGGATAATATAATTTTCAAAGATCACAGAATTGTTTCTATCACATCTGGCAGGCAAATGGTAGGGTGAATAACGCGAACCTTCAAAACAAGAATGCCAAGTCAATGATGATTCTCTTCAAATCGTTTTTTTCTTTATAAGGTTGGGATACTGCTATACACTAAAGGCTCCTTTTTGGGTAGGCGAAATTGCTGACCTGGAGAATATTCAGAAAACTTTCACTGCACGTGTAAGTACAATAAACACCTCAGTTACTGGGAACATTTGAAGTCCCTTGATCATATTCCTTGGAATGCAGGCGAGAAAGACACATCATAATCTACACTTGGAAAATCGTAGAGGACCTGGTCCCAAATCTGCACACTGAAATCACTCCCTACGAAAGCAAAAGATTCGACAGGTGGTGCAACATCCTCCCAATGAAAAGCAGGGGCGCCATGAGTACGCTAAAAGATAACACGGTAAGTGTCAGGGGCCCAAGACTGATCAACTGCCTCCTATTATACATAAAGAGGATTACCAATAGACACCTGGCAGTCTTCAAGAGGGAAGTGGACAGATACATAAAGTCAGTACCTGACCAACCAGACTGTGTATCACACGTTGGATTGCGTGCCACTAGCAGTGACAGCCTGGTTGATTAGGCCTTGATCCAGCGTAACGCCTGGCCATGGACCGGGGGCATTTACCCCCGGAATACCCTCTAGGTGTACCTCCCATCAAATCACTTACCACCGTTTATCAAACCATCCACCACCCTTACCAAACCAATCACTACCCCTATTAAACCACCCACTAATCCTTCCAAACCACCCAAAACACCTTCCCACCGATCCATCACCTCCTGACCTTCACCGCCACCCGTCTCACTCAGTAACGACCATTCAGACTCTCATAAATTGGAGAATATGATCGTTTTCAGGTAACCTGCCGAGTTCCAGTGAGTTTTATGCTTGGTTCACTAAACTTCCAGGTGATCTTCCCTCGTGGCTCTTACGCTGATCCTCTGTTGATGTAGTTGAAGTTTTTCCTCAAGCTTCAGCAAGACTGATGCATAAGACGTGTACCAGACAGGTTCTTAAGGTGTTTCACGGATCACTGACTACCTACCTGTATCATCATAAGAAGACAGATGTTCTTGGGGGGAGGGGGAGGGGGAGGGGGGCGTGGCAGCGAGGTGTAGTCTCGTCCTTACATGACTTCCTGTTAAATTTTAATTTCTATAGTTCCTTCATAATGTGAGAAGTCACGAAAGAACTTGGAATTTCACTATTTTTTTGACAGTAGTTGTTCTGCATATTGTTTATGATCTTATTGAATATATATATATATATATATGTATATATATAATATATATATAAATATATTATATATATAATATATATAATAATATATAATATTTATTTATTTTATTATCACACCGGCCGATTCCCACCAAGGCAGGGTGGCCCGAAAAAGAAAAACTTTCACCATCATTCACTCCATCACTGTCTTGCCAGAAGGGTGCTTTACACTACAGTTTTTAAACTGCAACATTAACACCCCTCCTTCAGAGTGCAGGCACTGTACTTCCCATCTCCAGGACTCAAGTCCGGCCTGCCGTTTCCCTGAATCCCTTCATAAATGTTACTTTGCTCACACTCCAACAGCACGTCAAGTATTAAAAACCATTTGTCTCCATTCACTCCTATCAAACACGCTCACGCATGCCTGCTGGAAGTCCAAACCCCTCGCACACAAAACCCCTTTACCCCCTCCCTCCAACCCTTCCTAGGCCGACCCCTACCCCGCCTTCCTTCCACTACAGACTGATACACTCTTGAAGTCATTCTGTTCGCTCCATTCTCTCTACATGTCCGAACCACCTCAACAACCCTTCCTCAGCCCTCTGGACAACAGTTTTGGTAATCCCCCACCTCCTCCTAACTTCCAAACTACGAATTCTCTGCATTATATTCACACCCCACATTGCCCTCAGACATGACATCTCCCCCGCCTCCAGCCTTCTCCTCGCTGCAACATTCATCACCCACGCTTCACACCCATATAAGAGCTTTGGTAAAACTATACTCTCATACATTCCCCTCTTTGCCTCCAAGGACAAAGTTCTTTGTCTCCACAGACTCCTAAGTGCAACCACTCACTCTTTTTCCCTCATCAATTCTATGATTCACCTCATCTTTCATAGACCCATCCGCTGACACGTCCACTCCCAATATCTGAATACGTTCACCTCCTCCATACTCTCTCCCTCCAATCTGATATTCAATCTTTCATCCCTAATCTTTTTGTTTACCTCATAACCTTACTCTTTCCTGTATTCACCTTTAATTTCTTCTTTTGCACACCCTACCAAATTCATCCACCAATCTCTGCAACTTCTCTTCAGAATCTCCCAAGAGCACAGTGTCATCAGCAAGAGCAGCTGTGACAACTCCCTTTGTGTGTGATTCTTTATCTTTAACTCCACGCCTCTTGCCAAGACCCTCGCATTTACTTCTCTTACAACCCCATCTATAAATATATTAAACAACCACGGTGACATCACACATCCTTGTCTAAGGCCTACTTTACTGGGAAAAAATTCCCTCTCTTTCCTACATACTCTAACTTGAGCCTCACTATCCTCGTAAAAACTCTTCACTGCTTTCAGTAACCTACCTCCTACACCATACACTTGCAACATCTGCCACATTGCCCCCCTATCCACCCTGTCATACGCCTTTTCCAAATCCATAAATGCCACAAAGACCTCTTTAGCCTTATCTAAATACTGTTCACTTATAGTTTCACTGTAAACACCTGGTCCACACACCCCCTACCTTTCCTAAAGCCTCCTTGTCATCTGCTATCCTATCTCCGTCTTACTCTTAATTCTTTCATTATAACTCTACCATACACTTTACCAGGTACACTCAACAGACTTATCCCCCTATAATTTTTGCACTCTCTTTTATCCCCTTTGCCTTTATACAATAGGAACTATGCAAAGCTCTCTGCCAACCCTAGGTACCCACCCTCTTCCATACATTTTTAAATAATTCAACCAACCACCCAAAAAATATACCCCCCTGCTTTAACATTTTTATCTTACCCTTTAATCCGGCTGCCTTACCCCCTTTCAATTTCTACTGCCTCACGAACTTCCCCACACTCACAACTGCCTTCCTCACTCCTACAAGATGTTATTCCCTCCTTGCCCTATACACGAAATCCACAGCTTCCCAAATCTTCATCAACATTTAACAATTCTCAAAATATTCCTTCCATCTTCCCAATACCTCTAACTCTCCATTTAATAACTCTCCTCTCCTATTTTTAACTGACAAATCCATTTTTTCCTAGCTTTCTTAACTTGTTAATCTCACTTCCAAAACTTTTTCTTATTTTCAACAAAATTTGTTGATAACATCTCACCCACTCTCTCATTTGCTCTCTTTTTACATTGCTTCACCACTCTCTTAACTTCTCTTTTTTTTCTCCATATACTTTTTCCCTCCTTGCATCACTTCTACTTTGTAAAAATTTCCCTCATATGCAAACCTTTTTCCCCCTTATACTCTCTTTACATCATCATTCCACCAATCGCTCCTCTTCCTCCTGCACCCACTTTCCTGTAACCACAAACTTCTGCTGAACACTCTAAACACTACATTTTTAAAACCTACCCCATACCTCTTCGACCCCATTGCCCATGCTCTCATTAGCCCATATCCTCCAATAGCTGTTTATATCTTACCCTAACTGCCTCCTCTTTTAGTTTATAAACCTTTACCTCTCTCTTCCCTGATGCTTCTATTCTCCTTGTATCCCATCTACCTTTTACTCTCAGTGTAGCTACAACTAGAAAGTGATCTGATATATCTGTGGCCCCTCTATAAACATTACATCCTGAAGTCTACTCAACAGTCTTTTATCTACCAATACATAACCAACAAACTACTGTCATTTCGCCCTACATCATATCGGTATACTTATTTAACCTCTTTTCTTAAAATATGTATTACCTATAATAAATTTATAAAATTAATAAATATTATATTTAATATCCCAAATTTCCTAAATTTAAAAGTTTTTATATATAATTAAAATTTTTATAATTTAAATTATAATTAATAATATAAATATTTTTTTAATTGTTTTTTTTTTTGTTTTTTTTTTTTTTTGTTATCGGCCCCAATAATTTAAAATTGCACAAAAATTATAACCCCCTTTCTAAAATTTTCCTCTTAATTAAGTTAAAATTAATTAATTTTAAATCCTATAAAACACTTAAAATTCCTAAAAACTCTTTTTCCCAATTTTTACCAGGTGCATAACTTAATTATACCTCTCATAAAATTATTTAAATCCAATTTTTTTAATTATAAATTATATTTTTTTTTTATAAATGATATTTAAATTTGTACCCCTGTTTAAATTTAATATAATTCCCTTTTTTCCCCGACCTACCCCATAAAAGGCGTACCAAATCCTTTTTAAAATAACATAGGAAACATCTGTGTCATGTAAAGACATTTAAGCACCAGTTTAAAAAAGTTGTTTCATTTTTTAAATAATTGTAAGGAAAGTGGTTATAAAAAAAATAATTTAATTTTAAAAACCTCTTTTAATAATTACCAACTCCGGGATTCCACAACAGTCCCGAAAAAAACTTCACCCTAATACACCATATTTTGCCAGAAGGGGTTTTTCCAAAATTTTTAACGCCTTCCCCCTCCTTCAAGTAACAATACCCCATTCCCGATAAGTCTGAGTTTCCCCGAATTTTATAAATGTTTTTCCCCAAAAAATCTAAAACTCACCCCACAAAAACCATTTCCCCATTTACCCCATCAAACCCCCTCACACCACCTGAAGTCCCAACCCCCCAAACCAAACCCCCCAACAAAACCCCCTCCCACCCCCTAGGGCCACCCCACCCCCCCCCCCCCACTACCGCCAACACCGACAACCCCCATTCTTCACACCCCCCACCACCTCAACAACCCTTCCCTACCCCACACATAAACACCGCACCTCCCCACCCAAACACAAACCCATTTTAAACCACCAACCCACACATTCCCTCCAACAACATCCCACCGCCTCCAACCCCCTCACCCACTTCCCCACCCACCCACCCCCCCAAACAAACTATATCCCAAAACCCCCCCCCCAACAAATTTCCCCCACCCAACTCCAATCACCACACACTCCTTTTCCCACAACAATTTTAGATTCCCTCATCTTTTTATAACCCTCCGTGACACGTCCCCTCCCAAATATTGAAAACGTTCACCTCCTCCATACTCTCTTTCCCCCAATTGATATTCAATCTTTATCACCTAATCTTTTTGTTTTTCCTTAACCTTTCTTTCCTTATTCACCTTTAATTTTTTCTTTTGCACACCCCACCAAATTCATCCACCAATCTCGCAATTCTCTTCAGAATCTCCCAGAGCACGTGTATCACAAGGAGCAGCTGTGACAACTCCCACTTTGTGTTGATTCTTTCTTTTAAACCCCCGCCTCTTGCCCAAAAAAAAAACCCCGCATTTATTTTCTTTCAACCCCATCATAAATATATTAAACAACCACGGGGAATCACACATCCTTGTCTAAGGCTACTTTTTTCGGGAAAAAAATTCCCCTCTTTCCTACATACTCTAAAATTGAGCCTACTTCCTCGAAAAACTCTTAGCTTTTAGTAACCACCTTACACCAACACTTTCAACACTGCCACATTGCCCCCTATCCACCCGTCATAGCCTTTTTTCCAAACCTAAATGCCACAAAACCTTTACCTTTTCAAATACTTTCACTTATATGTTTCACTGTAAACACCGGTCCACACACCCCCCACCTTTTCCAAAGCCCCTTTTCATCTGCATCCTTTCTCCGTCTTACTCTTAATTCTTTCAATTAAACCTACCAACACTTTTCCCGGTACACTCAACGACTTATCCCCCCCAAAAATTTTTGCACTCTCTTTTATCCCCCTTTTCCTTTTTACAAAGGAACTATGCATCCTCGCCAATCCCTAGGGACCTTACCCTCCCTACATTTTTAAATAATTGCACCAACCACTCCAAAACTTAAACCCCCCTCTTTTTTAAAATTCTATCTTTATCCCCTCAACCCCCTGCCTACCCCCTTTCATTTTACCTATGCCTCACGAACTTTTCCCCCCCCTCACAATGACTTTCCTCCATTTTCAAAATGTTTTTCCTCCTTTCCCTATACACGAAATAACTTCCTATCTTCATCAACATTTAAAAAATTCCTCAAAATATTCCTTCCACTTCCCCAAACCTCTAACTCTCCATTTTAAAAACTCCCTCTCCTATTTTTAATGACAAATCCATTTTTTCCTAGCTTTCTTAAATTGTTAACTCACTCCAAAAATTTTCTTATTTTTAAAAAATTTGTTAAACTCCACCCCCTCTCTCATTTGCTCTCAAAAAGCTTCACCACTCCCTTAATTTCTTTTTATCCATAACTTTCCCTCCTTCATCATTACTTTGTAAAAACTCTCAAATGCTCTTTTTTCCCCCCTTATACTCTCTTTACTCTCTTCCACAACCTTCTCCCCCTACCCCACTTTCCTAACCACAAACTTCTCTCCTCAACCCCCATTTTTAAAAAACCCCCCCCAACCTCTTCAAACCCCATTGCCTATGCTCTCATTAGCCCACTATCCTCCAAAACTGTTTATATCTTAAAACCCTAACGCCTCCCTTTTATTTATAAAACCCTTTTCCTCTCCTTCCCCCGATGCCTATTCCCCCTTGTATCCCATCTACCTTTTTCTCTTGTAGTACAACTAAAAGAACCGATTATCTGGGCCCCTTATAAACCCTTACATCCTGAAATCTACTCAACAGTCTTTTTTCACCAATACATAACCAAAACTACGTCATTTCCCCTACATCAAATTTGTGTATCTTATTTTTCCTCTTTTTTAAAATAGTATTACCTAAAATTTATTATATATATATATATTATTATATTATATATAATATATATATATATATTATATATATACCATAATATAATATTTTTATATTATATTTTTAAATATTATTATATTATATATATGATAAAATATATATTATATATATTGTGTGTGTGTGTGTGTGGTGTTGTGTGTGTTGGTGTGTTGTGTGTGTGTGTGTGGGTTGTTCGTGCCGAATAGGTAAAATTGGTCAATTAGCAAGAACCTTTAAAAAACAAGTCCCTTTTTAAAAATTTTTTCTTATCATTTTAAAAATTATTTTTTTTAATTTTTATTAATGTAAAAATAATAATTTTTTATCAAAAGAACCCTTTGAAAATTTACCTAAATTATTATAACACGCGCAATTTAAGGCTAACTTTAATTATATATGTAATAATATAATATTTAAAATATAAAATATAAAAATATATATATATATATATATATATATATAGTGTTTGTGAAAAAGGGGGTGGGAAAAAATTTTGGGTAAAAAAATATAGTTGAAAAGGGTTTCCCCGGGCCCCTCAGAATCCTTCATCAGGAGGAAGTAAAAAAGAAACCAGGAGAAAACATTAATATGGCTCTTATGTCTAAGGAAGAGATAATGTGTAGGATCATCTGTAAGATCATGTGTAAGGAGATCATGTGTAAGATCATGTGTAAGGAGATCATGTGTAAGATCATGTGTAAGGAGATGATGTGTAAGGAGATGATGGTGTCATGGGAGAACACAGAGGAAGCATGACACTGTCATGCTAGCACTCCACGCAGCCGCTCTGTAATAACTGCTAGGCCACTCAGAGATTATATTCATCTCACACTCGTATACCCAGTCTCAGTATGCTCACAATAATATCACTATGGAAATAATTGCCCAGAGACTGATAATTAGCAAAATTACGCCCTCTTCCTTAGCTTCATCAGTAACAATAACACGGTAGTTCAAGATTATGTAAATTACTGTAGCTAGTATACTGGAATATTTTATAAGTGTTGCTGGGCGAAACACCGCAAATATTGTACTGGATGAAGGAATGATCTCCACCACCACCACCATAACCACCACCATCACCACCATCACCACCACCACCACCACCACCACTACTACCACCACCACCACCAACTCACATCCACACACACCACAACCATAACCACAACCATCACCACCACAACCATAGCCACCACCATCACCATCATCACCACCAACACACCACCACCACCGCCACCACCACCACAACCACCACCACTACTATCAACCACCACCACCACCACCATCACCACACCACTACCACTACCACCACCATCACCGCCACCACCACACCACCACCACTACTATCACCAACACCACCACCACCACCACCACTACTATCACCAACACCACCACCCACCACCACCATCACCACCACTACTATCACCAACACCACCACCACCCAATCAACCACCACCAACCACCACACCACCACACCACCACCACCACCACTCACCACCACAACCACCACCACCCACCACCACCACCACCACACACCACCACCACCACCACCACCACACCCACCACAACCATCACCCACCACCACCACCACCACCACCACCACCACCACCACCACCACCACCACCACCACCACCACCACCACCACCACCACGCATCACCACCACCACCACCCCACACCACACACACCACCACCACACCACCATCCACACCCACCACACCAACCACCACACCACCACACCACCACCAACCACACCACCACCACCACCAATCACCACCACCACCACCCATCACCACCCCACACCCATCACCACCACCACTACCACCACATCACCATCACACCCACCACCCCATCACCAACCACCACCACCACAACCACACACCACCACACCACCACCACCACTCACTCCATCACCACACCACACCACCACACACCACACACCCACCACCCACCCACCACCACCAACACACCACCATCACCACACCCTCCACCATCACACACCAACACCATCACCACCACCATCCATCACCCACCACCATACACCACACACCACCATCAACCCACCACACCACACACCACCACCACCACCACCACCCACCACCACCCACCACCACACACCACCACCACCACCACCACCACCACACACCAACCACACCACCACCACCACCACCACCACCACCACCACACCATCCACCACCACCACCATCCACCACCACCCACCACCATCCACCACCACCACCATCACCACCACCACCACCACCACCACCACCACCACCACCACACCACACCACACCACCACCCCACCACCACCACCACCACCACCCACCACACCACCACACCACCACCACTATCATAACCACCACCCACCATCACCACCACCATCCACCACCACCACCACCACCACCATCACCACCCACCACCACCTACACCACAACCATCACCACACCACCACCATAACCACCACCACCATCACCACCACCACCACCACACCACCACCACCACCACCACCACCACCACACCACCACCACCACACCACCACCACCACCACCACCCACACACCACCACCACCACCAACCACCACCACCACCATCACCACCACCACCCACCATCACCACCACCACCACCACCATCACCATCACCATCACACCCACTAAAACCATCACCACCATCACCTCCACCGTCACCACAACTATCCAGAGTGTGTCATCCGCGTCCTCCCACCATCAGTCACTTGGGTATCCCTGCCCCCACTTCAACACCACCACCAAGGGTATCTCAGCCCTCACCTCCCACACCACCACCCAGGGTATCCCTGCCTCTAGCTTCTACACCACCACCCAGGGTATCCCTGCCTCTAGCTCCTACACCACCACCCAGGGTATCCCTCCCCTCACCTCCCACACCACTTCCCAGGGTATCCATGCCTCAACCTCCAAAATCACAGCTCTGGGTATCGCAGCCCATACCTGCCACAACACCACCGAGGGAATCCTTGCCCCCACTCCCACCAAATCACCCAAGGTATCCCAGCCCCCACCTCCCACACCATCACCCTGGGTATCCCTGCCTCTAGCTCCTACACCACCACCCAGGGAATCCCTGCCCCCACCTCACACACCGCCACACAGGGTATCCCTGCACCCACCTCCCACACTAAGACCGCCAAGGATATCCCTGTTCCTACCTCCCACCACATCACCAAGGGTATCCCTGCCCCCACCACCCACTCCAAAGTTGTTGAAGAGTATGTAAAATACGTATCTTCTCCTGTGTGTGTGTGTATGTGTGTGTGTGTGCGTGTGTGTGTGTGTGTGTGTGTGTGTGTGTGTGTGTGTGTGTGTGTGTGTGTGTGTGTGTGTGTGTGTGTGCGTGTGTGTGTGTGTGTGTGTGTGTGTGTGTGTACTCACCTAGTTGTACTCACCTAGTTGAGGTTGCGGGGGTCGAGTCCGAGCTCCTGGCCCCGCCTCTTCACTGATCGCTACTAGGTCACTCTCCCTGAGCCGTGAGCTTTATCATACCTCTGCTTAAAGCTATGTATGGATCCTGCCTCCACTACATCGCTTCCCAAACTATTCCACTTACTGACTACTCTGTGGCTGAAGAAATACTTCCTAACATCCCTGTGATTCATCTGTGTCTTCAGCTTCCAACTGTGTCCCCTTGTTACTGTGTCCAATCTCTGGAACATCCTGTCTTTGTCCACCTTGTCAATTCCTCTCAGTATTTTGTATGTCGTTATCATGTCCCCCCATTCTCTCCTGTCCTCCAGTGTCGTCAGGTTGATTTCCCTTAACCTCTCCTCGTAGGACATACCTCTTAGCTCTGGGACTAGTCTTGTTGCAAACCTTTGCACTTTCTCTAGTTTCTTTACGTGCTTGGCTAGGTGTGGGTTCCAAACTGGTGCCGCATACTCCAATATGGGCCTGTGTGTGTGTGTGTGTGTGTGTGTGTGTGTGTGTGTGTGTGTGTGTGTGTGTGTGTGTGTGTGTGTGTGTGTGTGTGTGTGTGTGTGTGTGCGTGTGTGTGTGTGTGTGTGTGTGTGTGTGTGTGTGTGTGTGTGTGTGTGTGTGTGTGTACTCACCTCTTTGTACTCACCTATTTGTGGTTGCAGGGGGTCGAGTCTTAGCTCCTGGCCCCGCCTTTTCACTGGTTGCTACTAGGTCCTCTCTCTCTCTGCTCCATGAGCTTTATCATACCTCGTCTTAAAACTATGTATGGTTCCCGCCTCCACTACGTCACTTTCTAGGCTATTCCACGGCCTGACAACTCTGTGACTGAAGAAATACTTCCTAACATCCCTTTGACTCATATGAGACTTCAACTTCCAATTGTGACCCCGTGTTTCTGTGTCCCATCTCTGGAACATCCTGTCTTTGTCCTCCTTGTCTATTCCGCGCAGTATTTCATATGTCGTTATCATGTCTTCCCTGACCATCCTGTCCTACAGTGTCGTCAGGCCGATGGTGGTGTGTGAGTGTGTGTGTGTAGACTCACCTATTTGTGATTGTAGGGGTCGAATCATAGCTCCTGGTTCCGCCTCTTTACTGGTCGCTACTGGGACCTCTCTCCCCCTGTTCCATGAGCTTAATCATTCCTCGTCTTAAAACTATGTATAGTTCCTGCCTCTACTACATCACTATTCCAGTTCCTAGCATCCTTTTGACTCATCTGAGTCTTCAACTTACAATTGTGACCCCTTGTTTCTGTGTCCCATCTCTGGAACATCCTGTCTGTGTCCACCTTGTCAATTCCTCGCAGTATTTTATATTTCGATATCATGTCTCCACTAACCCTCCTGTCCTCCAGTGTCGTCAGGCCGATTTCCCTTAATCTTTCTTCCTAGGACATTTCCCTTAGCACCGGGATTACTCTTGTTGCAAAGCTTTGCATTTTCTCTAATTTCTTGACGTGCTTGACCAGGTGTGGGTTCCAAACTGGTGCTGCATACTCCAGTATGGGCCTGATGTACACGGTGTATATAGTCTTGAATGATTCCTTACTGAAGTGTCGGAGCACCATTCTTAGGTTTGCCAGGCACCCATAAGCTCATCAGTTGTCTGGTTGAGGTGCACCTATGGAGACATGCTTGGTATTAAACACACACCAAGATCATTTTCCTAGAGTGAGGTCTGCAGTCTTTAGCCACCTAGCCTATACTCTGTCTGCGGTCTTCTTTGCCCTTCTCCGATCTTCTTGACTTTGCATTTAGAAGAGTTAAATTCCAGGAAGCAGTTTCTGGACCAGGCTTGCAGGTCCCTTTGTAGTCCTACCTGATCCTCGTCCGATTTAATTCACATCATTAACTTCACATCATCTGCAAACAGGGATACTTCTGAGTCTATCCCTTCCGTCATGTCATTCACATATACCAGAAACAGCAATGGTCCTAGGACTAACCCCTATGGAACCCCGCTCGTCACAGGAGCCCACTCTGACACCTCATCAAGTACCATGACTCGTTGTTGCCTCCCTGTAAGATATTATTTGATCCATTGCAGTGCCTTTCCTGTTATGCTTGCCTGATCCTCTAGCTTTTGCATTAATGTCTTGTGAGGAACTGTGTCGAAGGCCTTCTTGCAGTGCAAGAAAATGCTATCTACCCACCTCTCTCTCTCTCTCTCTCTCTCTCTCTCTCTCTCTCTCTCTCTCTCTCTCTCTCTCATGTCTTACTTCCGTTACCTTGTCATAAAACTGCAGTAGGTTTGTGAAACAGGATATCCCTTCCCTGAAACCGTGCTGGTTGTTATAAGCTTGTTCCATTCTAGGTGCTCCACCACTCTCCTGATAATCTTCTCCATGATTTTGCATTCTGTACATGTCAGTGACACTGGTCTGTCATTTATGCCTTGTGTATCTCTCCTTTTTATAAAAATTTGTACTACATTTGCCGTCCTCCATACCTCAGGTAGTTGCCCAGTTTCAATGGATATGTTGAAGATTGTTGTTATTGGTACACACAGCATCTCTGCTCCCTCTCTAAGGACTCACAGAGAGATGTTGCCCGGTCCCACTGCCTTTGAGGTATCAAGTTCACATAGCAGCTTCTTCACTTCCTACTCGGTTGTGTGTATTTCATCCAGCACTTGTTGGAGTACCCCTTTACTGTGACTTCCCAGAGACCTTTCTGTCTCCACTGTAAATACTTCTTTAAATCTCATGCTGAGCTCCTCACATATTTCTTGGTCGTTTTTTGTGAGCTCCCCACCTTCCCTCATCAAGCTGATTACCTGGTCCTTGACTACTGTTTTCCTCCTGATGTGGTTATACAACAGCTTCGGGTCAGACTTGACTTTCGATGCTATCTCGTTATCGTATTGTCGCTGGGCCTCCCACCTTATCTGTTCATATTCGTTTCTGGTTCTTTGATAAATCTCTTTATTTTCCTGGGTCCTTTGTCTTCTGTACTTTTTCCATTCTCTAGCACACTTAGTTTTTGCCTCCCTACACCTTTGAGTGAACCAAGGGCTTGTTCTGGACTTCCCTTTATTTTTGTTGCCCTTGGGATCAAACCTCTTCTCTGCCTCCTTGCATTTTGTTGTTGCGTAGTCCATCATTTCGTTTACTGATTTTTCCTACCAATTCTCTTTCCCACTGAAACTCTTTCAGAAAGTTCCTCATACCTGTGTAGTTTACCCTTTTGTAGTTTGGCTTTTCCCATCCTATTTCTGTTACCCCACTTGTAGCTCTATTTATTCAGAGCTCAGAACCACTAGCTCCAAGAGGCCTTTCGTATATGATGTCCTCAATGTCTGAACTACTCAAGGTGAATACAGGGTCCAGTCTTGCTGGTTCATCCTCACCTCTCTTTCTGGTAGTGTCTTCAACATGTTGATGCATGAGGTTTTCCAGTACCACATCCATCATCTTGGGTCTTCATGTTTTGGGACCCCCATGTGGCACCTGATTTCCCAGTCAATCTCCTTGTGATTGAAATCACCCAAAACTAGTAACGTTGCTCTACCTTTATGAGCTTTTCTGGCCACCTCACCTAATGTGTCGACCATTACTCTGTTGCTCTCTTCATATTCTTCTCGTGGCCTCCTGCAGTTCTGTGGTGGGTTGTACACTATTGCAATTTCTTTAGGACTCCCAGACTGAATTGGTCCTACTGTGTAGTTCTTTTCGATTAGTCTGTCCATTCCTTCCATCTCCTCAAATCCCCACTGGTTTTTAATAAGCAGTGCAACTCCTCCTCCCCTCTCTGCTCCCACTATCTTTCCTCGGGATCTGATATCCGGGTGGAAAGATTGCTTCTGTTATCCCTGTGAGTTTCGTTTCTGTGAGTGTTATGATGTCTGGGGACGTCTCCTCGATTCTTTCATGCCACTTTTCACATGGGCCTGGGCCGGAAGTACCGGCAAATCCCTAATGAATGAATGAACTTTTCACATTTATTTGATATTCCGTCTGCGTTCATATACCAAACCTTCAACTTCTTTTCTAAAACTGTGGTGTGTGTGTGTGTGTGTGTGTGTGTGTGTGTGTGTGTGTGTGTGTGTGTGTGTGTGTGTGTGTGTGTGTGTGTGTGTGTGTGTGTGTGTGTTTCTAACTGTGCACACTTCAGAGAACATACACAACTTGAGTCATATAGATTCTCGGCACTACGTTGCTTCTCTTTACTGACTGTTTACTGACTGTTTACTGACTGTTTACTGACTGTTACGCTACTGTTCACATGCTCTTATTGCTTCTATTTACCTACTGTTAATTTTATGCTTCTTTTCAGATACTCTTAGTGTCTCTGTTTACATACTGTTATTGATTCAGTTTACCGACTGGTTTTGCTGTTATGTTCATCTACTGTTATATTATTTAACTACTGTTATGCTGCTGTTTATGTACTGTAATTACTGATTTGCTTCTATTAACGTACTGTTATTATTGATATGATTCTATTTACATTCTGTTATTATTCTTAAAATTCTACTTACCTGCTGTCATTGCTGCTATTTCAACTCAAGATGTAGACAAAACAAAGACAGTTCTGAGTGAGAGAGAGAGAGAGAGAGAGAGAGAGAGAGAGAGAGAGAGAGAGAGAGAGAAAGAGAGAGAGAGAGAGAGAGACTTGTACAACCTTACTCACACTTTGCTACTAACACATACTAACCGCAACACACTAACAACACCAACACCCTCAAACAACACCTGCTAACACCTGTGCCACACATATTCTTCACAGTGTCTGTGTAAACGTCTGGCGCTGACCCAGCAGCAGAAGCAAAACCTGTTCAGTAACCTCAGTAAAGTCTCGTAGCAATAAATGCTGGCACTCACTTTTATGCACAATACGCCAGTTTGCCCCAGAAATTATTGAAAATTATTATTATTATTATTATTATTATTATTATTATAGGTGTTGTTGTTGTTGTTGTTGTTGTTGTTGTTGTTGTTGTTGTTGTTGTTGTTTTCTTCTTCTTCTTCTTCTTCTTCTTCTTCTTCTTCTTCTTCTTCTTCTTCTTCTTCTTCTTCTTCTTGCCATGAATATTAATGTTGTTGCTGCTATTATTATTATTATTATTATTATTATTATTATTATTATTATTATTATTATTATTATTATTATTATTATTATTATTATTATTTTTATTATCTTATTATAATTATTATTCGTTATAATTATTTTTGTTGTTGGTGCTGTTATTACTATTATTATTAATAATATAACATATTTTTGTAATTATTATTATTATTATTATTATTATTATTATTATTACTACTATTATTGTTGTTCTTCTTCTTGTTATGATTATTATTGTTGTTGCTGCTGTTATTAATCATCATCATCATCATTATCATCAATCATGTTCGTGTGTTTTGCCTCGACCATCACCGTGAAGGAACATTCTTCAAACTGAAGTGTGGTCTGCCGTCATGTTTTTCCTGAGGCACTCTGCGTCTTGTGTCCCTCCCAGATTCCGCGCTTAAGCTGACTGCTGCGGAAATTTGGCACTCTGCTAGTTGGCACTCCTCCTCAAGTGGAATGAGTGTCAGGATACGTAAATAATAAATACCGTGGCATCTCGCCAGCCTCGTTTCTACATTCTGCGTCTCCTTTGAACCCCGTCAAGATGCTGGATCCGGAGATGAGGGGTTACGAGAGAGCACTTGAGATACTGGAGCGATACATGACGTTACGAAAGTTTACACGGGGCGAAACACGACTTAATGGAGCTTTACACTGGGCGAAACGTGACTTGAAGAATCTTTACACGGGGCGAAACATGACTTGGTGGAGCTTTACACGGGGCGAAATATGACTTGGTGGAGCTTAACACGGGGAGAAACATGATTTGGTGGAGGTTTACACGGAGCGAAACAAGATGGAGGTCTACAAGGGTAAAGCACGACTTAATGAAGGTTTACACTGGGCGAAACATGACCTGACTTCCATCAGTCTCGAAGAAAGCACAGCATATGCCCAGAGAAGGTGGTGACACAGTGGAACCATCCAATAGTGTAAGGAGGAGGTGGCGACACAGTGGAACCATCCACTAGTGTAAGGAGGAGGTGGCGACACAGTGGAACCATCCACTAGTGTAAGGAGGAGGTGGCGACACAGTGGAACCATCCACTAGTGTAAGGAGGAGGTGGCGACACAGTGGAACCATCCACTAGTGTAAGTAGGAGGTGGTGACACAGTGGAACCATCCACTAGTGTAAGTAGGAGGTGGTGACACAGTGGAACCATCGACTAGTGTAAGTAGGAGGTGGTGACACAGTGGAACCATCCACTAGTGTAAGGAGGAGGTGGTGACACAGTGGAACTATCCACTAGTGTAAGGAGGAGGTGACGACAGAGTGGAACCATCCACTAGTGTAAGTAGGAGGTGGTGACACAGTGGAACCATCCACTAGTGTAAGTAGGAGGTGGTGACACAGTGGAACCATCCACTAGTGTAAGTAGGAGGTGGCGACAGAGTGGAACCATCCACTAGTGTAAGTAAGAGGTGCCGACACAGTGGAACCATCCACTAGTGTAAGGAGGAGGTGACGACACAGTGGAACCATCCACTAGTGTAAGGAGGAGGTGGCGACACAGTGGAACCATCCACTAGTGTAAGGAGGAGGTGGCGACACAGTGGAACCATCCACTAGCGTAAGGAGGAGGTGGCGACACAGTGGAACCATCCACTAGTGTAAGGAGAAGGTGGCGACACAGTGGAACCATCCACTAGTGTAAGAAGAAGGTGGCGACACAGTGGAACCATCCACTAGTGTAAGGAGAAGGTGGCGACACAGTGGAACCATCCACTAGTGTAAGGAGAAGGTGGCAATACAGTGAAACCATCCACTAGTGTAAGGAAAAGGTGGCGACACATTGGAACCATCCACTAGTGTAAGGAGAAGGTGGCGACACAGTGGAACCATCCACTAGTGTAAGAAGAAGGTGGCGACACAGTGGAACCATCCACTAGTGTAAGGAGAAGGTGGCGACACAGTGGAACCATCCACTAGTGTAAGGAGAAGGTGGCGGCACAGTGGAACCATCCACTAGTGTAAGGAAAAGGTGGCAACACAGTGGAAAAATCCATTAGTGTAAGGAGAAGGTGGCGACACAGTGGAACCATCAACTAGTGTAAGGAGAAGGTGGTGACACAGTGGAACCATCCACTAGTGTAAGGAGAAGGTGGCGACACAGTGGAACCATCCACTAGTGTAAGGAAAAGGTGGCAACACAGTGGAACCATCCACTAGTGTAAAGAGAAGGTGGCGACACAGTGGAACCATCCACTAGTGTAAGGAGAAGGTGGCGGCACAGTGGAACCATCCACTAGTGTAAGGAGAAGGTGGCGACACAGTGGAACCATCCACTAGTGTAAGGAGGAGGTGGCGAAACAGTGGAACCATCCACTAGTGTAAGGAGGAAGCGGTGACACTGTGGAACCATCCACTAGTGTAAGGAGGAGGCGGTGACACAGTGGAACCATCCACTAGTGTAAGGAGGAGGCGGTGACACAGTGGAACCAACCACTAGTGAAAGGAGGAGGCGGTGACACAGTGGAACCATCCACTAGTGTAAGGAGAGGTGGCGACACAGTGGAACCTCCACTAGTGTAAGGGAAGGTGGCAATACAGTGAACCATCCACTAGTGTAAGGAAAAGGTGGCGACACATTGGAACCATCCACTAGTGTAAGGAGAAGGTGGCGACACAGTGGAAACCATCCACTAGTGTAAGAAGAAGGTGGCGACACAGTGGAACCATCCATAGTGTAAGGAGAAGGTTGGCGACACAGTGGAAAACCCTCCACTAGTGTAAGGAGAAGGTGGCGGCACAGTGGAACCATCCACTAGTGTAAGGAAAAGGTGGCAACACAGTGGAAAAATCCATTAGTGTAAGGAGAAGGTGGCGACACAGTAGAACCATCCACTAGTGTAAGGAGAAGGTGGCGACACAGTGGAACCATCCACTAGTGTAAGGAGAAGGTGGCGACACAGTGGAACCATCCACTAGTGTAAGGAAAAGGTGGCAACACAGTGGAACCATCCACTAGTGTAAAGAGAAGGTGGCGACACAGTGGAACCATCCATTAGTGTAAGGAGAAGGTGGCGGCACAGTGGAACCATCCACTAGTGTAAGGAGGAGGTGGCGACACAGTGGAACCATCCACTAGTGTAAGGAGGAGGTGGCGAAACAGTGGAACCATCCACTAGTGTAAGGAGGAAGCGGTGACACAGTGGAACCATCCACTAGTGTAAGGAGGAGGCGGTTTGACACCGTGGAACATCCACTAGTGTAAGGAGGAGGCGGTGTACACAGTGGAACCATCTTTCTAGTGTAAGGAGGAGGCGGTGACACAGTGGAACCATCTACTAGTGTAAGGAGGAGGCGGTGACACAGTGGAACCATCCACTAGTGTAAGGAGGAGGCGGTGACACAGTGGAACCATCTACTAGTGTAAGGAGGAGGCGGTGACACAGTGGAACCATCCACTAGTGTAAGGAGGTGGCGGTGACACAGTGGAACCATCCACTAGTGTAAGGAGGAGGCGGTGACACAGTGGAACCATCTACTAGTGTAAGGAGGAGGTGGCGGCACAGTGGAACCATCCACTAGTGTAAGGAGGAGGCGGTGACACAGTGGAACCATCCACTAGTGTAAGGAGGAGGCGGTGACACAGTGGAACCATCTACTAGTGTAAGGAGGAGGCGGTCACAGTGGAACCATCCACTAGTGTAAGGAGGAGGCGGTGACACAGTGGAACCATCCACTAGTGTAAGGAGGAGGCGGTGACACAGTGGAACCATCCACTAGTGTAAGGAGGAGGCGGTGACACAGTGGAACCATCTACTAGTGTAAGGAGGAGGTGGCGGCACAGTGGAACCATACACTAGTGTAAGGTTGGACAAGCGTTGAAGAATTCCTTGTATCAAGCTCCCAAGATATTGAAGTGTGTGTGAGTGTCTGACCAACGTACACTAGTGGATGGTTCCACTGTGTCACCACCTCCTACTTACACTAGTGGATTGTTCCACTGTGTCACCACCTCCTACTTACACTAGTGGATTGTTCCACTGTGTCACCACCTCCTACTTACACTAGTGGATTGTTCCACTGTGTACCACCTCCTTACTTACACTAGTGAATGGTTCCACGTGTCACCACTCCTACTTAAAAACTAGTGGATTGTTCCACTGTGTCACACCTCCTACTTTTCACTAGTGGATGGTTCCACTGTGTCACCACCTCCTACTTACACTAGTGGATTGTTCCACTGTGTCACCACCTCCTACTTACACTAGTGAATGGTTCCACTGTGTCACCACCTCCTACTTGCATTAGTGGATAGTTCCACTGTGTCACCACCTCCTACTTACACTAGTGAATGGTTCCACTGTATCATCACCTCCTACTTGCATTAGTGGATGGTTCCACTGTGTCACCGCCTCTTCTTGTTGCAACTCACCTGACTCCAGTATATAAGCCACTCCTCCGGCAATTTGCTGTAAGCGGAAGGCCTCTGTCAGATGACCAAAAGCTCCAAAGGCGGTCATTATGTGACTAAGACCCGCGTCAGAAAACATTTGTCCTGTTTCCTGATTAACCTTACCTAACCTAACCTAATATGCTGTACTTTCTTCGAGATTGATGGACTGAACACATCAATTCTAGTCTAAGGGATTGATTACCTCAAACTACTTTTCTTTTTCTGCCCTTCTTCTTTGTATTGGACTGATAAAGCCACTCTGTGGCAATACGTTTTCTCAATAAGGGTTCTCAAATGTTGCATAAGTTTGGAACCCTCACCCAGCCAAGCACGTAAGGAAACTAGAGAAAGTGTAAAGGTTTGCAACTTGACTGGTCCTGGAGCTAATGGGTATGTCCTACGAGGAAAGGCTAAGGGGGTTATGATAACGTCATAAAAAATACTGAGAGGAATCGACAAAGTGGACAGAGACAGGATGTTCCAGAGATTGGACTCAGCAACAAGGGGTTACAGTTGGAAGTTGAAGACTCAGATGAATCACAGGGATGTTAGGAAGTATTTCTATAGTCACAGAGTTTTCGGGAAGTGGAATAGTCTGGGAAATTATGTAGTGGAGGCAGGATCCATACATAGATTTAAGAAGAGGTATGATAAAACTCATGGAGCGGAAAGAGTGACATAGTAACAGCCAGCGATGAGGCGGGGCCAGGAGCTGTGACTCGACCCCTGCAACTACAAGTACATGAGTACAACTAGGTGAGTACACACACACACACACAAACACACACACACACACATTTCTTCAGTCATAGAGTTGTCAGGCAGTGGAATAGCCTAGAAAATGATGTAGTGGAGGCAGGAACCATACACAGTTTTAAGACGAGGTTTGATAAAGCTCATGGAGCGGGGAGAGAGAGGGCCCAGTAGCAACCGGTGAAGAGGCGGGGCCAGGAGCTAAGACTCGACCCCTGTAACCACAAATAGTTGAGTACAAATAGGTGAGTACACACACACACACACACACACACACACACACACACACACACACACACGAGGCCAAGATGCCAAACGTGCTTCAGCACGTCCTTACTTTTTGGTATTTCTGGCGGGATATTCGTACCGAACACGTGTGTGTTCTAAAGTAAACAGTAGTGTAAAGTGTTCTAGAGGGTAAGTCAGTTAAAAAAAAACGCATTTTAGATTCGTCAGGGAAGAGAATTCACTTTATTTGTCATAATCATGTTTGAAGTGAGAGGCAGGAAGCGATGTAAGCACCAGCTCAAGGGCTGTCTACCTGTTTGTACTGTCAGAACTACGGTGGTCTCCTTCCCTGGTGTATTATTATTATTATAATCAAGGGGGAAGCGCTAAACCCGGAAGATTATACAGCGCCTGGGGGGGATGTGGAAGGCATTCAGGCTTAATTCGGGGATTATTATTATTATAATCAAGGGGGAAGCGCTAAACCCGGAGGATTATACAGCGCCTGGGGGGGGGGGATATGTGGAAGGCATTCAGGCTTAATTCGGGGAACTGGAGCACAGATCCAATTCCCTAAATCAAGAGCCCCTCACCAACATCAAGGAACCTTCCTTGAGGGGTTCCCTGGTGTAACAAGGCAAACTGAGCGCTGTAGTCGACATGCTTTCACATACTCCAGGCAGACCTGAGAGTTGTTGAAAATGGTATGAAATACCGACTAATTGAAGATTAAGACTCATATGCAACTGTTGGGTATCTTTATTGATGAAACGTTTCGCTTATACAGTCGGCTTCTTCAGTCAAATACAAAGGGAGCAACAGAACTCTTATCCAGGCTGAGGGACTGACCACCTCAGATACCTATTCTCCAAGGTTGATGGGGTTATTACATCATTTTTATTTAATTTCTACTGCTCCCTTTGTATGTGACTGTAGAAGCCTACTGTATAAGCAAAACGCTTCATAAATACAGATACCCAACAGCTGCACATATTTCTTAATCTTCAGACCAGAGGGTTGGGGCACACCCCAGCTGACCTAAGAAAGGGGCAAGGTTAAACAAAGAAGCTGTCAACCATACACCTGTGGTGAAGTCTGTCCCTACTTGCTTCCTCCTGAGTCAACAAGCAGGTGTGAAGTGCATGAACCATCAGACGACGTATCAGTGGACAGGAGACATTAACTTGCTGAGTTGTGTTGTGTGGTAAGAGAAGTAATAATTTACAACCACCCAAGAACAACTTCGCTGGACGTCTTAAGTGAGCTAAGGTTAAAAATAATGAGGCGACAAAAGAAAGTAAAATATGAATGAGGAGAATAGGATGTACAACAGAAAACATCCCCAAAAAACAAAAGACATAAATAACGACACACACACACACACACACACACACACACACACACACACACACACACACATACACACACACACACACACACACACACACACACACACACACACACACACATACACACACACACACACACACACACACACACACACACACACACATCACACACACACACACACACACACACACACACACACACACACACACACACACACACACATACACATACACACACACACACACATACCACACACACACACACACACACACACACACACACACACACACACACATACACACACACACACACACACACACACACACACACACACACACACACATAACACCACACACACACACACACACACACACACACACACACACACACACACACACACACAACACACACACACACACAACACACACACACACACACACACACACACACAACACACACACACACAACACACACACACACACACCACACACACACACACACACACACAACACACACACACACACACACACACACACACACACAACACACACACACAATAACATTGAACATAATTAAGTTTGTCACATAATTCGTTCATTTTTTGCAGATAATGAACATAATTCAATGTGCTTTGGGGAAATGACTCTAATGAAGAAATAATTATTATTATCAACGCCAGTAATAACAGCCTCTACAGGTCCATTATTATTATCAACGCCAGTAATAACAGCCTCTACAGGTCCATTATTATTATCAACGCCAGTAATAACAGCCTCTACAGGTCTATTATTATTATTGTCATCAACGCCAATAACAACAGCCTCCACAGGTCCGTTATTATTATTATCAACGCCAGTAATAACAGCCTCCGCAGGTCCATTATTATTATTATCAACGCCAGTAATAACAGCCTCCGCAGGTCCATTATAAAAACTTAATCCACTGTACGCGAAATCGCTCTGTCATTTTAATCACATCAGTCGATATTAAAACATATTGACTGAGTGAACGAACACATCGAGTCCACGAGCAGTATGACAGCTGAACTACCAGTGTGAGTGAGAGGGAGAGAGAGAGAGAGTTCTCAAACACAACTGTGACCTTCAACTCTCAGACACAGTTTATGTCTAATAACCCTGTGTAGTTGTGGAAACTGTATACGTGTGTACGTGTGTGTACTCACGTTTTTGTGGTACCAGAGGTCGAATATTTAAGGCTAAAGAAGTATTTCCTAATATTCTTGTGATTCGTTTTTGCTTTTTAACTTCTGGCTGTGACCTCGTGTACGTGTGAACTGCCTCTCAGATTCTTCCTGGCTTCTCTTGCAATTTCTGTCAATATTTCACAAGTCGTAATCGTGTCACCTCTAGTCTTTAGTGTCGTCAAGTTTGGTTCCTCTAGCCTCTCCTCATAGGTGATACCTCTCAGCTCTGGGACTAGTTTATTTGCAAACCTTTGCACTTTTTCCAGTTTCTTTGCATGCTTACCAGATGCATGTTGCATACTGGCGCTGTATACTCTAAGGATGGGCCTGACATACGCCATGTATAAGATCGAGAATGTGTCCTTCTTAATGTTCCTGAAAGCTGCCCTGAAATTTACCAGTCTCAGGTTTTCTGGAGCGGGTATTCGGATGATGCGCTGCAGGCGAAATTTTCGGAACAGTGTTGACTCCGAAGTCCTCCTCAGAAAGGTTTTCAGTCTTTGTTCTCGAGCCTATACTCTGTTTCCGGTCTTTTTGGCCCTTCTAAGATTTTCATAAGTTTTGCATTTACTGGAGTTAAATTCTAATAGTCACCTGCCAGGCCAATCCTGCAGCTTGTCTAGATTCATATCTAGTATTTTCTGGTCTATTCCTGTTTGTATTCCCCTTATTAGCTTCACATAATCTGAGAACAAGAACATATGTGACTCGATTTCCTGTCATGTCCATTACTTACACGAGAAACAGTACTGTGGGTGCTTGTCTGTGTGTGTTTGTGTGCACGGGTGTGTGTTTGTGTGCACGGGTGTGTGTGTGTGTGTGTGTGTGTGTGTGTGTGTGTGTATGTGTATGTGTATGTGTGTGTGTGTGTGTGTGTGTGTGTGTGTGTGTGTGTGTGTGTGTGTGTGTGTTAGTGTTACGCAGAAATGTGGGATACCTGGGGGTTAGAGCCTTGTCTAAGAGCAAAGGTAAAAGTTACACACATCTCAAGCACAAACATGCCACCCAGGGCTATCCCAGTCAAAACAGAAAGCGCTAAACCAGAATGTGTTATTTCAATGGGTTGGTTAACAGAGGGTTAGGCAAAAATCCCAGGTAGGAAAATATATATATTTATTCAACATAACACTATATACACACTCTAGAAACACTTTAATCCTAAACGCCCAAATGAGGGTACACAGGAAACAGCTGACTGGAGGTCCAGCCACCATAAACACTAGGACTAGTCAGCACCAGGCCGACTCTACTCTACACCCAACCTCATTTCTTATTTCCGCACTCATCCCACAGCACCCTGACCATGTCAGAGCCCAGGTGGGCATACAGGTAAGCCATAGAAGAGCCTATGGCTTGATTTAGCTAAACAAAAGGAGTACACAACTACAAACTTAGCTTAAACACACAGCATCTCCGACGCCAGCCTCTATAACCATGCTGACTCCATGTGTGCCCCAGCCATGCTTACCTCGCATACCCAAACACACTTGGAAAATAACTACCTAGAAGGATTTCTTTATAATTACAATTAGAGTACTTTACAGTGCCCCCAAATGCACATTATGAATTATAAAATTATTCTTTACAATTATAACATTCATACTATTATGACACCCTTCTCTACTGTATATACATCACAATGCCATGCAGAACTCTGCATAACATGTGTGTACTCACCTAATTGTGGTTGCAGGGGTCGAGACTCAGCTCCTGGCCCCGCCTCTTCACTGATTGCTACTAGGTCCTCTCTCTCTCTCCCTCTCTGCTTCCTGAGTTTTATCATACCTCTTCTTAAAACTATGTATGGTTCCTTCCTCCACTACTTCACTTGCTAGGCTATTCCACTTCCTGACAACTCTATGACTGAAGAAATACTTCCTAACGTCCCTGTGACTCGTCTGAGTCTTCAGCTTCCAGTTGTGACCCATTGTTCCTGTGTCCCCTCTCTGGAACATCCTATCTCTGTCCACCTTATCTATTCCCCGAAGTATCTTGAATGTCGTTATCATGTCTCCCCTGACCCTTCTGTCCTCCAGTGTCGTCAGTCCGATTTCCCTCAACCTTTCCTCGTACGACATTCCCCTGAGCTCTGGGACTAGCCTTGTTGCAAACCTTTGTACTTTCTCTAACTTCTTGACGTGCTTGACCAGGTGTGGGTTCCAGACTGGTGCTGCATACTCCAGTATGGGCCTAACATACACAGTGTACAGTGTCTTGAACGATTCCTTATTTAGGTATCGGAACGCTATTCTCAGGTTTGCCAGGCGCCCGTATGCTGCAGCAGTTATTTGGTTGATGTGTGCCTCCGGTGACGTGCTCGGTGTTATGGTCACCCCGAGGCCTTTCTCCCTGAGTGAGGTCTGTAGTCTTTGTCCACCTAGCCTACACTCTGTCTGCAGTCTTCTTTGCCCCTCCCCAATCTTCATGAGTTTGCATATGGCAGGATTGAATTCGAGAAGCCAGTTTCTGGACCACATGTCCAGCCTGTCCAGGTCTCTTTTCAGTCCTGCCTCATCCTCATCCGATTTAATTCTTCTCGTCAACTTCACATCATCTGCGAATAGGGACACTTCAGAGTCTATTCCTTCCATCATGTCGTTTGCATATATCAAAAATAGCACTGGCCCTAGAACTGACCCGTGTGGGACCCCGCTCGTCACAGGCGCCCACGGTGATACCTCTTCACGTACCATGACTCGTTGCTGCCTCCCTGTCAGGTATTCCCTGATCCACTGCAGTGCCCTCCCTGTTACATGCGCCTGATCCTCCAGCTTCTGCACTAATCTCTTGTGGGGAACTGTGTCAAAGGCCTTCCTGCAGTCTAGGAAAACGCAATCAACCCACCCCTCTCTCTCTCTCTCTCTCGTGTGTGTGTGTGTGTGTGTGTGTGTGTGTGTGTGTGTGTGTGTGTGTGTGTGTGTGTGTGTGTGTGTGTGTGTGTGGTGTGTGTGTGTGTGTGTGTGTGGTGTGTGTGTGTGTGCGTGTGTGTGCGTGTGTGCGTGTGTGTGTGTGTGTGCGTGTGTGTGTGTGTGTGTGTGTGTGTGCGTGTGTGTGTGTGTGTGTGTGTGTGTGTGCGTGTGTGTGTGTGTGTGCGTGTGTGTGCGTGTGTGCGTGTGTGTGTGTGTGTGCGTGTGTGTGTGTGTGTGTGTGTGTGTGTGTGTGTGTGTGTGTGTGTGTGCGTGTGTGTGTGTGTGTGCGTGTGTGCGTGTGTGTGTGTGTGTGTGTGTGTGTGTGCGTGTGTGTGTGTGTGTGCGTGTGTGTGCGTGTGTGCGTGTGTGTGTGTGTGTGCGTGTGTGTGTGTGTGTGTGTGTGTGTGCGTGTGTGTGTGTATGTGTATGTGCTAAGATCACTTGGTTTCATCTACTTTAGTAAGGTCTGAAGTTTGTTTTCCCTCAGAGTCTGTATTCAGATTCCGGTCTTCTTTTCCCGTCTCAGTTTTCATAACCTTAAATATTCTGGAGTTGAAATCGAGTAACAATTTATGAAACGAATTTTGCAGTTTTTCAAAATACAGTTGTAGGTTTTTCCTCTCCTTCGCAGATTTTTATTTTCATCATTAATTTCGCATCGTTTGCAAACAGGGATTTTTCAGACTATTAACAGTATATCGGCGACATGTACTAGAAATTGTGATGTCTGTCTTGTTATATTTGCCCTTTCTAATGGTTTTTACAAGTAATCATTTTTTTGATGCACTGACAAAAATTTCGAGTCGTTCGTACGTGTTTTTCTTTTTTGATCCATTTTTTCAGTAATACTAAATGCCCACTTACAACTAGCCCTCTCTTCCCGCTTTTTAAAAATGTAAGTATTATTATAACCATAATTTTTAAGGGGTGGACTGGTAAGCCAGCGGAAGGCCTCGGTCAGATGGCCAAAAGTTCCAGCTGTGGGTCATCATATGACTGAGACTTGCATCAAGAAACACTTGTCCTGCTTCTTAAAAACCTAACCTAACCTAACCTAACATTCCCGCTTTTCTTCTCTTACTTTGTCATGGAACTCCGCTTCTCAGCAGGTCCTCCACCACTTCACTGACGACCCCTTCTGAATACCTTTTCATAACGTTTATGACAATGATGCTTGCCATTACTTTAGCATTACCTGTTTGTACACTTTCTTAAATATGGAGACGTCATTCATTGTCTCCATATGTTAGCTAGCGAATCACATTGCATTTGAAATATCAAACTTTGTAGTAACATTTCTTTTCCCATTGTGTAAATGGTCTTCAGTTCCCATTGTGAAGTTGGGAAATCCCAACTCCGTCCATGGTGACAGACATACATGGGAGAACGAGGAAAGATAAAGTATAATACAGTGACTGGATGAAAATCGCAAACAAGCCACTGTGCTGGAACAACTGACAAACCCACGAAGCTACAGTATCGTGGCTGGAACAATTCTCAAACAACCCACAGTTTGGAGAAGAAACTTTAGACGTTTCTGTCTTTCCTGAACTTTTTTTTACGTCATTATTGGGAAAAATATGAGTAAACAAGAGAACAGGACAGATGTAGAGGTAAGTAGAGGTGATGAGAGAGAGGGCGGCGACAGGTCAGAAGAGGTGAGAAGGAAGGCAGGAGAAAGGCCAGATGAACAACAAAACAGAAGTGAGGTTAAGTGTGTTCTTAATATCAAGAGGAAACAAAACCTGTACTAACATTTATGTTGGAAGTGTCGAGTATAAGAGCCGATTCAACAAGATGGCGTCTGTGTGAAAGCTAGAGGAGAGTATTAGATAATTATGACACCGGACCAACTTACCGTCTACTGCCTCCTTCCTTTCTGCCCACGTGAAACGTTCACTTGTTTTCTCACCTTTTCTCTCATTCGTGACTTGATAATAGTCCAGGTTTGGTCAAAACGTCGTTTAAAGATCCCTCTCCAAATTAGGGAATAACTGTGGCGAGAAAGGATTTACGTCAACTGGGACTAGGATGGAATTAATGAATTTTCCCAGTGCTGTCATTAGTGAGGCGAGGCAGTCAAGCAGCCTTGTTCTTCCCCCATATAAACAGAGAAAGAAAGAGAGGGGAAGTGATGATTGACTAGGGTCAGATAAGTAAATTATCCCACCGTTGGGCACCACTGAAGCCATGTAACATCGTTCGTTGGAGGAGAAAATAAGCAGAAGGGAAACACGATAAAAGAGGGAATAATGGAAGGGAACATGAAATACGTGAAATATAGTGTAGAAATACGCAAACAATGAAAGCGAAGAATTAAGCAGTAAACTGCTATTATTTTCCTAATAACAGAGGAAATGTAAAAGATATATATATATATATATATATATATATATATATATATATATATATATATATATATATATATATATATACATATAGATATTATATATATATATATATATATATATATATATATATAATATATATATATATATATATATATATATATATAATATATATATATATATATATATATATATATATGTCGTGCCGAATACGTAAAACTGGTCAATTAGCAAGAACTCATTTAAAATTAAGTCCTTTCTGAAATTTTCTCTTATTCGTTTAAAGATAATTTTTTTTCATTAATGTTAATGTAAACATTTTTAATTTTGCACCAAAAGAATCTTAGAAAACTTACTTAACCTTATTATAACAAGAACAATTTATTTTAGCCTAACCCAACTAAATATATTTTAGATTTGATTACAGTAATTTAATAATGAACAAACACAATAAAATATTTTTTTTTCGTTAGGTTCAGAATGATTTTGGCGAAATTATTACACAAATTTTCACTTGTCCTATATGGCAAGATGAGCGTTGCTATTTAAGCCAAGATGGCAAGTTCTGCCTATTCGGCACGACATATATATATATATATATATATATATATATATATATATATATATATATATATATATATATATATATAATATATATATATATATACATATATATATATATATATATATATATATATATATATATATATATATATATATATATATATATATAATATATATATATATATATATATATGCAATAAGATCACAGTAAACAGGTGATTTCAGAATATGCAAAACAACCACTCTGAAAGAATAGAGAAATTCCAAGCGCTTTCGTGACTACTCACATTATCAAGGAACTATGAAAGTAAAGCATCCAAGGAAGCTATATAAGGGGTCTGGCCGGCACCTCACTATCAGATCCCACAACGGTTTAAACACCTGACGCGCGCCGACCCAACTTGGACAGGTCCTTGGCACAACCCACCCCACAAACCACTCTACCCAAGAATAAGAAATTTTAAAGATTATTTGTCCAGTGTATTATTAAATTCTTCCCAAATTCTATTAATTATAAATGGATCTAATTTATATAAACCATAGGAAATATTCATATTATTGTCAAAACTGCTTTTTATGAAACAAGATTCAATTATATTCCTGTCGACCATGGACTTGCTTGATACTACTTTCTCAACTTTTTGAAATCAATTGGATGGTTAAAATCTCTTACATGAATAAATAGAGCATTGGAATCTTGTCCAGTTCTAATGCTATATTTATGTTGTTTTAATCTTAGTTCGAGATTTTTACCAGTTTGACCGTAATAAACTTTATCGCAAATTTTACAAGGAATCTTATAGACACATCCATCAGCATTTTGGGGGGAATTCTTTATCAAAAGTTTTTTTACTGTATCAAGATTTTTGAATACAACTTTAATATTAAAAGTCTTAAGAAGAGAAGGCATATCAACCAAGTTTTCATGGTAAGGGAGAACCAACATATTTTTAGTTGAATAAGGCTGGTTGTCCCTTTTTGGATTGTAAAAAGTATTTCTAGCTAAGCTATTTAATTTGCCAAGGAAATAGTGTATATCAACATTTTTGAGCATAAGACACAAAATATCATCAACATATCTGAACCATTTAGCTCTGTTAGGGAGGATTGTGTTAAGCAGCCATTTCCTTGGCAAATTAAATAGCTTAGCCCATTCTATAAACTTTACTGTTGAGTTTGAAGAAAATAACTCATTGCCTTTTCTAGATGTTTTAATTATTAAGGGTAATAATGAATTCAAATTTAAAATTTACAGAAAACCTACAAATAACTGTTCCTATGTCCACTATTATTCTTCGCATCAAGATAGAGTTAAACTGTCTGTTTTCTCATCAATGTTTTTGAGAGCTTTACGAATTTGCAGTCCAGAGTTCATAGATGAGGAAATATCCAAAATTTATGAAATAGGTAATGATTTGAAACACCCAAGAAATGTAATTGATAAATCTTTTAAAGTTGCTTGAAATACTTTTTACAATCCAAAAAGGGACAACCAGCCTTATTCAACTAAAAATATGTTGGTTCTCCCTTACCATGAAAACTTGGATGATATGCCTTCTCTTCTTAAGACTTTTAATATTAAAGTTGTATTAAAAAATCTTGATACAGTAAAAAAAACTTTTGATAAAGAATTCCCCCCAAAATGCTGATGGATGTGTCTATAAGATTCCTTGTAAAATTTACGATAAAGTTTATTACGGTCAAACTGGTAAAAATCTCGAACTAAGATTAAAACAACATAAATATTGCATTAGAACTGGACAAGATTCCAATGCTCTATTTATTTATGTATGAGATTTTAACCATCCAATTGATTTTCAAAAAGTTGAGAAAGTAGTATCAAGCAAGTCCATGGTAGACAGGAATATAATTGAATCTTGTTTCACAAAAAGCAGGTTTGACAATAATATGAATATTTCCTTTGGTTTATATAAATTAGATCCGTTTATAATTAATAGAATTTGGGAAGAATTTAATGATACATTGGACAAATAATAATTTTTTAAATTTCTTATTTCTTGGGTAGAATAGTTTGTTGGTGGGTTGTGTGAAGGACCTGTCTAGTTGCGCCGGCAGGCCTGCTTTCTTATGAGTCGCGCATCAGGTGTTTAATTGTTGTGGGATCTGATAGTGAGGTGTTGACTAGACTCCTTATATACCTTCCTTTGATGCTTTACTTTCATAGTTCCTTGATAATGTGAGTAGTCACGAAAGCGCTTGGAATTTCTCTATTCTTTCAGAGTGGTTGTTTTGCATATTCTGAAATCACCATATCTATATGTATATATATATATATATATATATATATATATATATATATATATATATATATATATATATATATATATATATATATATATATATATATATATATATATATATATATATATATATATATATATATATATATATATATATATATATATATATATATATATATATATATATATATATATATATATATATGCAAAACCACTGTGAAAGAGAAGTGAAATTCCAAGCGCTTTCGTGACTACTCACATTGTCAAGGAACTATGAAAGCAACACATCAAAGGAAGGCAATTAAAGGGCTTAGACCACACCTCACAGTCAACTCCCACAACAAAGACACACCTGACGTGGGACAATACTGGACTCATAAGAAAAGAGGAACACTGCAGTAGGTCCGCTGGTCCAACTAGACAGGTCCTCACGACAACCCACTAACAAATTATTCTACCCAAGAAATAAGGTTTATTATTTGTCCAATGTATTATTAAACTCTAACCAAATAATACATTGGACAAATAATAAACCTTATTTCTTGGGTAGAATAATTTGTTAGTGGGTTGTCGTGAGGACCTGTCTAGTTGGACCAGCGGACCTACTGCAGTGTTCCTCTTTTCTTATGAGTCCAGTATTGTCCCACGTCAGGTGTTTCTTTGTTGTGGGCGTTGACTGTGAGGTGTGGTCTAAGCCCTTTAATTGCCTTCCTTTAATGTATTACTTTCATAGTTCCTTGACAATGAGAGTAGTCACGAAAGCGCTTGGAATTTCACTGCTCTTTCACAGTGGTTGTTTTGCATATTTTAAAATCACCTGTTTACTGTGATCTTATTGCATATATATATATATATTATTATATATATATATATATATAATATATATATATTATATATATATATATATATATATATATATTATATATTATAATATATATATATATATATAAAATATATATATATATATATTTTATATATATTATATATATATATATATATATATTATATATATATATATATATATATATATATATATATATATATATATATATATATATGTATATATATATATATATATATATATATATATATATATATATATATATTATATATTATATATATATATATATATATATATATATAGGGAGTCAGTATGCATGATGAATAATTAACTTTATAATGGTCAAAGACGGGGAGAAACATCTAACTTTGTAATGGTCAAAGACGGGGAGAAACATCTAATTTTATAATGTCCAGGACGGGGAGATAAAACATTAACTTTTAATTGTCTGGACGGGAGAAACATCTAATTTATATTGGTCCAGGCCCGGGGAGAAAATTAACTTTTAATGGTCTTTGACGGAGAGAAATCTAACTTTTATAATGGTCTAGGACGGAGAGAAACATCTAACTTTATAATGGTCTAGGACGGGAGAAACATCTAACTTTATAATGGTCCAGGACGGGGAGAAACATCTAACTTTATAATGGTCTAGGACGGAGAGAAACATCTAATTTTATAATGGTCCAGGACGGGGAGAAACATCTAACTTTATAGTGGTCTAGGACGGGGAGAAACATCTAACTTTATAATGGTTAAGGACGGGGAGAAACATCTAGCTTTATAATGGTCCAGGACGGGGAGAAAATCTAGCTTTATAATGGCCTAAGACGGGGAGAAACATCTAACTTTATAATGGTTCAGGACGGGGAGAAACATCTAACTTTATAATGGTCCAGGACGGAGAGAAACATCTAGCTTTATAATGGCCTAAGACGGGGAGAAACATCTAACTTTATAATGGTCCAGGACGGGGAGAAACATCTAGCTTTATAATGGCCTAAGACGGGGAGAAACATCTAACTTTATAATGGTTCAGGACGGGGAGAAACATCTAACTTTATAATGATCTAAGACTGGGAGAAACATCTAACTTTATGATAGTAACTAGACGTTGAGTTCACTTTTTTTTATATATATATTTTATTTAAAGCAATGCAAATACAAGTTGATATAAAATACAGAACAGATTAATACACAAGAATCCAACAGTGACACCTCAACCAGGTCGTATAAATACACGCAAAAGATTAATATTACATAGAACAATGTAACACTGAAGTTCAACAGATCTCAAAGGCTACCTATGCACATGTTTATTTACCAATGAAACTATAGACAGTAACTAGATGTTGAGGTCACTGGACAGTAATTAGATGTTGAGCTCGCTGGACAGTCACTAGATGTTGAGGTCACTGGACAGTAACTAGACGTTGAGCTCACTGGACGGTAACTAGATGTAGATCATGATGGACAGTAACCAAATCTCGAGCTCACTGGACAGCCTATCTGGGACTAGGCAGAAAAGGAGAGGAACGGGAGAAATCCCCCTGGTGGACACCTCATGAATCAATAGTGTTTACCCAAGAGAAGATCTGATGTCTCGTGACACGATTGGACGAATTAATGAAGGAAAACACCGGACAAGTGGGAGCACAGCATCCTTACTGACCAAACTGAAAGCAATGCACACTTGTAGAAGAAGTGAGGAAGCCAGCATGCAGACAAAAAAAAAAAAAAAAAAACAGTGCGAAGAGTTAGAGACGATATTTCAGTCTTCAACTGAGATTATCTTCAACTGAGGATCTCATACTGAGATCGAAATTTAGCAGCCTCTTTAGACACTTTGTCTCCATGGGTGTTTCCTGCAGTCATGCAAACACACACACACACACACACACACACACACACACACACACACACACACACACACACACACACGAGCCAGGAGCATGGAATCGACCCCTGCAACCTCAACTAGGTGAGTACACACACACACACACACACACAGAGAACGGAACAAGATTATAAACGACAACCAGCACGGATTCATGGAAGGCAAACCCTGCGTCACAAACCTAGTGGAGTTTTATGACAAGGTAACAGAAGTAAGACACGAGAGAGAAGGGTGGAATGATTTCATTTTCCTGGACTGCAGGAAGTCCTTCGACACAGTTCCTCACAAGAGATTAGTGCAGAAGCTAGACGATCAGGCGCGTAAAACAGGAAGGGCGCTTCAATGGATCAGAGAATACCTGACAGGGAGGCAACAACGAGTCATGGTACGTGATGAGGTATCACAGTGGGCGCCTGTGACGAGCGGGGTCCCACAGGGGCCATTCCTAGTACAGTTGCTATTTTTGGTATATATGAATGACATGATGGAAGGGATAGACACTGATGTGTCCCTTTTCGCAGATGATGTGAAGTTAATGAGGAGAATTAAATCAGATGAGGATCAGGCAGGGCTACAAAGAGACCTGGACAGGCTGGACACCTGGTCCAGCAACTGGCTTCTCGAATTTAACCCCGCCAAATGCAAAGTCATGAAGATCGGGGAAGGGCAAAGAAGATCGCAGACAGAGTATAGGCTAGGTGGCCAAAGACTGCAAACCTCACTCAAGGAGAAAGATCTTGGGGTGAGTATAACACCGAGCATGTCTCCGGAAGCACACATCAACAAGATAACTGCTGCAGCAAATGAGCGCCTGGCAAACCTGAGAATAGCGTTCCAGTACCTTAGTAAGGAATCGTTCAAGACACTGTACAATGTGTACGTCCGGCCTATACTGGAGTATGCAGCACCAATTTGGAACCCACAACTGGTCACTCACATCAAGAAATTAGAGAAAGTGAAATTTTTTGCAGCAAGGTTAGTTCCGTAGCTCATGGGAATGTTCTACGAAGAAACTTTGGGGGAAACAAGCCTGAAGACACTGGAAGATAAAAGGATCAGTGGAGACATGATAGCAACATACAAAATACTGCGTGAAATAGATAAGGTGAACAGAGACAGGATGTTTCAGAGAGGGGACGCAGAAACAAGGGGTCACAATTGGAAGCTGAAGACTCAGACGAGTGACAGGGAAGTTAGGTTGTCATGTGTGATGCTGGTTGTCATGTATGAGCCCATTCCTTTCTAGGTGCTCTACTGCTCTTCTCCTGATAATCTTCGCCATAACTTTACATACTATACATGTCAGAAACACAGGTCTGTAGTTTAGTGCTGCTTGTCTGTCTTCTTTCTTAAAAATCGGAACTTCGTTTGTGTACTCACATAGTTGTACTCATCTAGATGTGGTTGCGGGGGTCGAGTCACAGCTCCTGACCCCGCCTCTTCACGTGGCCGCTACCCGGTCACTCTTCCCGTTCCGTGAGCTTCATCATACCTCTTCTTAAAGGTATGTATGGATCCTGCATCCACTACATCACTACCCAGGCTATTCCACTTAGTGACAACTCTTTGAGTGAAGAAATACTTTCTAACATCCCTGTGGTTCATCTGAGTCTTCAGCTTCCAACTGTAACACCTCGTTGCTACCTCGTTGCTGTGTCCCATCCCTGGAACATCCTGTCTTTGTCCACCTTGTCTATACCTCTGACTATTTTATATGTCGTTACCATATCCCCCCTAACTCTCCTGTCTTCCAGTGTCGTCAGGTCGATTTCCCTTAACCTCTCCTCGTAGGACATACCCCTTAGCTCGGGAACTAGTCTTGTTGCAAACGTTTGCAAATTCTCTAGTTTCCTTACATGCTTGGCTAGCTGAGAGTTCCAAACTGGCGCTGCATATTCCAATATGGGCCTAACGTACATAGTGTACAGGGTCCTGAATGACTCCTTATTTAGATGTTGGAATGCTGTTCTTAGGTTTGCCAGATGCCCGTATGCTGCAGCAGTTATTTGATTGATGTGCGCCTCAGGAGATGTTCCCGGTGTTGTACTCATACCAAGATCCCTTTCCTTGAGTGAGGTTTATTGGCTCTGGTCCCCTAGACTGTACTCCGTCTGTGGTCTTCTTTGTCTTTCCTCAGTCTTCATGACTTTGCACTTGGTGGGGTTGAACTCCAGGAGCCAGTTGCTGGACCAGGTCTGCAATCTGTCCAGATCCCTCTGTACTTCTGCCTGGTCGTCGTCCGATTGAATTATTCTCGTCAACTTCACATCATCTGCAAACAGGGACACTTCGGAGTCTAGTCCTTCCGTCATGTCGTTCACAAACACAAGAAACTGATCCCTGTGGCACCCAGCTCGTTACCGGCACCCACTCTGACACCTCGCCACGTGTCATGTGTGTGTGTACTCACCTAACTCACCTAATTGTGGTTGCAGGGGTCGAGACTCAGCTCCTGGCCCCGCCTTTTCGCTGAGAGCTACTAGGCCCTCTCCCTGCTCCATGAGCTTTATCATACCTCATCTTAATGCTATGTATGGTTCCTGCCTCCACTACCTCACTTGCTAGGCTATTCCACCTCCTGACTATTCTATGACTGAAGAAATACATCCTAACATCCCTTTGACTGATCTGGGTCTTCAACTTCGAATTGTGATCCTTTGTTTCTGTGTCCCCTCTCTGGAACATCCTGTCTCTGTCCACCTTGTCTATTCCACGCAGTATTTTGTATGTTGTTATCATGTCTCTCCTAACCCTCCTGTCCTCCAGAGTCGTCAGGCCGATTTCCCTTAACCTTTCTTCATAGGACATTCCCATGAGCTCTGGAACTAACCTTGTCGCAAACCTTTACACTTTCTTTAATTTTTTGACGTGCTTGATCAAGTGCGGGTTCCAAACAGGTGCTGCATACTCCAATATGGGCCTGACGTACACGGTGTACAGTGTCTTGAACGATTCCTTACTAAGGTATCGGAACGCTATTCTCAGGTTTGCCAGGCGCCCATATG
The DNA here is from genome assembly GCF_026875155.1 of Cherax quadricarinatus. Taxonomy (NCBI): domain Eukaryota; kingdom Metazoa; phylum Arthropoda; class Malacostraca; order Decapoda; family Parastacidae; genus Cherax; species Cherax quadricarinatus. The sequence continues at coordinate 90,822,769 of NC_069400.1, forward strand.
CTGCAGCAGTTATTTGGTTGATGTGTGCTTCCGGAGACATGCTCGGTGTTATACTCACCCCAAGATCTTTCTCCTTGAGCGAGGTTTGCAGTCTTTGGCCACCTAGCCTATACTCTGTCTGCGGTCTTCTTTGCCCTTCCCCGATCTTCATGACTTTGCATTTGGCGGGGTTAAATTTTAGAAGCCAGTTGCTGGACCAGGCGTCCAGCCTGTCCGGGTCTCATCTGATTTAATTCTCCTCATTAACTTCACATCATCTGCGAACAGGGACACTTCCGAGTCTAACCCTTCCATCATGTCGTTCACATATACCAGAAATAGCACTGGTCCTAGGACCGACCCCTGTGGGACCCCGCTCGTCACAGGTGCCCACTGTGATACCTCATCACATACCATGACTCGTTGTTGCCTCCCTGTCAGGTATTTTCTGATCCATTGCAGCGCCCTTCCTGTTTTACGCGCCTGATCGTCTAGGTTCTGCACCAATCTCCTGTGAGGAACTGTGTCGAAGGCCTTCTTGCAGTCGAAGGCCTTCTTGCAGTCTCGTGTCTTACTTCTGTTACTTTATCATAAAACTTAAGTAGGTTTGTGACACAGGATTTTTCATCCATAAATCCGTGTTGGTTGGCGTTTATACTCTTGTTCCAATCCAGGTGCTCCACCACTCTCCTCCTGATAATCTTCTCCATTACTTTGCATATTATACACGTCAGTGACATTGGTCTGTGGTTTAGTGCCTCTTTTCTGTCTCCTTTTTTAAATATGGGTACTACACTTGCCGTCTTCTATACCTCAGGTAGTTGCCCAGTTTCAAGAGATGTGTTGAATATTGTGGTTAGTGGCACAACATTTCTGCTTCCTCTCTAAGGATCCACGGGGAGATGTCGTCTGGTCCCATTGCTTTTGAGGTATCAATGTCCCTTAGCAGCTTCTTCACTTCCTTCTCAGTTGTGTGTATTTCCTTCCAACACTTGTTGGTATATTCCTTGTTGGCGTCCCCCTCTGTTCTGTCCACCCAGAGGCCTTCCTGTCTCCACTGTAAATACTTCCTTAAATCTCTTGTTGAGCTCCTCACATACCTCTTGATCGCTTCTGGTGAGTTTCCCACCTTCTTTCCTCAGCCTTATCACCTGGTGTGTGTGTGTACTCACCTAGTTGAGGTTGCAGGGGCCGAGTCCAAGCTCCTGGCCCCGCCTCTTCACTGGTCGCTACTAGGTCACTCTCCTTGAACCGTGAGCTTTATCATACCTCTGCTTAAAGCTATGTATGGATCCTGCCTCCACTACATCTCTTTCCAAACTATTCCACTTCCTGACTACTCTGGCTGAAGAAATACTTCCTAACATCCCTGTGATTCATCTGTGTCTTCAACTTCCAACTGTGTCCCCTTGTGTGTGTGTGTGTGTGTGTGTGTGTGTGTGTGTGTGTGTGTGTGTGTGTGTGTGTGTGTGTGTGTGTGTGTGTGTGTGTGTGTGTGTGTGTGTGTGTATGTGTATGTATGTATGTGTGCGTATGTGATTGCGAAGAGTCGCGAGTCAGCTCCTGGGCCCACCTCCTTTGTTGTTGATCTCTGGTTTTGTAAGCCTTATCATATCTACTCTTGAAATTGTGTGAGTTTGCTTCCGCCTCTGCCTCTTGCAAATTACTCCACATTTCAACCATGCTGAGACTAAAGGAAATACTTCCTTAAATAACTATGGCTCATCAGTGTCTTCAGCTTCCACCTGTGTCCCCTTGATCCTGGTTCTCTTAATACACAGTCTGTTCCTATCTGCTCTATCATTTCCTTTTAATATACACTCAATTCAATTTAATATCCTGTCTCTATCTATCCATTTTTTTTATTATTTGTGTATCAAAATAGATAAGCCGATTGGTTTCAGAGTAGCAAAATTCTCTATATATAAACATTTAGTTTTTCCTCTCCAAATGTTTTATTCTCTTTCTCTGTTGTGATTTTTCCCAAATATTTTAACGACTAGATTTGTTACAATACCATGCAGGGCCCTCGAAATTGTAGGATTATCAACTATGCTAGAATACTGCACCATATGTAATTTTTTCACTCATCTGCAGATGTGTTTTTTAGCCAAGTGTATGGTACTGCAGGGAGGAAATAATTTGATCAGGCAAGATGTTGAGGAAGACACATGTGCAACACCTGGGTATCTTTATTGAAGAAACGTTTCAGTTACAGAGGCGTGAAGCTGGAAACTTTGTTAATGGAGACAACTTAAAACAAGAGCCTGCTGCGTGGTCGAAACGTCTCTCCAATAATGATTCCCAGGTGGCGCTAACGTGTCTTATTCACCAAATTGAAAAGCTTAATTCGGTCTTACTTCACTTTATTTCCCCAGTGAGAATCCTTCGAGAACCTCGTGGCTCATCTTCAGTTTTCCAATAAGCGTAGACTCTATATGAAAGTCAACACACACTCACACATTCATAAAATATCAAACGCAATATAAAAGTGAGTCGTACCAATTTAGCACTCTACAAAAATTACAGAATTATAGACTATGTGTAAAGAAAGGGGTTACGAAGCAATGTTAGATATATTTGACACTCGCTGAGCAGAGACCATGTGAAACAGACCAGCCACACCAATCCTTTAGTATTTGTACTTGAGTCAAGAGTAATGCTCAGTGACAGACAGAGATCAATTGTTTTGATTAGAATCGACGAAGTGATGACACTCTTGCGTTAGCACGTCGAGGGTTTTATCGCCTTTATCTTACACTTCATTTATTTCAGTTGTATCATAAATGGTTAGTTTTTTTATTGGAAGGGGATAAACTAAGGTAAGTGAACCTAATCTAACCTAACATAATTCAACCTAACTTAACCTAGTCTAACCTAATCTAACTTAACCTAAAAAACGTAAATCGACAAATTTGCCCCGAAGCCTATGTGAGATATCCGTATGGATTTGTTGAGGATTTTCTAGATTTTCTTGACACTTATTATAGCCAGCTGTGGCCGCCCTTGTATGTTCCTTCAAAACCTTCGGTAATACCTTGTCTGGTCTTGCTGCTTTATTTTAATCAACGTCCATTAATCTTACTTTGCTCGCCCTCAGCCTCCTGCACCTCTTTTTCCTCCTGCTACTACAGTCTCCTCTTCCTACAACCACTCCTATTGTTGAGACCCTCTCCTCCTCCTCCTCTTCCTCCTCCTCCTCCTCCTCCTTTTTCCTTTTCCTCTTCTTCCTCCTCCCCACCCTCTTCTGCTGCATCCACTTCTGCTCATTCGGCAGCTTCTCTATTTCCTCCTCTTGTTGAAGCCTGTCTTCCTCGTCCTTCCTGGTAACGCGTTGCTGCTGCTGCTGAATACTAATATTGATGTTTCTGAAGGTTGGTATACCATTGTCCATTCTCGCATGTTCTCGCGGGATAGCCTCAGCCAGTGCTGGTACACACACATACACTAGAATCAGGAATGCTTCCAGCAAACTGTGGAGGTAGGGTGCACCAGCAGGTGCTGGACACAATGCATATAACCAAGGTAGAGGTGAAGAAACTCCTAGTCGAACTAGATACCTTATATGTGGTGGGCCCAGATAACACATCTCCATGGATACTGAGAGAGGGAGCAGAGGAACTGTGTGTGCCGCTAGCGACAATCTTCAGTAAATTTGTCGAAACTGGGCAGTTGCCTGAGGCGTGGAAGACAGCACATGTAGTTCCAGTTTTTAAGAAAGGAGACAGACAGGTAGCTTAAACTACAGACCAGTGTCACTGAATTGTATAGTATGTTCAGTCATGGAAAAGATTATCAGGAGAAGAGTGGTGGAACACATTGAAAGATTGGGCTCATACATGACAGTCAGCACGGCTTCAGAGATGGGAAATCCTGTGTCACAAATCTACTTGAGTTCTACGATAAGGTAACAGAAGTAAGACAGGAGAGAGAGGGATGGGAAGAATACATCTTTTTAGACTGCAAGAAGGCTTTTGACACAGTACCACACAAGAGATTGGTGCAAAAATTAGAGGAGCAGGCAGGAATAACAGGGAAAGTACTGCAATGGATCAGGGAATACCTGACAGGAAGGAAACAACGAGTGTTGGTACGTGCTGAAGTGTCGGAGTGGGCGCATGTGTCGAGTGGGGTTCCACAAGGCTCAGTATTAGGCCCGGTGCTGTTTCTTGTATACATGAATGACATGGTGGAAGGAATAGATTCAGAAGTGTCACTGTTCGCTGATGATATGAAACTGATGAGGAGAATACAAGTGGACGAGAATCAGTTAAGATTACAAGGGGATCTGAACAGACTACAAGTATGGTCAGTCGTCACGTGAGGTCACAGACCCTGAGCTGCTTTGGGGATTAGCGTGGACGGTTACAAAGCATGGCTTGCTTCTGCAGTGTTTTAAAAACTGAGGTTGGAGAGTTGAAGGAGGATGTCTTGCTTCTCCAGGAGGAGATTAGAAGGCTGAAGGTCCACCTCAATGGGTCTGGGAGAGAGTGTGAGATGGCTGGAGTTGTGGGGAATGAGACTTCTAGCAGTGAGGTGCAGTCTGTCTCTCGCTGTAAGGAGGCTGTAGTTGGGGAGGTAGCAACGGCTACCAGCAGTGAGGTGCAGCCCAGCACCTGCTACAAGTGGCGAGTTGTTCACAGTAATGGGAGGCGCATCAGAATAAGGAAAGTTAAGAGTGAAGATCTGAAGGTAGGAAATCGCTTCTCTGTTCTCCAGGATGAATGTACTTCAGTGGCCAGTGAAGGTAAGGGTACTACTGCCCCTGCTAATGAAGGTAAGCGCATTCTTGTGGTTGGTGACTCTCAGGTAAGATATATTGACCGTGCTTTTTGTAAAAAGGAATAAGAAGATGAGAGATAGAGTGTGCTTCCCTGGAGCTGGTGTTGGGGACATTGTCAACAGGCTGGATAATATCATGTCAGGTAATGGGAACAAGCCCATTATCTGTCTCAGTGCTGGTGGAAATGATATTGGGAAGGGTAGGAGAGAAGAGCTGCTAGATAAGTACAGGTCAGCTATAGATTTCATTAAGTCTAAGGGAGGGATCCCAATCATATGTAGCATCTTGCCTAGAAGGGGAGTAGGAAATGAATGGTTGTCTAGGGCAATTGGTGTAAATTGCTGGCTAGACAGATACTGCAAGGAACTTGCAATCCCATTCATTGACAACTGGAACAACTTTTATGGCAAACATGATATGTATGCAAGGGATGGGGTACATCTCTCTGGGTCAGGGGTGGTAGCACTTGCAGACTCGATTGAGAAGGCCATTGGTGAAATTTCCTATGATTTTAAACTGATGGAAGATAGAGGTATGGGTGTGTGTGGGAAACAAGCAGGTTGCAACACTAGGGTTGGAAACAGTAAATGTATAAAAGGCATCAGCATGAAGTTATAAATAAAGACAATAGAACAGGTCAGCAAACAAAGGGGGACAGCAGAGGGCAGCAAGGGACTAGCTCCCTTAAGGTTTACTATACTAATAGCAGGAGTGTTAGAAATAAGATAGATGAGCTAAGATTAATTGCAAGTGCAGGAAACATAGATATTATTGGCTATAACAGAGACCTGGCTCAATCTGAAAGATAGAGAGATGCCCTCTGAATGTCACATACGAGGCTATAAATTATTCCACACTGACAGGGTCAACAGGAAAGGTGGTGGAGTAGCGATGTATGTCAGAGACAATTAAATTGTTGTGTTAGACAAGATATTTAGATTAGAAGCGTCAGCCACTGAATCTGTTTGGTTACAGCTTCTCGAGGGCCGAGAAAAAACTAATTTTGGGTGTGATTTACAGGGCCCCAAATCTTGATAGGGAGTGCAGTTAAACTTCTATGGGACGAAATTCGTAAGGCATCTACATACGAAAATGTTGTGCTAATGGGAGATTTCAACTATAGACAGATTGACTGGAGCAATTTGACAGGAAATATTAGAGTCGGGTGACTTTCTTGATACGATCCAGGATTGTTTTTAAAACAGTTTGTGACAGAGCCAACTAGGGAAATAACCTCCTGACTTGGTTCTTGCCAGTAGGGAAACACTAATTAATAATCTTGAGGTTAATGATGAGCTTGGGGAGAGTGATCACAAATCACTCAGTTTTTAATATATCATGGAATTCCCCTAATAATGGCAATCAAGTCTCCGTCCCTGACTTTCGCTTGGCTGATTTCATAGGACTGAAAAATTACTTAGGTGGGCTGAACTGGAATGACCTGACTAAGGGTCAGGTAGGTGGTGATGGTTGCCGATATGATGCTTTCCAGGGCATAGTTCTAGCTGCTCAGTCAAATTATGTTTCCAAATAGGGAAATCAGATCAAACAAAAATGATCCTAAATGGATGAACAATAGATTAAAATATCTGATTGGTCAAAAGAGAGGCATATATAGGCAAATCAAAAGAGGAGAGGGGCAATTAAGAAATCGATATATTCAGTTAAAGAGAAAATAAAAAAGGGAATTAGAAAAGCAAAAGAGATTATGAGGTTAAAGTTGCAAAAAATCGAAAACTAACCCAAAAGGATTCTTTCAGGTATACAGAAGTAAGATCAGGGACAAGATAGGCCCACTCAAAAGTTCCTCGGGTCAGCTCACTGACAGTGATAAGGAAATGTGTAGAATTTTTAACACATACTTCCTCAGTTTTTACACAGGAGGATACCAGCGATATTCCAGTAATGATAAATTATGTAGAACAGGACGATAATAAACTGTGCACTATTAGGGTCACAAGTGACATGGTCCTTAGGCAAAATAGATAAATTAAAACCTAACAAATCCCCAGGCCCTGATGAACTGTAATGCAAGGTTTCTAAAGGAATGTAAAGAGGAGCTTAGCACACCTTTGCTAATCTTTTCAACATATCACTACAAACTGGCATGGTTGCCAGATAAGTGGAAAATGGCAAATGTGATACCTATTTTCAAAACAGGTGACAGGTCCTTAGCTTCGAACTATAGACCAATAAGCCTAACCTCCATAGTGGGAAAAATTTATGGAATCAATAATTGCCGAGGCAGTTCGTAGCCATCTTGAAAAGCATAAATTAATCAACGAATCTCAGCATGGTTTTACAAAGGGGCGTTCCTGCCTTACGAATTTATTAACTTTTTTCACTAAGGTATTTGAGGAGGTAGATCATGGTTATGAATATGATATTGTGTATATGGACTTCAGTAAGGCTTTTGACAGGGTCCCACATCAGAGATATTGAGGAAAATTAAAGCACATGGAATAGGAGGAGAAATTTTTTCCTGGATAGAGGCATGGTTGACAAATAGGCAGCAGAGAGTTTGCATAAATGGGGAGAAATCAGATTGGGGAAGCGTCACGAGCGGTGTTCCACAGGGGTCAGTGTTGGGCCCCCTGCTGTTCACAATCTACATAAACGACATAGATGAGGGCATAAAGAGCGACATCGGCAAGTTTGCCGATGACACCAAAATAGGCCGTCGAATTCATTCTCACGAGGACATTCGAGCGCTCCAGGAAGATTTGAATAGACTGATGCAGTGGTCGGAGAAGTGGCAGATGCAGTTTAATATAGACAAATGCAAAGTTCTAAATGTTGGACAGGACAATAACCATGCCACATATAAACTAAATAATGTAGATCTTAATATTACGGATTGCGAAAAAGATTTAGGAGTTCTGGTTAGCAGTAATCTGAAACCAAGACAACAGTGCATAAGTGTTCGCAATAAAGCTAATAGAATCCTTGGCTTCATATCAAGAAGCATAAATAATAGGAGTCCTCAGGTTGTTCTTCAACTCTATACATCCTTGGTTAGGCCTCATTTAGATTATGCTGCACAGTTTTGGTCACCGTATTACAGAATGGATATAAATTCTCTGGAAAATGTACAAAGGAGGATGACAAAGATGATCCCATGTATCAGAAACCTTCCCTATGAGGATAGACTAAGGGCCCTGAAACTGCACTCTCTAGAAAGACGTAGAATTAGGGGGGATATGATTGAGGTGTATAAATGGAAGACAGGAATAAATAAAGGGGATGTAAATAGTGTGCTGAAAATATCTAGCCTAGACAGGACTCGCAGCAATGGTTTTAAGTTGGAAAAATTCAGATTCAGGAAGGATATAGGAAAGTACTGGTTTGGTAATAGAGTTGTGGATGAGTGGAACAAACTCCCAAGTACCGTTATAGAGGCCAGAAACGTTGTGTAGCTTTAAAAATAGGTTGGATAAATACATGAGTAGATGTGGGTGGGTGTGAGTTAGACCTGATAGCTTGTGCTAACAGGTCGGTTGCCGTGTTCCTCCCTTAAGTCAATGTGACCTGACCTGACTAGGTTGGGTGCATTGGCTTAAGCCGGTAGGAGACTTGGACCTGCCTCGCATGGGCCAGTAGGCCTTCTGCAGTGTTCCTTCGTTCTTATGTTCTTATGTTCTTAAATGGCTCGTGGAGTTTAACACCAGTAAGTGTAAGGTCATGAAGATTGGGGAAGAACACAGAAGACCGCAGACAGTGTACAGGTTAGGAATTCAAAAGCTGCAAACGTCAATTAAAGAAAAGGATCTTGCGATAAGCATTATGATGAACATGTTCCCTGAGGCACACATCAATCAAATAACTGTTGCAGCATATGGAAGATTGGCAAACCTGAGATTGGTGTTTAGACATCTGAGTAAGGAGTCATTCACGACATTGTACACCAAATACGTAAGGCCTATACTGGAGTATGCAGCGCCAGTATGGAACCCTTCACTAGTCAAACACGTCAAGAAATTGGAGAAAGTGCTAAAATTTGCAACACGGTTAGTCCCGGAACTGAGAGGTATGTCTTATGAGGAGAGGTTAAGGGAACTCAACCTTATGAGAGTAGAGGTGTGAGCGGAAAGTTCAACAGATAGGAGTAGCGAGCGAGTATATGGTGACGATAGTTTGATTGCCAGTCTGCTTGTTAAGGTAAGGTCAGTGTCTAGGTCCCGCTATCCCCCTCATTTTCCACCCGGAAAGGTGACGTGTGGGGCTCCGACCAAATGGATAATCACTTGACTCACAGCTCCCAACACAACTCTAAGTAAAAGCCTCTTCTCCTGTTTTTAATGGATATATTGGTTAAAAGCTTCACTTTTAATTAATTGCGAAAACTTAGTTCATAATGCCTTGACTTTCATTTAAATCCTCACCAGCCTTTTAAATGCTTTACTTATCATGGATAGTGATTTCTCAAGCAGTGGTTAACTTTTGTCTCTTTCTAGCTTGGAATGTCAGCTTGGGTCATCTGGCAATCACAGAGACAGTGCTGAAGGAGATGAACTTCACATGAGTTCTGGGACGTCACTTTTTATCTACATAGCTGAAGTGTAGCTAACCCCAGGCAACTACCCCTCATCTTTGCAGTGGTGAAAGACCTGCGTTCCTATCATCTTGACGGATTATTCAAGGCTGGAGACGCTGTGACGAACTAGTGAACTAGTCGTTGGGTTGTCACTCAACAGCTGTGACCCATCTCCCCACATCATCAGCAACGGCTACAATTTCTACAAGGCACCAAGACACCCCAGTCTAACTGTACATATTAGCGTTGAATTCAAATATTTTTTATTTCATTTTTCATTTCTCCTTCACGTAAGATAAAAAATCGTATTTAAATGTTTTATATTTTCAATTATAACAATAAAGTGTTTATATTTGTATGTTTTACTATTCATTAATTTTCCTCCGGAGGAGCCAGTCTTGGTAAGATCTACAGGGTTGAGTAAGCCTTCACAAGAGGATAGGAGGGATAGAGGGGACATGATAACGTATAAAATACTAAGAGGCATTGACAAGGTGGACAAGGATCGAATGTTTCAGAGATGGGATACAGAAATTAAGGGACACAATTGGAAGCTGAAAACCCAGATGAGTCATAGGGATGTTAGGAAGTATTTCTTTAGTCTTAGAGTTGTCAGGAACTGGAATAATCTGGAGAGTGAAGTAGTGGAAGCAAGTTCATAAATAGCTTTAAGAGGTATGACAAAGATCATGGAGCATAAGAACATAAGAACGAAGGAACACTGCAGCAGGCCTACTGGCCCATGCGAGGCAGGTCCAAGTCTTTTACCGGCTTAAGCCAATGCACCCAACCTAGTCAGGTCAGGTCACATTGACTTAAGGGAGGAACACGGCAACCGACCTGGTAGCACAAGCTAATCAGGTCCAACTCACACCCACCCACACCCACTCATGTATTTATCCAACCTATTTTTAAAGCTACACAACGTTCTGGCCTCTATAACTTTACTTGGGAGTTTGTTCCACTCATCCACAACTCTATTACCAAACCAGTACTTTCCTGTATCCTTCCTGAATCTGAATTTTTCCAACTTAAAACCATTGCTGCGAGTCCTGTCTAGGCTAGATATTTTCAGCACACTATTTACACCCCCTTTATTTATTCCTGTCTTCCATTTATACACCTCAATCATATCCCCCTAATTCTACGTCTTTCTAGAGAGTGTAGATTCAGGGCCCTCAGTCCATCCTCATAGGGAAGGTTTCTGATACATGGGATCGACTTTGTCATCCTCCTTTGTACATTTTCCAGAGCATTTATATCCATTCTGTAATACGGTGACCAAAACTGAGCAACATAATCTAAATGAGGCCTAACCAAGGATGTATAGAGTTGAAGAACAACCTGAGGACTCCTATTATTTATGCTTCTTGACATGAAGCCAAGGATTCTATTAGCTTTATTGCGAACACTTATGCACTGTTGTGTTGGTTTCAGATAACTGCTAACCAGAACTTCTAAATCTTTTTCGGAATCCGTAATATTAAGATCTACATTATTTAGTTTATATGTGGCATGGTTATTGTCCTGTCCAACATTTAGAACTTTACATTTGTCTATATTAAACTGCATCTGCCACCTCTCCGACCACTGCATCAGTCTACTCAAATCTTCCTGGAGTGCTCTATTGTCCTCGTCAGAATGAATTCGACGGCCTATTTTGGTGTCATCGGCAAACTTGCTGATGTCGCTCTTTATGCCCTCATCTATGTCGTTTATGTAGATTGTGAACAGCAGGGGGCCCAACACTGACCCCTGTGGAACACCGCTCATGACGCTTCCCCACTCTGATTTCTCCCCATTTATGCAAACTCTGCTGCCTATTTGTCAACCATGACTCTGTCCAGGAAAAAATTTCTCCTCCTATTCCATGTGCCTTAATTTTCCTCAGTAGTCTCTGATGTGGGACCCTGTCAAAAGCCTTACTGAAATCCATATACACAATATCATATTCATTACCATGATCTACCTCCTCAAATACCTTAGTGAAAAAAGTTAATAAATTCGTAAGGCAGGAACGCCCCTTTGTAAAACCATGCTGAGATTCGTTGATTAATTTATGCTTTTCAAGGTGGCTACGAACTGCCTCGGCAATTATTGATTCCATAAATTTTCCCACTATGGAGGTTAGGCTTACTGGTCTATAGTTCGAAGCTAAGGACCTGTCACCTGCTTTGAAAATAGGTATCACATTTGCCATTTTCCACTTATCTGGCACCATGCCAGTTTGTAGTGATATGTTGAAAAGATTAGCCAAAGGTTTGCTAAGCTTCTCTTTACATTCCTTTAGAACCCTTTCATACAGTTCATCAGGGCCTGGGGATTTGTTAGGTTTTAACTTATCTATTTGCCTGAGGACCATGTCACTTGTGACCCTAATCGTGCACAGTTTATTATCGTCCTGTTCTACATAATTTATAATTTCTGGAATATCGCTGGTATCCTCCTGTGTAAAAACTGAGAGGAAGTATATATTAAAAATTCTACACATTTCTTTATCACTGTCAGTGAGCTGGCCCGAGGAACTTTTGAGTGGGCCTATCTTGTCCCTGATCTTACTTCTGTATACCTGAAAGAATCCTTTTGGGTTAGTCTTCGATTCTCTTGCAACTTTAACCTCATAATCTCTTTTTGCTTTTCTAATTCCCTTTTTTATTTCTCTCTTTAACTGAATATATCGATTTCTTAATTGCCCCTCTCCTCTTTTGATTTGCCTATATATGCCTCTCTTTTGACCAATTAGATATTTTAATCTATTGTTCATCCATTTAGGATCATTTTTGTTTGATCTGATTTCCCTATTTGGAACATAATTTGACTGAGCAGCTAGAACTATGCTCTGGAAAGCGTCATATCAGCAACCATCACCACCTACCTGACCCTTAGTCAGGCCATTCCAGTTCAGCCCACCTAAGTAATTTTTCAGTGCTATGAAATCAGCCAAGCGGAAGTCAGGGACAGAGACTTGATTGCCATTATTAGGGGAATTCCATGATATATTAAAACTGAGTGATTTGTGATCACTTTCCCCAAGCTCATCATTAACCTCAAGATTATTAATTAGTGTTTCCCTACCGGCAAGAACCAAGTCAAGGAGGTTATTTCCCCTAGTTGGCTCTGTCACAAACTGTTGTAAAAAACAATCCTGGATCGTATCAAGAAAGTCACCTGACTCTAAATTTCCTGTCAAATTGCTCCAGTCAATCTGTCTATAGTTGAACTCTCCCATTAGCACAACATTTTTGTATGTAGATGCCTTACGAATTTCGTCCCATAGAAGTTTACTGCACTCCCTATCAAGATTTGGGGCCCTGTAAATCACACCCAAAATTAGTTTTTCTCGGCCCTCGAGAAGCTGTAACCAGATTCAGTGGCTGGCGCTTCTAATTTTATATCTTGTCTAACACAACAATTTAAATTGTCTCTGACATACATCGCTACTCCACCACCTTTCCTGTTGACCCTGTCAGTGTGGAATAATTTATAGCCTTGTATGTGACATTCAGAGGGCATCTCTCTATCTTTCAGATTGAGCCAGGTCTCTGTTATAGCAATAATATCTATGTTTCCTGCACTTGCAATTAATCTTAGCTCATCTATCTTATTTCTTACACTCCTGCTATTAGTATAGTAAACCTTAAGGGAGCTGACCTGATCTATTGTCTTTATTTATAACTTCATGCTGAATGCCTTTTATACATTTACTGTTTCCAGCCCTAGTGTTGCAACCTGCTTGTTTCCCACACACACCCATACCTCTATCTTCTATCAGTTTAAAATCATAGGCATTTCACCAATGGCCTTCTCAATCGAGTTTGCAAGTGCTACCACCCCAGCCCCAGAGAGATGTACCCCATCCCTTGCATACATATCATGTTTGCCATAAAAGTTGCTCCAGTTGTCAATGAATGGGATTGCAAGTTCCTTGCAGTATCTGTCTAGCCAGCAATTTACACCAATTGCCCTAGACAATCCATTCATTTCCTACTTCCCTTCTAGGCAAGATGCTACATATGATTGGAACCCCTCCCTTAGACTTAATGAAATCTATAGCTGACCTGTACTTATCTAGCAGCTCTTCTCTCCTACCCTTCCCAATATCATTTCCACCAGCACTGAGACAGATAATGGGCTTGTTCCCATTACCTGACATGATATTATCCAGCCTGTTGACTATGTCCCCAACACCAGCTCCAGGGAAGCACACTCTATCTCTCATCTTCTTATTCCTATTACAAAAAGCATGGTCAATATATCTTACCTGAGAGTCACCAATCACAAGAATGCACTTACCTCTATTAGCAGGGGCAGTAGTACCCTTACCTTCACTGGCCACTGAAGTACATTCATCCTGAAGAACAGAGAAGCGATTTCCTACCTTCAGATCTTCACTCTTAACTTTCCTTATTCTGATGCTCCTCCCATTACTGGGAACCACTCGCCACTTGTAGCAGGTGCTGGACTGCACCTCACTGCTGGTAGCCGTTGCTACCTCCCCACCTACAGCCTCCTCAGAGCGAGAGACAGACTGCACCTCACTGCTAGAAGCCTCATTCCCCACAACTCCAGCCACCTCATACTCTCTCCCAGACCCATTGTGGTGGACCTTCAGCCTCCTAATCTCCTCCTGGAGAAGCAAGACCTCCTCCTTCAACTCTCCAACCTCAATTTTTAAAACACTGCAGAGGCAAGTCATGCTTTGTAACCGTCCACGCAACCACATATAGGTGAGTACATATAGGTGAGTACTTACACGCATACATACCCACACAGCACAATCACACACACATTACATATTCGATGTATATGTATGTGTGTCAGTGTGGTGGTGCCCAGTAGCTGGATTTTCTTAAGTAAGCGGCTTACCTTTGATTAGGGACGTCCAAGCTTGATTACTTCCACGGATCTCCTCCTCTTGTTCCTCTCAGTCTCAAACACAAATGATTTTCAATGTCGTCTACATTTGCAGGATTATAACTCTCTCTCTCTCTCTCTCTCTCTCTCTCTCTCTCTCTCTCTCTCTCTCTCTCTCTCTCTCTCTCTCTCTCTCCTCTCTCTCTCTCTCTCTCTTTCAAGTGTAATATATATATATTTTTATTTTATTAGCACACTGGCCGATTCCCACCAAGGCAGGGTGGCCCGAAAAAGAAAATCTTTCACCATCATTCACTCCATCACTGTCTTGCCAGAAGGATGCTTTTCACTACAGTTTTTAAACTGCAACATTAACACCCCTCCTTCAGAGTGCAGGCACTGTACTTCCCATCTCCAGGACTCAAGTCCGGCCTGCCGGTTTCCCTGAATCCCTTCATAAATGTTACTTTGCTCACACTCCAACAGCACATCAAGTATTAAAAACCATTTGTCTCCATTCACTCCTATCAAACACGCTCACGCATGCCTGCTGGAAGTCCAAGCCCCTCACACGCAAAATCTCCTTTATATATATATATATATATATATATATATATATATATATATATATAATATATATATATATATATATATAATATATATATATATATATATATATATATATACTACGATTGAATATTGGGAATTCAAAATTTATGTTGGACGTTGACATAAATTTACATGTCTTCAAATTAATCTAAGATCATATTTGGTAAGAATATCAATTTTCTCTTTCCTTTTATTTAAGTTTAGCATCGAGTTTGTTATAGAAGTTCATAAATTAACAGTGTTTTCCCAAAGTTAGATTTACTCAAATAAAAGTCTTAATGCAGTAAGATTTATGATTTTCTTAACAATGAAGAAGAAAGAGAATAGCTTATGGTGATAGGAATGTGAAGGAATGTAATTATAATATTTGGTGATAGCAATGGAATGGAATATAATTACATTATTTGGTATTAGCAGTGAGATGTAAAAGTGTTTCACCAGTTTAACAAAGGTTTACATGGTAGGTAATAATTATTTTTTGTGGCAGCAGTGAGATGGAATATATTTACACTGAGTGTGTGTGTGTAGCGTGTTGGTGAGTGTGTGTGTGTAGCGTGTTGGTGACTGTGTGTGTGTTGCGTGCTGGTGAGTGTGTGTGTGTAGCGTGCTGGTGAGTGTATGTGTGTAGCATGCTGGAGAATGTGTGTGTGTAGCGTGTTGGTGAGTGTGTGTGTGTAGCGTGCTGGTGAGTGTGTGTGTGTAGCGTGCTGGTGAGTGTGTGTGTGTAGCGTGCTGGTGAGTGTCTGTGTGTGTAGCGTGCTGGTGAGTGTGTGTGTGCAGCGTGCTGGTGAGTGTGTGTGTAGCGTGTTGGTGAGTGTGTGTGTGTAGCGTGCTGGTGAGTGTGTGTGTGTAGCGTGCTGGTGAGTGTGTGTGTGTAGCGTGCTGGTGAGTGTGTGTGTGTAGCGTGCTGGTGAGTGTGTGTGTGTAGCGTGCTGGTGAGTGTGTGTGTGTGTGTAGCGTGCTGGTGAGGTGTGTGTGTGTAGCGTGCTGGGTGGTGTGTGTGTGTAGCGTGCTGGTGAGTGTGTGTGTGTGTAGCGTGCTGGTGAGTCTGTGTGTGTAGCGTGCTGGTGAGTGTGTGTGTGCAGCGTGCTGGTGAGTGTGTGAGTGTAGAGTGCTGGTGCGTGTGTGTGTGTAGCGTGCTGGTGAGTGCGTGTGTGTAGCGTGCTGGTGAGTGTGTGTGTGCAGCGTGCTGGTAAGTGTGTGTGTGTAGCGTGCTCGTGAGTGTGTGTGTAGCGTGCTGGTGAGTGTGTGTGTGTAGCGTGCTGCTGAGTGTGTGTGTGTAGCGTGCTGGTGAGTGTGTGTGTGTAACATGCTGGAGAATGTGTGTGTGTGTAGCGTGCTGGTGAGTGTGTGTGTGTAGCGTGCTAGTGAGTGTGTGTGTGTAGCGTGCTGGTGAGTGTGTGTGTGTAGCGTGCTGGTGAGTGTGAGTGTGTGTAGCGTGCTGATGAGTGTGTGTGTGTAGCGTGCTGGAGAGTGTGTGTGTGTGTAGCGTGCTGGTGAGTGTGTGTGTGCAGCGTGCTGGTGAGTGTGTGTGTGTAGCGTGCAGGTGGAGTGTGTGTGTGTAGCGTGCTGGTGAGTGTGTGAGTGTAGCGTGCTGGTGAGTGCGTGTGTGCAGCGAGCTGGTGAGTGTGTGTGTGTAGCGACCTGGAAAGTGTGTGTGTGTAGCGTGCTGGTGAGTGTGTGTGTGTAGCGTGCTGCTGACTGTGTGTGTTTAGCGTGCTGGTGAGTGTGTGTGTGTGTAGCGTGCTGGTGAGTGTGTGTGTGTAGCGTGCCGGTGAGTGGGTGTGTGTGGGCGTGTTGGTGAGTGTGTGTGTGTAGCGTGCTGGTGAGTGTGTGTGTGTAGCATGCTGGTGAGTGTGTGGTGTGCAGCGTGCTGGTGAGTGTGTGTGTAGCGTGTTGGTGAGTGTGTGTGTGTAGCGTGCTGGTGAGTGTGTGTGTGTAGCATGCTGGTGAGTGTGTGTGTGTAGCGTGCTGGTGAGTGGTGGGGGGTGAGTGTAGCGTGCTGGTGAGTGTGTGTGTGTAGCGTGCTGGTGAGTGTGTGTGTGTAGCGTGCTGGTGAGTGTGTGGTTGTGTGTGTGTGTAGCGTGCTGGTGAGTGGTGGTGTGTAGTGTGCTGGTGTGTGGTGTGTGTGTAGCGTGCTGGTGAGTGTGTGTGTAGCGTGCTGGTGAGTGTGTGTTTTGCAGCGTGCTAGTGAGTGTGTGTGTGTAGCGTGCTGGTGAGTGTGTGTGTGCAGCGTGCTGGTGAGTGTGTGTGTGCAGCGTTGTGGGTGTGTGTGCAGCGTGCTGATGTGTGTGTGTGCAGCGTGCTGGTGAGTGTGTGTGTGCAGCGTGCTGGTGAGCGTGTGTGTGTAGCGTGCTGGTGTGGTGTGTGTGTGTGCAGCGTGCTGGTGAGTGTGTGGGTGTAGCGTGCTGGTGAGTGTGTGTGTGTAGCGTGCTGGTGTGTGTGTGTGTGTGCAGCGTGCTTGTGAGTGTGTGTGTGCAGCGTGATGGTGTGTGTGTGTGTGTGTGCAGCGTGCTGGTGTGTGTGTGTGTGGGGCAGCGTGCTGGTGAGTGTGTGTGTGCAGCGTGCTGGTGAGTGTGTGTGTGTAGCGTGCTGGTGCGTGTGTGCAGCGTGCTGGTGAGTGTGTGTGTGCAGCGTGCTGGTGAGTATGTGTAGCGTGCTGGTGAGTGTGTGTGTGCAGCGTGCTGGTGCGTGTGTGTGTGCAGCGTGCTGGTGAGTGTGTGCGTGCAGCGTGCTGGTGAGTGTGTGTGTGTAGCGTGCTGGTGTGTGTGCGTGTGCAGCGTGCTGGTGAGTGTGTGGGTGCAGCGTGCTGGTGAGTGTGTGGGTGGAGCGTGCTGGTGAGTGTGGGTGCCGCGTGCTGATGAGTGTGTGTGCAGCGTGCTGGTGAGTGTGTGTGTAGCGTGCTGGTGAGTGTGTGTGTGCAGCGTGCTGGTGAGTGTGTGTGTGCAGCATGCTGGTGAGTGTGTGTGTAGCGAGCTGGTGAGTGTGTGTGTGTGTGCAGCGTGCTGGTGAGTGTGTGTGTGAGTGCAGCTTGCTGGTGACTGTGTGTGCGCAGCGTGCTGGTGAGTGTGTGTGTGTGTGCAGCGTGCTGGTGAGTGTGTGTGTGCAGCGTGCTGGTGAGTGTGTGTGTGCAGCGTGCTGGTGTGTGTGTGCAGCGTGCTGGTGAGTGTGTGTGTGCAGCGTGCTGGTGAGTGTGTGAGTGCAGCGTGCTGGAGAGTGTGTGCAGCGTGCTGGTGTGTGTGTGCAGCGTGCTGGTGTGTGTGTGCAGCGTGCTGGTGAGTGTGTGTGTGCAGCGTGCTGGTGAGTGTGTGTGTGCAGCGTGCTGGAGAGTGTGTGCAGCGTGCAGGTGTGTGTGTGCAGCGTGCTAGTGAGTGTGTGTGTGCAGCGTGCTGGTGAGTGTGTGAGTGCAGCGTGCTGGTGAGTGTGTGTGTGTAGCGTGCTGGTGAGTGTGTGTGTGTAGCGTGCTGGTGAGTGTGTGCCTGCAGCGTGCTGGTGAGTGTGTGCAGCGTGCTGGAGTGTGTGTGCAGCGTGCTGGTGAGTGTGTGTGTGCAGCGTGCTGGTGAGTGTGTGTGTGCAGCGTGCTGGTGAGTGTGTGTGTGCAGCGTGCTGGAGAGTGTGTGTGTGTAGCGTGCTGGTGAGTGTGTGTGTGTAGCGTGCTGGTGAGTGTGTGTGTGCAGCGTGCTGGAGAGTGTGTGCAGCGTGCTGGTGTGTGTGTGCAGCGTGCTGGTGAGTGTGTGTGTGCAGCGTGCTGGTGAGTGTGTGAGTGCAGCTTGCTGGTGAGTGTGTGTGTGTAGCGTGCTGGTGAGGGTGTGTGTAGCGTGCTGGTGAGTGTGTGCCTGCAGCGTGCTGGTGAGTGTGTGTGAAGCGTCCTGGTGAGTGTGTGTGTAGCGTGCTGGTGAGTGTGTGTGTAGCGTGCTGGTGAGTGTGTGCCTGCAGCGTGCTAGTGAGTGTGTGTGAAGCGTCCTGGTGAGTGTGTGTGCAGCGTGCTGGTAAGTGTGTGCCTGCAGCGTGCTGGTAAGTGTGGGTGTGTAGCGTGCTGGTGAGTGTGTGAGTGCAGCGTGCTGGTGAGTGTGTGTGTGTAGCGTGCTGGTGAGTGTGTGTGTAGCGTGCTGGTGAGTGTGTGCCTGCAGCGTGCTGGTGAGTGTGTGTGAAGCGTCCTGGTGAGTGTGTGTGTAGCGGCTGGTGAGTGTGTGCCTGCAGCGTGCTGGTAAGTGTGGGTGTGATAGCGTGCTGGTGAGTGTGTGTGGCAGCGTGCTGGTAAGTGTGTGCCTGCAGCGTGCTGGTAAGTGTGGGTGTGTAGCGTGCTGTGAGTGTGTGTGCAGCGTGCTGGTAAGTGTGTGCCTGCAGCGTGCTGGTAAGTGTGGGTGTGTAGCGTGCTGGTGAGTGTGTGTGCAGCGTGCTGGTAAGTGTGTGCCTGCAGCGTGCTGGTAAGTGTGGGTGTGTAGCGTGCTGGTGAGTGTGTGTGCAGCGTCCTGGTGAGTGTGTGTGCAGCTTGCTGGTGAGTGTGTGTGTGTAGCGTGCTGGTGAGTGTGTGTGTAGCGTGCTGGTGAGTGTGTATGTGCAGCGTCCTGGTGAGTGTGTGTGCAGCTTGCTGGTGAGTGTGTGTGTGTAGCGTGCTGGGGAGTGTGTGTGCAGCTTGCTGGTGAGTGTGTGTGTGTAGCGTGCTGGTGAGAGTGTGTGCAGCGTCCTCGTGAGTGTGTGTGTGTAGTGTGATGGTGAATGTGAGTGTGAAGCGTGCTGGTGAGTGTGTGTGTGGCACCAAGCGCTGCTCTAACATGTGTGCGGCACCAAGTGCAGCGCTAACAGGTGAGTCGCACCAAGGTGAATGGCACCAAGCGCTGCTCTAACAGATGTGTGGCACTAAGCGCAGCTCTAACAGGTGTGTGCCACCAAGCGCTTCTCTAACAGGTGTGTGACACCAAATGCAGTTCTAGCAGGCGTGTGGCACCAAGCACAGCTCTAACAGGTGCGTGGCACCATGCGAAGTTCTAACACGTGTGTGGCACCAAACGCATCTCTAACAGGTGTGTGGCACCAAGCGCAGCTGTAACAGGTGTGTGGCACAAAGCCAACTCTAAAGTGTGTGGCACGAAGCGCAGCTCTATCAGGTGCGTGGCACGAAGCGCAGCTCTAACAGGTGTGTGGCACGAAGCGCAGCTCTAACAGGTATATTGCACCAAGCGCAGGCCTAACAAGCGTGACACCAAGCACTTCTCTAACAGGTGTGTGTCACCAAGCGTAGCTGTAACAGGTGTGTGGCACCAAGCGCTGCTCCAACAGGTGCGTGGCACCAAGCACTGCTCTAACAGGTGTGTGGCACTAAGCGCAGCTCTAACAGATGTGTGGCACCAAGCGCAGCTCTAACAGATGTGTGGCACCAAGCGCAGCTCTAACAGGTGTGTGGCACCAAGCGTTGTTCTAACAGATGCGTGGCAACAAGCGCTTCTCTAACAGGTGTGTGGCACCAAGCGCAGTTCTAACAGGTGTGTGTCACCAAGCGCAGCTCTAACAGATGTGTGTGGCACAAAGGGCAGCTCTAACAGATGTGTGGCACCAAGCGCAGCTCAAACAGATGTGTGGCACCAAGCGCAGCTATAACAGATGTGTGGCACCAAGAGTAGCTCTAACAGGTGTGTGGCACCAAGCGCTGCTCTAACATATGTGTGGCACCAAGCTCTTCTCTAACAGGTGTGAGGCACCAAGCGCAGCTCTAACAGGTGTGTGGCACCAAGCGCAACTCTAACGGTTGTGTGGCACCAAGCGCAGCTCTAACAGATGTGTGGCACCAAGCGCAGCTCTAACAGATGTGTGGCACCAAGACCAGCTCTAACAGGTGTGTGGAACCAAGTGCTGCTCTAACAGATGTGTGGCACCAAGCGCTTCTCTGACAGATGCGTGGCACCAAGCGCAGCTCTAACAGTTGTGTGGCACCAAGCGCAGCTCTAACAGTTGTGTGGCACCAAGCGCAGCTCTAACAGATGTGTGGCACTAAGCGCAGCTCTAACAGATGTGTGGCACCAAGCACAGCTCTAACAGATGTGTGGTACCATGCGCAGCTCTAACAGATGTGTGGCACCAAGCGCAGCTTTAACAGATGTGTGGCACCATGCACAGCTCTAACAGATGTGTGGCACCAAGCGCAACTCTAACAGGTGTGTGGGACCAAGCAATGCTCTAAGAGATCTGTGGCACCAAGTGCAGCTCTATCAGATGTGTGGCACCAAGCACAGCTCTAGCAGATGTGTGGCACCAAGTGATGCTCTAACAGGTGTATGGTACCAAGCGCAGCTCTAACAGATGTGTCGCACCAAGCGCAGCTCTAACGGTTGTGTGGCACCAAGCGCAGCTCTAACAGATGTGTGGCACCAAGACCAGCTCTAACAGGTGTGTGCCACCAAGTGCTGCTCTAACAGATGTGTGGCACCAAGCGCTTCTCTGACAGGTGCGCGGCACCAAGCGCAGCTCTAACAGTTGTGTGGCACCAAGCGCAGCTCAAACAGTTCTGTGGCACCAAGCGCAGCTCTAACAGATGTGTGGCGCCAAGGGATGCTCTAATAGGTGTGTGGTACCAAGCGCAGCTCTAACAGATGTGTGGCACCAAGCGAAGATCTAACAGGTGTGTGGTTCCAAGCGCAGCTTTAACAAGTGCATGGCACCAAGCGTAGTTGTAAGAGATGCGTGGCACCAAGCGGAGCTCTAACAGGTGTGTGGTACCAAGCGCAGCTCTAACAGGTGTGAGGCACGAAGCGCAGCTCTAACACGTGTATGGCACCAAGCGCAGCTCTAACACGTGTATGGCACCAAGCGCAGCTCTAACAGACGTGTGGCACAAGGCAAAGCTCTAGAAAGTGTGTGGCAACAAGCGCTGTTCTAAAGTGTGTGGCACCAAGTGCATTTCTAGCAGATGTGTGGCACCAAGCAAAGCTCTTGCAGGTGCGTGGCACCAAGCGCAGCTTTAACAGGTGTGTGGCACCAAGTGCTGCTCTAATATGTGTGTGTGGCACCAAGGGCAGCTCTATGAGGTGTGTAGCACCAAGCGCAACTCTAACAGATGTGTTGCACCAAGCGCAGCTCTAACAGGTGTGTGGCACCAAGTGCAGCTCTAAGAGGTGTGTGGCACCAAGCGCAGCTCTAACAGATGTGTGGCACCAAGCGAAGCTTCAACAGGTGTGTGGCACCAAGCGCTTCTCTAAGAGGTGTGTGGCACCAAGCGCTGCTTTAGCAGGTGTGTGGCACCAAGCGCAGCTCTGACAGGTGTGTGGCACCAAGCACAGCTCTGACAGATGTGTGGCACCGAGCGATGCTCTAACAGGTGTGTGGTACCAAGCGCAGCTCTAACAGATGTATGGCACCAAGCGAAGATCTAACAGGTGTGTGGTACCAAGAGCAGCTCTAACAGATGTATGGCATCAAGCGAAGATCTAACAGGTGTGTGGCACCAAGCGCAGCTCTAACAGGTGTGTGGTACGAAGCGCAGCTCTAACAGGTGTGAGGCACGAAGCGCAGCTCTAACACGTGTATGGCACCAAGCGCAGCTCTAACACGTGTATGGCACCAAGCGCAGCTCTAACAGACGTGTGGCACAAGGCAAAGCTCTAGAAAGTGTGTGGCAACAAGCGCTGTTCTAAAGTGTGTGGCACCAAGTGCATTTCTAGCAGATGTGTGGCACCAAGCAAAGCTCTTGCAGGTGCGTGGCACCAAGCGCAGCTTAACAGGTGTGTGGCACCAAGTGCTGCTCTAATATGTGTGTGGCACCAAGGGCAGCTCTATGAGGTGTGTAGCACCAAGCGCAACTCTAACAGATGTGTTGCACCAAGCGCAGCTCTAACAGGTGTGTGGCACCAAGTGCAGCTCTAAGAGGTGTGTGGCACCAAGCGCAGCTCTAACAGATGTGTGGCACCAAGCGAAGCTTCAACAGGTGTGTGGCACCAAGCGCTTCTCTAAGAGGTGTGTGGCACCAAGCGCTGCTTTAGCAGGTGTGTGGCACCAAGCGCAGCTCTGACAGGTGTGTGGCACCAAGCACAGCTCTGACAGATATGTGGCACCAAGCACAGCTCTAACAGATGTGTAGTACCAAGCGCAGCTCTAGCAGATGTGTGGCACCAAGCGCAGCTCTAACAGATGTGTGGCACTATTACAAAAAAGTAATTTTTAAAAGAAGATGGTAAGATTTACTTCTTTTGTAATAAAGAGTTCGGGATACATAAATACACACATTAATAAATTAATCTTTAATATATAAAAATCAACTATCTTTGGTCTAGAGGTATTTGAACTATGATATAATAATAATATGTACATGTTACTATAATAAATTATAATTAGCATTACTAAAATAATAAATAATTCATAACCCTACACAGGGTACAACTCTTGACACTACTGTGTCACTATATATATATATATCTATGCTAAAATAATAAATTATAAATAACATTTGTATAATAATAAATTACAATCAACTGCTTCTCACGACACGAGGCCAGTCACACGACACTGTTCAGTGTACACTACAACCAGGCCATCTTCAGTGTCCCACGACACCCTTTTCATCTCAGTGTTCCACTACGGTCCTGTGCATATCTCAGTGTTCCACTCCATCATACGTTCCTAAGTGTCACACTACGGTCCTGGCCCAGTTCAGTGTAACACTCCAACCTTTTCTTCATGTAATGTCCCACTAAACAGCATCTGATGATTCCAGCCCACAGTTGATCAGCGTAGACGGTGAGTCCACAGACATCACCGGTAGTCCAGTAAATCCTTTCCAAAGCCGGTTGACACACCGCTAGCCGAACACCATGCTGCAGGCTCACTGAATGCGGCCGTCAAGTAACTGAGGCCAACAGACTCAGTGAGCTGCGGTGAGCGGTTCTTCTAACGCCAGTAGATAGGTACGATTCGGTGGTCAGGTACCTACTGCATAGACGTGTACCCTGAGGAGTTCAGGTACTTAATGTTGAAGCCAGTAGACGTGTACCCTTAGGTGTGCAGGTACCTACTGCTTAGGTGCGTATCCTGAGGCGCTCAGGTACATACTGTTACTAAAGCCAGTAGACTGTACCCTTAGGTGGTCAGGTACCTACTGCTTAGATGTGCACCGTGAGGCACTCAGGAACTTACTGCTGCGGAAGCCAGTAGACGTGTACCCTTAGATGGTCAGGTACCTACTGCTTAGGTGCGTGCAGTGAGGCGCTCAGGTACATAATGTTTCTAAAGCCAGTAGACGTGTACCCTTAGGTGGTCAGGTACCTACTGCTTAGGTGCGTACCGGGAGGCGCTCAGGCACTTACTGCTCTAAGGCCGGCTCAGCAGCCCCCACATTGGGTTTGACGACGTACCCAGTGGTACTGCCGGCCGGCAGGTTAACTATTTAACCGCTAGTTTGGCAGGGGCCGCAACACCCCCACCACAAAAGGACCGACACACAAAGATCAATGTAATATGTATCCCGAACCGTCATCCCGGATATGATCATCCAGAAATCATTCTTGATAATCATTATCCTCCCGGACAGGCCCCCATATATTACAAAAAAGTAATTTTTAAAAGAAGATGGTAAGATTTACTTCTTTTGTAATAAAGAGTTCGGGATACATAAATACACACATTAATAAATTAATCTTTAATATATAAAAATCAACTATCTTTGGTCTAGAGGTATTTGAACTATGATATAATAATAATATGTACATGTTACTATAATAAATTATAATTAGCATTACTAAAATAATAAATAATTCATAACCCTACACAGGGTACAACTCTTGACACTACTGTGTCACTATATATATTATATATCTATGCTAAAATAATAAATTATAAATAACATTTGTATAATAATAAATTACAATCAACTGCTTCTCACGACACGAGGCCAGTCACACGACACTGTTCAGTGTACACTACAACCAGGCCATCTTCAGTGTCCCACGACACCCTTTTCATCTCAGTGTTCCACTACGGTCCTGTGCATATCTCAGTGTTCCACTCCATCATACGTTCCTAAGTGTCACACTACGGTCCTGGCCCAGTTCAGTGTAACACTCCAACCTTTTCTTCATGTAATGTCCCACTAAACAGCATCTGATGATTCCAGCCCACAGTTGATCAGCGTAGACGGTGAGTCCACAGACATCACCGGTAGTCCAGTAAATCCTTTCCAAAGCCGGTTGACACACCGCTAGCCGAACACCATGCTGCAGGCTCACTGAATGCGGCCGTCAAGTAACTGAGGCCAACAGACTCAGTGAGCTGCGGTGAGCGGTTCTTCTAACGCCAGTAGATAGGTACGATTCGGTGGTCAGGTACCTACTGCATAGACGTGTACCCTGAGGAGTTCAGGTACTTAATGTTGAAGCCAGTAGACGTGTACCCTTAGGTGTGCAGGTACCTACTGCTTAGGTGCGTATCCTGAGGCGCTCAGGTACATACTGTTACTAAAGCCAGTAGACTGTACCCTTAGGTGGTCAGGTACCTACTGCTTAGATGTGCACCGTGAGGCACTCAGGAACTTACTGCTGCGGAAGCCAGTAGACGTGTACCCTTAGATGGTCAGGTACCTACTGCTTAGGTGCGTGCAGTGAGGCGCTCAGGTACATAATGTTTCTAAAGCCAGTAGACGTGTAACCTTAGGTGGTCAGGTACCTACTGCTTAGGTGCGTACCGGGAGGCGCTCAGGCACTTACTGCTCTAAGGCCGGCTCAGCAGCCCCCACATTGGGTTTGACGACGTACCCAGTGGTACTGCCGGCCGGCAGGTTAACTATTTAACCGCTAGTTTGGCAGGGGCCGCAACAGGCACCATGCACAGCTCTAACAGATGTGTGGCACCAAGCGCAACTCTAACAGGTGTGTGGGACCAAGCATTGCTCTAAGAGATGTGTGGCACAAAGCGCTTCTCTAAGAGGTGTGTGGCACCAAGATCAGCTCTAACAGGTGTGTGGCACCAAGCGCAGCTCTAACAGATGACTTGCACCAAGCGCAGCTCTAACAGATGTGTGGCACCAAGCGCAGCTCTAACAGATGTGTGGCACCAAGTGCAGCTCTAACAGATGTGTGGCACCAAGCGCAGCTCTAACAGATGTGTGGCACCAAGTGCAGCTCTAACAGATGTGTGGCACCAAGCGAAGCTCTAACAGGTGTGTTGTACCAAGCGCAGCTCTAACAGATGTGTGGCACCAAGCGCTTCTCTAACAGGTGTGTGGCACCAAGCGCTGCTCTAGCAGATGTGTGGCACCAAGCACTACTCTAACAGGTGTGTGGCACCAAGCGCTGCTCTAACAGATGTGTGGCACCAAGCACTGCTCTAACAGATGTGTGGCACCAAGCGCTTCTCCAACAGGTGTGTGGCACCAAGCGCAGTTCTAATAGGTGTGTGGTACCAAGCGCAGCTCTAACAGAGGTGTGGCACCAAGCGCAGCTCTAACGGTTGTGTGGCACCAAGCGCAGCTCTAACAGATGTTAGGCACCAAGCGCAGCTCTAACAGATGTGTGACACCAAGAGCAGGTCTAACAGGTGTGTGGCACCAAGTGCTGCTCTAACAGACGTGTGGCACGAAGCGCTTCTCTAACAGGTGCGTGGCACCAAGCGCAGCTCTAACAGTTGTGTGACACTAAGCGCAGCTCTAGCAGATGTGTGGCACCAAGTGCAGCTCTATCAGATGTGTGGCACCAAGCACAGCTCTAACAGATGTGTGGCACCAAGCGATGCTCTAACAGGTGTGTGGTACCAAGCGCAGCTCTAACAGATGTATGGCACCAAGCGAAGATCTAACAGGTGTGTGGTACCAAGAGCAGCTCTAACAGATGTATGGCATCAAGCGAAGATCTAACAGGTGTGTGGCACCAAGCGCAGCTCTAACAGGTGTGTGGTACGAAGCGCAGCTCTAACAGGTGTGAGGCACGAAGCGCAGCTCTAACACGTGTATGGCACCAAGCGCAGCTCTAACACGTGTATGGCACCAAGCGCAGCTCTAACAGACGTGTGGCACAAGGCAAAGCTCTAGAAAGTGTGTGGCACCAAGCAAGCTCTAACAGGTGTGTTGCACCAAGCGCTAGCTCTAACGATGTGTGGCACCAAGCGCTTCTCTAACAGGTGTGTGGCACCAAGCGCTGCTCTAACAGATGTGTGGCACCAAGCTGCTCTAACAGGTGTGTGGCACCAAGCGCTGCTCTAACAGATGTGTGGCACCAAGCGCTGCTCTAACAGATGTGTGGCACCAAGCACTGCTCTAACAGATGTGTGGCACCAAGCGCTGCTCTAACAGATGTGTGGCACCAAGCGCTGCTCTAACAGGTGTGTGGCACCAAGCGCTGCTCTAACAGATGTGTGGCACCAAGCGCTGCTCTAACAGATGTGTGGCACCAAGCGCTGCTCTAACAGATGTGTGGCACCAAGCGCTGCTCTAACAGATGTGTGGCACCAAGCGCTGCTCTAACAGGTGTGTGGCACCAAGTGCTGCTCTAACGGATGTGTGGCACTAAGCGCTGCTCTAACAGGTGTGTGGCACCAAGCGCTGCTCTAACAGATGTGTGGCACCAAGCACTGCTTTAACAGATGTGTGGCACCAAGCGCTGCTCTAACAGGTGTGTGGCACCAAGCGCTGCTCTAACAGATGTGTGGCACCAAGCGCTTCTCTAACAGGTGTGTGGCACCAAGCACTTGCTCTAACAGATGTGTGGCACCAAGCGCTGCTCTAACAGGTGTGTGGCACCAAGCGCTGCTCTAACAGATGTGTGGCACCAAGTGCTGCTCTAACAGATGTGTGGCATCAAGCGCTGCTCTAACAGATGTGTGGCACCAAGCGCAGCTCTACCAGATGTGTTGCATCAAGGCTGCTCTAACAGTGTGTTGCACCAAGCGCTACTCTAACAGATGTGTGCACCAAGCCTGCTCTAACGATGTGTGGCACCAAGCGCGCTCAACAGATGTGTGGCACCAAGCGCTGCTCTCACAGGTGTGTGGCACCAAGCGCTGCTCTAACAGGTTTGTGGCACCAAGCGCTGCTCTAACAGGTGTGTGGCACCAAGCGCTGCTCTAACAGATGTGTGGCACCAAGTGCTGACTCTAAAGAGAGTGTGGCACCAAGCGCTGCTCTAAGCGTGTGTGGCACCAAGCGTACTGCTCTAACACATGTGTGGCACCAAGCGCTGACTCTAAGAGATGTGTGGCACCAAGCGCTGCTCTAACAGTCGTGTGGCACCAAGGGCATGCTCTAACAGATGTGTGGCACCAACGCTGACTCTAACAGGTGTTTGGCACCAAGCACTGCTCTAACAGATGTGTGGCACCAAGCGCTGCTCTAACAGATGTGTGGCACCAAGCGCTGCTCTAACAGGTGTGTGGCACCAAGCGCTGCTCTAACAGGTGTGTGGCACCAAAGCTGCTCTAAACAGTGTGTGTGCACCAAGCGCTGCTCTAACAGATGTGTGGCACCAAGCGCTGCTCTAACAGGTGTGTGGCACCAAGCATTGCTCTAACAGATGTGTGGCACCAACCGCTGCTCTAACAGATGTGTGGCATCATGCGCTGCTCTAACAGGTGTGTGGCACCAAGCACTGCTCTAACAGATGTGTGGCACCAAGCGCTGCTCTAACAGATGTGTGGCACCAAGCGCTGCTCTAACAGATGTGTGGCACCAAGCGCTGCTCTAACAGATGTGTGGCACCAAGCGCTGCTCTAACAGATGTGTGGCACCAAGCGCTGATCTAACAGGTGTGTGGCACCAAGCGCTACTCTAACAGATGTGTGGCACCAAGCGCTGCTCTAACAGATGTGTGGCACCAAGCGCTGCTCTAACAGGTGTGATGGCACAAAACGCTGCTTAAACATGATATTTTATGGCACCAAGCCTGTCTAACAGGTGTGTGGCACAACGCACTCTAACTAGTTGTGGCCCAAGCATCTCTAACGATGTGTGGCACCAACGCTTTGCTCTAACGATTGTTGGCACCAAGCGCTGCTTTATACAATGTGTGGTCACATGATGCTCTAACAGATGTGCGGACCAAGCTGCTAATTACAGATGTTTTGTCACCAATACTGCTTCTATACAACTGTTGCACATATAGTGGCTGCTCTAACAGATGTTTTGCACCAAGCGCTACTTAAAGATGTTTGGCACCAAGCACTGTCTCTATGAGTGTGCCACTCATGGCCTGCTCTAACAGATTGTGGCACCAAGCGTACTTCTATAATAGATTTTGCATCAAGTCGCTGCTCTAACAGATGTGTGGCCAAGCGTGCTCTAACAGATGTGTGGCACCAATGCTACTATTATATTGATGTGTGGCACCAAGCGTACTAACAGACGTGGGCACCAAGCGCTGCTAACAATGTGGAGGCACCATCGACCTAACAGATGTGTATGGCACCAGCGTAACCTACTCTAAACAGATGTGTGGGCACCTAAGCACTGCTCTAACAGACGTGTGGCACTAGGGCTGCGCTAACCAGTTGGATGGCATCCAATGTACTCTAACAGATGTGTGGATCCAGCGCTGTCTCTACACACGATGTGTGGCACTTATAGCGCGCTCAACAGATGTGTGGCACCAAGCGCTACTCTAACAGATGTGTGGCACCAAGCGCTACTCTAACAGATGTGTGGCACCAAGCGCTGCTCTAACAGATGTGTGGCACCAAGCGCTGCTCTAACAGATTCTGAGGCGGAAAAAAAAAATCACGATTTTATAACGTTTATTTGATTATTTTTAATGTAATTCAAATAAACCTGTAATTTCGCCTTTTTCAGTTTGATGGATAACTATTGTAATGTAGGTTTGTTACCTCAAGTTTACCTGTTACCTAGTTTGTTCAACTGAATTTTTGCTTCCGAACCTGCTTGTATATTATTGTTGTTGTTGTTGTTCTTATTATTATTATAATTATTATTATTATTATTATTATTATTATTATTATTATTATTATTATTATTATTATTATTATTGTTATTATTATTATATTATTATTATTATTATTATTATTATTATTATTATTATTATTATTATTTTTATTATCATCATTATAATTGTTTTTGTTGTTGTAGTAGTTCTTCTACTTCTCCCTCTTAATATTATTATTATTATTATTATTATTATTATTATTATTATTATTATTATTATTATTAATATTATTATTATTATTATTATTATTATTATTATTGTTATTATTATTATTTTTATGTTGATGGGAAGGTACTGAACCCTTTGGAGTCTTACAACACTTGCAGGAAAGGGAGGAAATTCCTTTCGATCCATGGAAAGTGAGATCATGCCCAGTTCCTTTGATTAAAAACCCTTCACCATCCTGAAGGAAGCTCCTGTGATGCGGTGCTTACTTACTTATTAGGCAAACCAATTCCATTCTGTGAAAGGTGGCTTCTGTTTTACGCTGCAACCCGCATCCAGCGTGTGGATGGCAGTGGCTTGTTTACTGTGCACTCCAAATGCAGTGTGTGGATGGCAGTGGCTTGTTTACTGTGCACTCCACATGCAGCGTGTGGATGGCAGTGGCTTGTTTACTGTGCACTCCACATCCAGCATGTGGATGGCAGTGGCTAGTTTACTGTGCACTCTACATCCATCGTGTGGATAGCAGTGAGATGACAGTAGTATACACATAGGCCCAGGAGATATGTTATAAACGTTTAGGGTTTGAGTATTCAAAAAGGTGCTACGGACAAAATTTGATCACTGTGTATACCAAACTGACAAATAAGCCTATACCTGGCACTTACATCTAAAAAATGTTTACACGATTAGTTGTTTAGTGAAGGTAAACAAAATCATTCTACACACGTCAAGAATCTTGAGTGAAGCCTCTCAGTATTTGAAGGTGGGAGCCACGGGAAGGTTACGTTGTACGTAGGGTCAGTCCTGACCCGAGACTCACGAGCCTCGAGTTGGTCAATAACAAAGAAGAATTTGTCTTCTGTGTGGGTGTTGAAAGCTGTAAGCAGTGAGAGACTTTGAAGAAAATACCTTGGGTAGCTTCAAATAAATCTTGGATTAACCCATGAGTGAGAGGGGTTCTCTCTGAGTGGGACTTTTACATGAAGTGATAGGGTTATCAAAACCTGTTTCTGGAGTTCTCTTGAGAATGGGCTGGAAAAGATTTTTTTAGAGGGTTTGGGCGTGAAAAGGATCTACCTAGCATGGGCCACTAGGCCTCCTACATTGTTCCTCCATTCTTATGTTCTGATTCAGGAAGCAAAAATGGAAGTGTTTCCTGGGCCTGGTGGTTCCTGGTCCAAGACCGACAAGGATGTCTACCAGAGAACATGATTCCATCACTGAAGTCATCATGATGGAACTGTTGAGGTTAGTGCTCAAGAAAATGAGTTAGACTATAGGCAGTTGATTTTATTTCGTAGCTGAATATTACAGGAATTCTATCAGTGTTGTGGAAGGTGACTATAAAAATGGAATAAATCACCGGACGCAGGAAAGGTCAGGAGGTCGGGTGAGGTTGTGTGGGCGGGACGAGGACGGTTATAAGTGCCACCACATTGTGTGGGCACGATGAGGTCAGGTTGAGAGGTTGCCATCATACTGAGGGGGCAGGGTGAGGTCAGGTTGAAAGATTGCTACCATACTGTGGGGGCAGGGTGAGGTCAGGTTGATAGATTGCTACCATACTGTGGGGGCAGGGTGAGGTCAGGTTGAGAGGTTGCCATCATACTGAAGGGGGCAGGGTAAGGTCAGGTTCAGAGATTACCACAAATGTGACACCCACTCTACAAAGGCATATCAAGAGTACTAACGTATACATCATAAAAATCTTTGAAAAGGTTCTAAGAAGCAAGATGGCCACCCACTTAGATACCAGTCAGTTCCGCAAGATTGGGCAGCATGGGTTTAGAGGAGGTCGCTTCTGCCTTTCACTACTTCTGGACCACTGTGATATGGTCTTGGATGCTCTGAGGGACAAACAAAATACATAAGTTGTTTACACAGACTTTGCGAAAGCCTTCAACAAGACAAGTACGATCATGGCTTAATAGCACACAAAATGCGTGATGAAGGAAAAACAGGAAAGTGGGTACTAGATGGATCTATAACTTCCTAACGAATAGAATACAAAAAGTAATAGTAAACAGAGTAAAGTCAGAAGCAGCTACAGTGAAAAACTCTGTTTCACAAGGCCCAGTACTCGTCCCAATCCTGTTCCTTATCCTCATATCTGACATAAACAGAGATGTAAACCACATCACCGTGTCCTCCTTTCCTTGTGATACCAGAATTTGTATGACAGCCCCGGTACGGCTATAATGCAAATTCTGGTGTTTCCTTAAGATACTTGCTGTCCAATGTTCACCCATCAGTAAAATAGATACTTGGGTGTTAGTCGACTGGTGTGGGTCGCATACTGGGACAAAACTGACCTAATTTGCCCGAAATGCTCATCATAACGAGGGGTTTTCATTATAGTGTATGTCATTGGTGTCAGCTAGGCCTGTATACCTTGTACAAGTACTTGTAGAAATAAAAGATTATTATTATTATTATTATTATTATTATTATTATTATTATTATTATTATTATTATTATTATTATTATTATTATTATTATTATTATCCATCGAAGACACTGAAATCTCTAAGCGGTCTTCAACCAAATCTTTAAATGGGCCGCAGAAAACATTATGAAGTTCAATAAAGACAAATTTCACTCACTACTCTATGGAGAACTCGAGGAAATTAAAACTGTATCGGAGTCTAAAACAAACTCCTGAGCGAGAAACTAATGTTATCGTCCTGGGAATGATATTGTCAGAGAATCTCACTCTCAAAGATCACAACAATGTATCTACCACAAATGATAGGATGGATAATGAAAACCTTCAAAACTAGAGATGCCAAGCCCATGATGGTTTTCTTCATATCTTTTTTTCTCTCTAGGCTGGAATATTGCTGTACCCTAACTGCCCCTTTCAAGGCAGCGAATTTGTAGACCTTGAGAATATACAGAGAACTTTCTCGACATGTATGAGTACGATAAAGCACCCAAATTACTGGGAACGGTTGAAGCCTCTTGATTTGTACTCTCTGGAAGGCAGGCGAGAAAGATTCATGATGATATACACTTGGAAAGTCCTAAAGAGACTAGTCCCAAATCTGCAAGCGAAAATCACTCTCTACCAAAGCAAAAGACTCGGCAGGAGATACAATATCCTCTAGTAAAAAGCAGGAGCGCCATGAGTACGATAAGAGACAACACAATAATTGTCAGGGAGCCAAGACTGTTCAACTGCCTCCCAGCATACATAAGGGGATGTTACCAATAGACTCCTGGTGGTCTTCAAGGAGCTGAACAGGTACCTAAACTCAGTACCTGACCAGCCGGGCTGTGGTTCGTACGTCGGTTTACTTGTAGTCAGCAATAACAGCCTTTTTGATGAGGTCCTGATCCACCACGAGGCCAGGTCACGGATCGGGTCGCGGGGGCGTTGACCCGCGAAACCCCCTCCAAGTATACTCCAGGTATACTCTGGGAACAAGATGAGATCAGGTTGAGAGTTTATCACCATACTGCAGGGGCAAGGTGAGGTCAGGTTGAAAGGTTGCCACCATACTGTGGGAGGAGAGTGAGGTCATGTTGAGAAGTTGTGTGGGATAGGCGAGATCAGGTCATAGGTGCAACTAGACTCTGGACAGGACAGGGACAGGTCAAAGGTGCCACCAGATTGTTTGAGTAGGGCATAGTCAGGTCAGGGGTGCCATCAAGCCATGTGGAGGGGGCAAGGTCAGGCCAAGAGTGCCACTAGGTAATATGACCAGGATAAAGTCATTTAAAGGGGGCGACTAGGTAGGGTAGGAAGGCAAGATCAGGTCAGGGGTGTTATTAGGTTATATGGACATAGCACTGTCAGGTCATGGGCAGTACTAGTTAATATGGACAGAACAAGGTCAAGTCAGTGGTGCTACTAGGTAGGGTGGGTTGGGCAATGTCAGGTCAGGGGTACTACTAGTTAATATGGACTGGGCAAGGTCAGGTCAACGATGCCATCAGCTTCTGTGCGTGCTGGATGGCATTTCAAATACAGATCAGCATCACAACGGTATATCGCCGGTCAGCAGTTGAGAGAATCTCGCAACAAATGTCAATATTGCTTCATAAAAAGTCAATCTGCAACTGACATCTTAAAGAACGGACTTTTTTTTAGGTAGTTCTTATTTTAGCAGAGTCTAAGACCTGCTCAGCGTCAGAGTGTCTCAGAGAGTGTGTTGATCTCACAGTATCTACGTCATTGACCTGCTAAATATTATCCCCGCATTTTCGACTATGCAGATTACTGCTCTAACCTTGACTTCTAGGTAAATAACAGATGCCCAGCACAGGTATGTGTGTGTAGGAGGCAGAGAAGTGGCAGTGCTACTCGGAAAAAAACAGTGAAGGCTAGAGGGAGGGAAGGAGAGAGAGGTAGGTAATTAAGAGAAGAGGTGCGTAGGAAGAGATAGAGGGAGAAGAAAAGAGTGAAGGAGGGAGGGAAGGAATGAAGTAAGAAGGAAGGGAAGGAGGGAAGTAGCGAGAGAGGGAGGGAGAGGGAAGTAGTGAGAGAGGGAGAGAGAGGGAAATAGTGAGGGAGAGAGGGGGGGAAAGAGACAGTATCTTCACCTTCAGCAGTTCCTCACACAGCCTCGTCTTGAGATACTCTTCATACAAGGAATTGCAGCTACACTCTCCCTACCATACCCGTGATCAAACCAGATTACCTTTCCCCTTCCCCAAGACTCACACAGTCCAGGTGCTTCACGGCTCTTAGGATTTTAGCACTTCCCACTTTAGTAAGGCTCTCGATAGAGTTCCACATCAGAGACTATTGAGGAAACTTAAGGCATGTGGAATAGGAGGAGAAATTTTTTCCTGGGTAGAGACCTTTTTAACAAATAGGTAGCAGAGAGTTTGCATAAATGGGGAGAAATCAGAATGGGGGCACGTCACAACCGGTGTTCCACAGGGGTCAGTGTTGAGCCCCTTGTTGTTCACAATCTAGATAAACGACACAGATGAGGGAATAAATAGCGACATAAGCAAATTTGCCGATGACACCAAAATAGGCCGTCCAATTCATTCTTATGAGGATATTAAAACACTTCAGGATGATTTGAATAGACTGATGCAATGGTCGGAGAAGTGGCAGATGCAGTTTAATATAGACAAATGCAAAGTTCTAAAT
This sequence comes from Cherax quadricarinatus, assembly GCF_026875155.1. Lineage (NCBI taxonomy): Eukaryota > Metazoa > Arthropoda > Malacostraca > Decapoda > Parastacidae > Cherax > Cherax quadricarinatus. The sequence continues at coordinate 90,857,709 of NC_069400.1, forward strand.
GTTGGACAGGCAAATAACCATGCAACATATAAACTAAATAATGTAGATCTTAATATCACAGATTGCGAAAAGGATTGAGGAGTTCTGGTTAGCAGTAATCTGAAACCAAGACAACAGTGCATAAGAGTTCGCAATAAAGTGAACAGAATCCTTGACTTTATATCTAGAAGTATAAATAAGAGAAGTCCTCAGGTTGTTCTTCAACTCGATATATCCTTGGTTAGGCCTCATTTAGATTATGCTGCAGTGTTGGTCACCATTTTAGAGAATGGATATAAATGCTCTGGAAAACGTACAAAAGAGGATGACTAAGTTGATCCGATGTATCAGAAATCTTCCCTATGAGGATAGACTAAGGGCCATGAATCTGAACTCTCTAGAAAGGCGTAGAATTAGGGGGGTTATGATTGAGGTGTATAAATGGAAAACAGGAATAAATAACGGGAATGTAATTAGCGTGCTAAAAATATCTAACATAGACAGAACTCGCAGCAATGGTTTTAAACTGGAAAAATTCAGATTCAGGAAGGATATAGGAAAGCACTGGGTTGGTAACAGAGTTATGGATGAGTGGAACAAACTCCCAAGTATCGTCATAGAAGCTAAGACGTTGCGTTGTTTTAAAAATAGGTTAGACAAGTACATGAGTGGGTGTGGGCGGGTGAGAGTTGGACCTTAGTGACGTGTCTGACCTCACTAGGTCAGTGAGGTCAGACGGTCAGTGAGCTTAAGACTGTAGAGGAATTGGACCTGCCTCGCATAGGCCAGTAGGCCTGTTGCAGTGTTCCTTCTTTCTTATGTTTCTATGTCCTTATAATAATAATAACAACAACAACAAAAACAACAACAACAACAACAACAACAACAATAATAATAATAATAATAATAATAATAATAATAATAATAATAATAATAATGATAATGATAATTATAAAAATATAACAATAATAATACAATGATAATAATAATAATAATAATAATAATAATAATAATAATAATAATAATAAATAGTGAAAATAATTAGTTTAATCAGCACCCCTTGGTTATCTCCCCACACTTCAACAAGCATCAAAGGTTGTCTTCCCCGCACTTCAACAAGCTCCCCAGGTTGTCTCCCCCGCACTTCAACAAGCACCCCAGGTTGTCTCCCCCGCACTTCAACAAGCATCTAAGGTTGTCTCCCCCACACATCAACAAGCATCCCAGGTTGTCTCCCCCGCACTTCAACAAGCACCCAAGGTTGTCTCCCCGCACTTCAACAAGCATCCAAGGTTGTCTCCCCGCACTTCAACAAGCATCTAAGGTTGTCTCCCCCGCACTTCAACAAGCATCCCAGGTTGTCTCCCCCGCACTTCAACAAGCATCCCAGGTTGTCTCCCCACACTTCAACAAGCACCCCAGGTTGTCTCCCCGCACTTCAACAAGCACCCCAGGTTGTCTCCCCACACTTCAACAAGCACCCCAGGTTGTCTCCCCCGCACTTCAACAAGCACCCCAGGTTGTCTCCCCACACTTCAACAAGCATCCAAGGTTGTCTCCCCCGCACTTCAACAAGCACCCCAGGTTGTCTCCCCACACTTCAACAAGCATCCCAGGTTGTCTCCCCCGCACTTCAACAAGCACCCCAGGTTGTCTCCCCCGCACTTCAACAAGCATCCCAGGTTGTCTCCCCACACTTCAACAAGCACCCCAGGTTGTCTCCCCCGCACTTCAACAAGCACCCCAGGTTGTCTCCCCCGCACTTCAACAAGCATCTAAGGTTGTCTCCCCCGCACTTCAACAAGCACCCCAGGTTGTCTCCCCCGCACTTCAACAAGCATCCCAGGTTGTCTCCCCACACTTCAACAAGCATCCCAGGTTGTCTCCCCCGCACTTCAACAAGCATCTAAGGTTGTCTCCCCCGCACTTCAACAAGCATCCCAGGTTGTCTCCCCGCACTTCAACAAGCATCCAAGGTTTCCCCCCCGCACTTCAAAAGCACCCCCGGTTGTCTCCCCCACTTAACAAGCACCCCCGTTGTTCCCCCCCCACTTTAACAAGCATCCAAGGTTGTTCCCCCGCACTTCAAAAAAACACCCCCGGGTTTTCTCCCCCCCTTCAACAAGCACCCCGGGGTCTCCCCCCACTTCAAAAAGCACTAAGGTTGTCTCCCCCCCACTTCAACAAGCACCCCCGTTTTCTCCCCCCACTTCAAAAAAGCCCCCAAAAGGTTTCTCCCCCGCCTTTTAAAAAGCATCCCAGGTTTTTCCCCCCCCCCCCTTTAACAAACACCCCAGGTTTTCTCCCCCCCTTTTAAAAACAACAGGTTTCTCCCCCGCACTTCAACAAGCACCCCCGGTTTTCTCCCCCCCACTTCAAAAAAACCCAGGTTGTCCCCCCACTTCAACAAAACACCCGGGTTTTCTCCCCGCACTTCAACAAACACCCAGGTTGTTCCCCCCACTTCAACAGCACCCCAGGTTGTCTCCCCCACTTCAAAAACACCCAGTTGTTTTCCCCCCCTTCAACAAGACCCCGGTTTCCCCCCACTTCAACAACACCCCGGTTGCTCCCCCGCCCTTCAACAAGCACCCCAGGTTGTCTCCCCCGCACTTAACAAGCACCACAGGTTGTCTTCCCCCCCACTTTAAAAAGACCCCCCCGGGTTTTCTCCCCCCACTTTAAAAGCCCCCAGGTTGTCTCCCCCCACTTTAAAAAGCAAAGGGTTTTCTCCCCCCCCCTTTAAAAGCCCCAGGGTTGGGCTCCCCGCACTTCAACAAGCATCCCCCGGTTGTCTCCCCCCCCACTTCAACAAAGCACCCCAGTTTTTCTCCCCCCATTCAACAAGCATCCCAGGTTGTCTCCCCCCCCACTTTAACAAGCACCCCATTTTTCCCCCCACTTCACAAGCATTAAGGTTTTTTCCCCCCAAATTTAAAAAAGCACCCAGTTTTCTCCCCACACTTCAGAAGCATCTAAGGTTTTTCTCCCCCCCCACTTCAAAAAAAGCAACCCAGGTTGTTTTTCCCCCCCCCCTTCAAAAGACTAAGGTTGTCTCCCCCCCACTTCAAAAAAGCACCCAGGTTTTTTTTCCCCCCCACTTTAACAACACCCCAGGGTTTTCTCCCCACACTTTAACAAGCATCCCAGGTTGTCTCCCCCCAAATTCAACAAGCACCCAGGTTGTCTCTCTCCCCCTTTAACAAACATCCCAGGGTTTTCTCCCCCCCACTTCAACAAGCATCCCAGGTTTTCTCCCCGCACTTCAACAACCCCCAAGTTGTCTCCCCACACTTCAACAAGCATCCAGGTTTTCTCCCCCCGCACTTCAAAAGCATCCCCGGTTTTTCTCCTCCGCACTTCAAAAGCATCCCAGGGTTTTCCCCCCCCCGCACTTCAAAAAGCACGAAGGTTGTCTCCCCCGATTTCAACAAGCACCCCAGGTTTCTCCCCACATTCAAAAAAGCTCCAGGGTTTTCTCCCCCAAACCCTTTAACAAGCATCCCCGGTTTTCCCCCCCATTCAACAAGCACCCAGGTTTTCTCCCCACACTTCAAAAAAGCACCCCAGGTTGCCCCCCCCCACTTCAAAAAGCTCCCGGTTGTCCCCCCGCACTTCAACAAGCACCCAGGTTGTTTCTCCCACTTCAACAAGCACCCCAGGGGCTCCCCCCACTTCAACAAACACCCCAAGTTGTCTCCCCCGCCTTTAACAAAACTCCCCGTTGCCCCCCGCACTTTAACAAGCCCCCAGGTTTGCTCCCCCCCCCTTCAAAAAGCACCCCGTTTTTTCTCCCCCCACTTTAACAACACCGGGTTTTCTCCCCGCACTTCAAAAAGCACCCCAGGGTTTCTCCCCCGCACTTTAACAAGCCCCCAGGTTTTCTCCCCCCCTTTCAACAAGCTCCGGGGTCCCCCCGCACTACAAAAAAATCCCAGGGTTTTCCCCCTGCACTTCAACAAGCATCCCCCGGGGGTTTTTTCCCCCCCCCTTCAACAAGCACCCCAGGGTTTCTCCCCCCCCACTTCAACAGCCCAAAAGGGCTCCCCCCCCCCTTTAACAAACACCCCCGGGGTCCCCCACACTTCAAAAAGCCCCCCGGGCTCCCCGCCTCAAAAAGCACCCCGGTTGTCTCCCCCCCCCACTTAAAAAAGCTCCCCGGTGTCCCCCCCCGTTCAACAAGCATCCCGGTTTCCCCCGCACTTAACAAACATCCCAGGTTTTCTCCCCCGCACTTTAACAAGCTCCCGGTTTTCTCCCCACACTTCAACAAGCTCCAAGGTTGTCTCCCCCACACTTCAACAAGCATCCCCGGTTTCTCCCCCGCACTTTAACAAGCACCCCCCTTTTTCTCCCCCACTTCAACAAGATCCCAAGGTTTTCTCCCCCCCCTTAACAACACCCCCGGGTTTTCCCCCCCAACTTTAACAAGCATCCAAGGTTGTCTCCCCCGCACTTTAACAAGCACCCCAAGTTGTCTCCCCAACTTCAACAAGCATCCAAGGTTGTCTCCCCCACACTTCAAAAAGCATCCCCGGTTTTCCCCCCGCACTTAAAAAAGCACCAAGGTTGTCTCCCACACTCAACAAGCATCCAAGGTTGCTCCCCCTCACTTCAAAAAGCACCCCCGTTGTTCCCCACACTTCACAAGCTCCCGGTTTCTCCCCGCACTTCAAAAAGACCCCAAGTTGTCTCCCCACACTTTTAAAGCACCCCCAAATTGTCTCCCCCCACTTAAGAAGTATCCAAGGTTTTTCTCCCCACATTAACAAATCCAAGTTTTTTCCCCCGCACTTCCACAAGAACCCCCGGTTGGGCCCCCCGCCTTCAACAAGCATCCAGTTGTCTCCCCACACTTCAAAAAGAACCCAGGTTGTCTCCCACACTTCAACAAGCATCCCCTTCTCCCCACACTTTAAAAAGCATCCCCGGTTGTTCCCCGTTTTCAAAAGCACCCAGGTTTTTTTTCCCCGCACTTCAAAAAGCATCCAAGGTTTTTTCCCCCCCCATTAAACAAGCACCCCAGGTTGTCTCCCCACACTTCAACAAGCACGCCAAATTGTCTCCCCCCCCCCTTCAACAAAACACCCGGGTTTCTCCCCCTCTTCAAAAGCACCCATTGTTCCCCCCCCCTCAACAAGCATCCCCGGTTGTCTCCCCCCCACTTTAACAAGCATCCCATTTTTCTCCCCTACTTCAACGACATCCCAGTTTTCTCCCCACACTTCAACGGATCCCAGGTTGTCTCCCCAAAACTTCAAAAACATCCCGATTGTTCCCCCCACACTTCAATAAGATCCCCGGGTTTTCTCCCCCACTTCAACAGCACCCCGGGTTTCTCCCCAAACCCTTCAAAAAAAGCACCCCCGGTTGTCTCCCCCCACTTCAACAACATCCCCGGTTGTCCCCCCGCACTCAACAAGCACCCCAGGGTTTCTCCCCCGCACTTCAAAAAGCATCCCAGGTTATCTCCCCCGCACTTCAACAAGCACCCCAGGTTGTCTCCCCCGCTCTTCAACAAGCTCCCCAGGTTATCTCTCCCATGCGTCAACAAGCAGCCCAGGTTATCTCCCCCGTTCTTCAACAAGCACCCCAGGTTATCTCCCCCGTGCGTCAACAAGCACCCCAGGTTATCTCTCCCGCTCTTCAACAAGCACCCCAGGTTATCTACGCCGCTCTTCAACAAGCACCCCAGGTTGTCTCCCCCGCTCTTCAACAAGCACCCCAGGTTATCTCCCCCGTGCGTCAACAAGCACCCCAGGTTATCTCCCCCGTGCGTAAACAAGCACCCCAGGTTATCTCCCCCGTGCGTCAACAAGCACCCCAGGTTGTCTCCCCCGTGCGTCAACAAGCACCCCAGGTTGTCTCCCCCGTGCGTCAACAAGCATCCCAGGTTATCTCCCCCGCTCTTCAACAAGCACCCCAGATTGTCTCCCCCGTGCGTCAACAAGCACCCCAGGTTGTCTCCCCCGCTCTTCAACAAGCACCCCAGGTTGTCTCCCCCGCTCTTCAACAAGCACCCCATGTTATCTCCCCCGTGCGTCAACAAGCACCCCAGGTTATCTCCTCCGTGCGTCAACAAGCACCCCTGGTTATCTCCCCCGTGCGTTAACAAGCACCCCAGGTTGTCTCCTCCGTGCGTTAACAAGCACCCCAGGTTGTCTCCCCCGCTCTTCAACAAGCACGCCAGGTTATCTCCCCCGTGCGTCAACAAGCACCCCAGGTTATCTCCCCCGCTCTTCAACAAGCACCCCAGGTTATCTCCCCCGTGCGTCAACAAGCACCCCAGGTTATCTCCCCCGTGCGTCAACAAGCACCCCAGGCTATCTCCCCCGCTCTTCAACAAGCACCCCACGTTGTCTCCCCCGCTCTTCAACAAGCACCCCACGTTGTCTCCCCCGCTCTTCAACAAGCACCCCAGGTTGTCTCCCCCGTGCGTCAACAAGCTCCCCAGGTTATCTCCCCCGCTCTCACAAGCTCCCCAGGTTATCTCCCCCGTGCGTCAACAAGCTCCCAGGTTATCTCCCCCGCTCTCAACAAGCACCCCAGGTTATCTCCCCCGTCTTCAACAAGCACCCCAGGTTATCTCCCCCGTTCTCAACAAGCTCCCCAGGTTATCTCCCCCGTGCGTCAAGAAGCACCCCAGGTTATCTCCTTCGTTCTTCAACAAGCTCCCCAGGTTATCTCCCCCGTGCGTCAACAAGCACCCCAGGTTATCTCCCCCGTGCGTCAACAAGCTCCCCAGGTTATCTCCCCCGTGCGTCAACAAGCTCCTCAGGTTACCTCCCCCGTTCGTCAACAAGCTCCCCTGGTTATCTCCCCCGTGCGTCAACAAGCTCTCCAGGTTATCTCCCCCGTGCGTCAACAAGCACCCCAGGTTATCTCCCCCGTTCTTCAACAAGCTCCCCAGGTTATCTCCTCCGTGCGTCAACAAGCTCCCCAGGTTATCTCCCCCGTGCGTCAACAAGCTCCCCAGGTTATCTCGCCCGTGCGTCAACAAGCACCCCAGGTTATCTCCCCCGTGCGTCAACAAGCTCCCCAGGTTATCTCCCCCGTGCGTCAACAAGCACCCCAGGTTATCTCCCCCGTTCGTCAACAAGCTCCCCAGGTTATCTCCCCCGTGCGTCAACAAGCTCCCCAGTTATCTCCCCCGTGCGTCAACAAGCACCCCAGGTTACTCCCCCGTGCGTCAACAAGCACCCCAGTTATCTCCCCCGTGCGTCAACAAGCACCCCAGGTTATCTCCCCCGTGCGTCAACAAGCTCCCCAGGTTATCTCCCCCGTGCGTCAACAAGCTCCCCAGGTTATCTCCCCCGTGCGTCAACAAGCTCCCCAGGTTATCTCACCCGTGCGTCAACAAGCACCCCAGGTTATCTCCCCCGTGCGTCAACAAGCATCCCAGGTTATCTCCCCCGTGCGTCAACAAGCTCCCCAGGTTATCTCCCCCGTGCGTCAACAAGCATCCCAGTTATCTCCCCCGTGCGTCAACAAGCTCCCCAGGTTATCTCCCCCGTGCGACACAAGCTCCCCAGGTTATCTCCCCCCGTGCGTCAACAAGCATCCCAGGTTATCTCCCCCGTGCGTCAACAAGCTCCCCAGGTTATCTCCCCCGTGCGTCAACAAGCAATCCCAGGTCATCTCCCCCGTGCGTCAACAAGCTCCCCAGGTTATCTCCCCCGTGCGTCAACAAGCTCCCCAGGTTATCTCCCCCGTGCGTCCAACAAGCTCCCCAGGTTATCTCCCTCGTGCGTCAACAAGCACCCCAGTTATCTCCCCCTGCTCACAACTCCCCAGTTATCTCCCCCGTGCGTCAACAAGCTCCCAGGTTATCTCCCCCGTGCGTCAACAAGCTCCCCAGGTTATCTCCCCCGTGCGTCAACAAGCACCCCAGGTTATCTCCCCCGTGCGTCAACAAGCACCCCAGGTTATCTCCCCCGTGCGTCAAAAAGCACCCCAGGTTATCTCCCCCGTGCGTCAACAAGCACCCCAGGTTATCTCCCCCGTGCGTCAACAAGCACCCCAGGTTATCTCCCCCGTGCGTCAACAAGCTCCCCAGGTTATCTCCCCCGTGCGTCAACAAGCACCCCAGGTTATCTCCCCCGTGCGTCAACAAGCTCCCCAGTTTCTCCCCCGTGCGTCAACAAGCACCCCAGTTATCTCCCCCGTGCGTCAACAAGCACCCCAGGTTATCTCCCCCGTGCGTCAACAAGCACCCCAGGTTATCTCCCCCGTGCGTCAACAAGCACCCCAGGTTATCTCCCCCGTGCGTCAACAAGCT
>NC_069400.1:90868465-90883465 GCF_026875155.1 Cherax quadricarinatus
ATCCAAACGGCCTGTGGGTCGAGACGGGTGCCCAAGGAGGAATTGGGAACAGCTAACAGGAAATCTCCTGAGTATGGTGCCTTCACTGCCAGGAGACGAGCTTTGTCCTTTCCTGAAGCATTGGAGAGCATTGTGTTGGCGATTTTTTCCATGATCGGTTTGTCCCAGTGGGACTGTTTGTGCTCTTTGGGAGGAGCTGGTCTACTGGAGGAGTCTGTAAGGGTGTCCCACCGAATCGCTGCTCAGTAAACCTGGGGTCTTTACTTCCTACCAGGTCTCTCAAGTGTTCGGGAACTATCTTCTTGACTAATGCACTGGAAGCCAAACACGAAGACAAAAAAGCAGGTAAAGCAACATGCATTGCTTTGCGCACCCCTATACCTCCCAGTAGCACTGGGAGGGTTGCCTGATCCCATTGCTCATCCTCTAGTGACAGGGTCAGTGCCTTCTTAAAAGTTGATCTCAGGTGTGCGTCATATTCATCGAGTGTTGGATTGTCAAAAGAGGGTGCACACCTCAGGAAGTAAGTGAGTCTTGGCATAGTAAGACACATTGTGAGGAGATACAGAGCATCATGGGCATCAAGATCGCTTATTCTCTCCTCCATTCTCATTTGTCCCTGAGGACAGTGTCGATGGCCTGGTGACCCAGCGGTGCTCCCAAGAGTGTACTGTTGGACGGAGTGGTAGTTGAGACTTCTGGGAGGATTCTTTGCACAGCATTGATTATTTCCTGGTTTGCTGTGATAATTTCACACTTGGAGAGATTGAGGATGAGTCCCAAGTCTTCTCCCTGTGTTTTCACCAGTTGTAGGTCCCCTTCAGTACCTGCCAGAGTGCCAGATATTGAGCTCACTGCGTAGGCTGGAAGTTAGTTCTCTTACTGCCAAGCAGAAGAGAAGCGGAGTGAGTGGGGTTACCCTGCTGAACACCCTCTGATGACTGAATTTCATGTTCTCCAAACAAAAGAATTGAGGGTTTGCTGTAGCCGGCTGAAATGAAGGGAAAAAGACTGGGGAACCGATCCCTAACAGCTGGCAAAACAGCATCTCTCTTCACCATATTAAAGGCATTTCTAAAATCAAGTTTGGCTATGGCCTTGTCTTCTGGTAGGTCCCTGATGTAGGCCCTTGCAGCATGAGCTGCGGCTCCACTGCCTTGAGAGACCCCAAAGCCCAGTTGGTGTGGCTGGAATAAAGTGGCAGCTTCTAGGCGAATGTTTCTCACTGCTGCTTTGGCAACGAGACGGCGAAGAGTGTTTCCAACTGCAATGGGTCTGATTCCTCCATCCCTCTTCTTCAAAGCACATAGTGAGGCTCCAAAAAAGAAAGGTTTAATTTTTTCTGGGATTCACCCAGCCAGGCAATTGTTGACGAAAGTTGTTAACTCGGTGAAAAGAATTGATGCAGATTCACCGAGTACTGGATTTACCATCTCTTTGAGGTGCTGAGGTCGAATTCCAGTATAACCTTCTGCAGATCCTGCTGGAAATGACACGATCGCCTTATAGACTTCCGATTCTGGCAAAATTAATTGTTTAGTGATGGGGTCTTCCTCAGGGTTGTCGTTGATGGCTATGGTGTCCCTGGTTGGATGCTTGTCTCTTAGTGCTTGGGCCATGGTCTCATCCTTGGGGGCTACAGTGTCGACACTTGTAATTGTTCTTATTGCTCCCACTGTGTTACCTTCTTCGATTTTTTTGCTAACCTGTGCGCAAATTTTCTTGTTTCAGTGGGACTTTTCTTGGGTCTACCTCTTTGATTCTTGCGAGGATGGGGCAGAGGGGCAGAGGGACACAATTATCCATTCTTGGGTAGTTGCGCACATCCTTGATAACTGACGTGGTTAGCAGTTTGCCTCGTCTTTCAGGAACTGCAAGACAGACATTGCCGAACAAGAGTAGGTTGCGCCATGCTTGGATGGTACCTGGGGCTTCTAAGTTGGTGGAACCTCCATTCACCCACTTAAGAAGGTCTGTGAATTTCCCTGCTGCATATGGGCGAGCCGCTTTAGGGATGTGGGATAGTGTACTGCTAGCAGTGGATTTGAATGCCAACAGAAGGTTATCGCAAGTGAAGAGGTTGCCATTGGAATTGTCATCTGCCTGTGGAGGCTGTGGGCTGCTCTCTGCTGGTGGCATATGTGATCCCGCACACCCATTGTGTGCACGAATGCGGCCATCTCTGTTGCGTGCTCGAAACTTTCCACACACCTGACATGTGCCTCTTCTTTCATTGTTGAGTGCATTGTTTCCCTGGCTTTGTGGCTGGCTGGCTTCATCATCTGCCATACCTCAAACTGTGTGGTAAGCCCAGGATGAAGGGAAAATGGCGCATGGCACATACGGCATGTAGTTCATGGTGGTGGTGGGAGGAGGAGATGGGTCTCCCGTCCTTAATTACTTAATAATTAAGTGACTGAAGAAAGTGGGTATAGGGTACACAAATTTAATCGGTCGTGTGGTGGATGATAATTAGCCCAATTAATTACTAGCACATGGGTGGCTAGGATTTATACAAGTGCAAGAATTACTCACACAAAGTGTCTACTTAAGTCGTATAATTGGTGATTATTAATTCCCTAACCATGGCTGGGTCTGAGGAAGTTAGTGCGGCTGGCAAGTCCATGGATGCCAAAGCAAAGAAAGTATCACTACAAGCTCGGAAGGGTCATGTTACTAAATCATACAACAAGTGTATGGAGTTAATGAGACAAGAAACGGTAAACCCTGATGAATTAAAGCTACACCTAGATGCCTTAGAAAGTAGATATGAGTCATATAAATTGTGGTATAAGGACTGTGAGAGCGATCTTCTGGTGAATTGTGCAGATGATGATGAAAGGTAGCGGCTGCTGGATCAATATTATGAAGTGGAGGACAACATTGTGTCCTGCAAAACTAAGTCTTTAGAGAAGGTAAAGGGTGTAGACAATGTTGTTGGTCAACCTAGTAAGGAAAATCAGAGGTGTCTACCAAAACTCCCAGAATTATGCATGCCTGTGTTTAATCCGGGAGAAAACTGGGAGGAGTTTTGGTCTACTTTAAAGCAGTCGTACATGATAGGAGTGATCTTGCAAGTGTTACCAAATTATGCTATTTAAAGGGACAAGTAAGGGGAGATGCGCATGTTCTCATACAAGCATTCCCAAATGTAGATGACTCCTATAGTGAGGCAGTTGACTTGTTGGAGGTCACTTATGGTAACTTGGAGCAAAGTAGGCTGGATCTAGTGGAGGCAGAGAATCGGGTAAACAATCGCCCTCTGTCATACATGAGCGACACTCCTGACGCGGAGATCCTGACTCCCTCTCACCTAATATGCGGACGAAGGTTGGAAGCTGCACCTATCTATAGAGATAATCCCGAGGGAAGTGATGAGGATTACAATAACGTGACCATGTTGAGTGATAAGTTCAAGATGTTAAATAAGGTAATTACTCATTGGTCCAATGTGTGGTATAAAGAATATCTTCTTACACTACGTGAACACTTTTATGGTGCGCCAGAGGCAGTAAACCGACAGAACATTCAACCAGGTGACATTGTGTTAATTGATACTGAACAACATCGAACATTGTGGCCTCTGGGCAAGGTAATTACATTATACCCAGATGCACAAGGTGTTGTCAGAAACGTCAAAGTGTTGTGTCGTGGTCAGGAAAGTTTGCGTACCATTAATAAATTAATTCCCTTAGAATTAAATGGTGTTCAATCCAGTGCAGATGGAAATCTAAGGGAAAGTGACATGAGTGATATTGAAGACACTGACCGAGTAATGCAAGAAGAAATTGTAGTAAGACCCACTAGGAAAACAGCAGCACAATCTAGAGAGGGCTGGAATCGTCTCCTGGAGGAAGACGCAATTTAAGTTGTCTAACAATGACTTCCGCCCGGCCGAAGTGTGGAAATTATTTAATTTCCGAAGCTATAGTGCCTAATAAGTGTTTAATGTGTTGATTTGGGTCAAAATGTATTTGTAATTTGAATGGAACCAACTGGGTTCCCGCTGCACATGCGCAGATGTGCGGGGGTATAGGTCGAACTGGGGCACGAGGTGGCGGGAGTGTTTTGAATATAGTGAGGAAGCTGTGAAACATGGAATCAGGAAATTGGCGTTCACGGCAGCCTAAGGATTAATATAGGCCTCACTTCCTAATAGGAAGTGTCGTAATTGTTCCTGGTGAAGAGTGAGGGAACGAGATTTACGTGACCACCGTGATAAAGTGGTAAAATAAGTGGATTATAGTAGGACCGTGGGTGACGGGTGCGCCTCCATGGAATGTGTCCAGGGGAAATTACCCGTGAGTTAATCCTCACTCATCGGTCTCAGATCTTAACGGAGTGACCTCTAATGTGTATAATAATTATGAGACGTTAAATCGTCTTGTGAATGGTAAAGTAATCAGTGATAATAACATTAAGTTAAGAGAATGCAGGAAGTGAAATAAATCGCCCTGCTCCGAGTGAACGCGTGGTTCTCGTCCCGAGGATAGCGAAGTTTTATGGAATCACGACTTCTAAACTGGGACAAACCAACAGATACCTCGTCCTGCCGGAATAAGAACCGTGTCGGTGTAGCAGGACATCGAAAAGAGATGGTGAACGGAGGAAATAAGGAGCATCAATCACCCACAGTTAAGTAACCTTTCTAGTTATAGCAGACTGATACTGGCCAGTTAGGTATGTTTAATTGGATAGGTTATGGGTGATCCAGCCACATCAAGTGACCACCAGAGAATATCTGGTAAGTGGTGGGATTATGTACAAGTGGTTTTTCCTTGATGGGTATATCCATGTGTAACCTACCCCCCCCCCTTCATTCAGTTAAACTAATATAATCTATACAGTCCACAATTAATTAGTAGCGCTGTACTTGAGGGTGCTACCCAATTTATAATGGTCTCGGATAGATATGGATAAGATTGTGAGGGTCGAGGGGCCACCTGCAGTGACCAGAGGTGGTTAAGTTTTCTCACATGTCTACATGGGTGACTACGGTAAACAATAGTGTTGTTGTCTCCCAAGGAGATTACTCGTATGCATGTAATGTTGAGGTATGTACAAGTAATCACTCCTATAAAATTTTCCATAGATATGATGTAGGGCGTAATGACAGTAGTTTGTTGGACTACGTATTGGTAAATAAAAGATTGTTGGGTAGACTTCAAGATGTACAAGTTTATAGAGGGGCCACAGATATATCAGATCACTTTTTAGTTGTAGCTACAGTGAGACAAGGGTAAAGAGGTTTTCGTGGCATTTATGAATTTTGAAAAGGCATATGATATAGTGGATAGGGGGCAATGTGGCAGATGCTGCAATGTATAGAATAGGAGGTAGGTTATTGAAAGCGGTGAAAAGTTTTTACAAAGACAGTAAGGCTCAGAGTATGTAGGCAAGAGGGAGATTATTTCCCAGAAAAAGTAGGCCTTAGAAAGGGATGTGTGATGTCACCATGGTTGTTCAATACATTTGCAGATGGAGTTGTAGGAGAATTGAATGCTCAGATGTTGGCAACAGTGTGGGATTAAAAGATAAAGAATCTAACACAAAGAGGGAGTTGTCACAGTTGCTTTTTGCTGATGATACTGTACTTTTCTGAGCTTCTGAAGAGAAGTTGCAGAGGTTGGTTGAAGAGTTTGGTAGGGTATGTAAAAGAAGTAAATTAAAAGTGAACATAGGAAAGAGTAAGGTGATGAGGATAACAAAGAAATTAGGTATCGGAAGATTGGACATCTGATTGGAGGGAGTATGGAGGAGGTGAATGTTTTCAGATATTTGGGAGTGAACGTGTCAGCAGATGGGTAGTGAATGTTGCAACAAGGAGAAGGCTGGAGGCAGTGGAGGTGTCATGTCTGAGGGCAATGTGTGGTGTGAATATAATGCAGAGAATCCATAGTTTGGAGATTAGGAGGAGGTATGGGATTACCAAAACTATTACCCAGAAGGCTAAGGAGGGGTTATTGAGATGGTTTGGATATGTAGAAAGGTTGGAATGAAATAGAATGACTTTGAGAGTATAAATCTGTAGTGGAGAGAAGGTAGGGTAAGTGTCGGCCTAGGAAAGGTTGGAGAGTGGGGATTAAGAAGATGTGTGCGAGGGGCTTGGACTTACAGCAAGCGTGCATGAGCGTGTTAAACAGTTGCTGGACCAGGTGTCCAGCCTGTCCAGGTCTCTTTGGAGTCCTGCCTAGTCCACATCTGATTTAAGTCTTTTCATTAACTTCACATCATCTGCAAACAGGGACACTTCTGAGTCTATCCCTTCCGTCATGTCATTCACATATACCAAAAACAGCACTGGTCCTAGGACTGACCCCTTTGGAACCCCGCTCGCCACAGGCGCCCATTGTGATGTGTGTACTCACCTAATTGTGGTTGCAGGGGCCGAGACTCAGCTTCTGGCCCCTGTGAGTGTGTGTATGTATGTGTCCTGGTACTGTCTTATAACATGGATACATGCACGGTGTAGTGTGTTTGTGTGTGTATGTCTTACTGCCGTCTTGAAACATGATACACGCACAATGTACTGTGTCTGGATACATGAATCATTGAAGTACAGGGGAGGGGGGGGGGGAGTCTGGGCTTATGCAAAACAGGGACTACCTTTCTCGGAACTGGCAGCCACGGTAAGCACATCTCCTTCCAGTGTCTCCTTTTTTAAAAACTGAGACTACATTTGGTGTCTTCCATACCTCAGGTAGATGTGTTGAATATTGTTGTTAGGGGTACACATAGTGCCTCTGCTCCCTCTCTCAGGACCCATAGAGAGACGTTACTGTGTGTGTGTGTGTGTGTGTGTGTGTGTGTGTGTGTGTGTGTGTGTGTGTGTGTGTGTGTGTGTGTGTGTGTTGTGTGTTGTGTGTGTGGTGTGTGTGTGTGTGTGTGTATGTGTGTGTGTGTGTGTGTGTGTGTGTGTGTGTGTGTGTGTGTGTGTGTGGTGTGTGTGTGTGTGTGTGTGTGTGTGTGCGTGTGCGTGTGTGTGTGTGTGTACATTCTACATGGTTTACATTTCATATTTGTTTGAAATCTTAACTCTATTTTTAAAAATAATTAAAATAATTTCTTCCTTGCCTCTGCCTCCCACACTCTTTTTAAGGTAAGAATGGCGTGGAAAATGGCTGTGACAGGTTTATAATTAACTTTTAGCTTCACTAATGTAAATTTTGCAACTGACAGACGTAAACTCTATAATAAAAAGGTTTACTAGTAATTAATAACAGGTGGATTTGTCATTTACCTACTGTAGAAGTTGCTGTGTTTGTCTTATACCTGCAGCTTAGCTTTGCTGTATTTGTCATTCATGTGTAGCAGAAGTTGCTGTGCTTGTCTACCTGCAGCAGAAGTTGCTGTATTTGTCGTTTACGTGCAACAGAAGTTGCTGTATTTGTCGCTCACGTGCAGCAGAAGTTGCTGTATTTGTCGCTCACGTACAGCAGAAGTTGCTGTATTTGTCGCTCACGTACAGCAGAAGTTGCTGTATTTGTCGTTCACGTGCAGCAGAAGTTGCTATGCTTGTCGATTATGTGCAACAGAAGTTGCTGTCAAAAAGCACAAGACACGGGGGTAAAGAACGTCTTGACCTTAACCGACGCAAGAACCCTACAAGATGCACCTCACAACCCACATTCGACACAGGGGCTGCCTCATCAGACCTTGGAGTTAGAGCTCAATCCTCCTAAGAGATCCAGGAACTGGAGATCAACAATTTTAAAAGAACCAAGAGTTATAGACATACAATGATCAGAAGCTGCGGACCAAAACTCTCAATTGACCCAGGAACTAGGACTCGACCCAGCTAAAACACTGGAAGGAGATGTGCTTACCGTGGCTGCCCGTTCCGAGAAAGGTAGTCCCTGTTTTGCATGAGCCCAGACTCCCCCAATCCCCTGTACTTCAATGATTCATGTATCCAGACACGGTACATTGTGCGTGTATCATGTTTCAAGACGGCAGTAAGACAGACAGACAGACAGACAAACACACACACACACACGCACACGCACACACACACACACACACACACACACACACACACACACACACACACACACACACACACACACATATACACACGCACACACTCACAGGGGCCAGAAACTGAGTATCGACCCCTGCAACCACAATTAGGTGAATACACACATCACAATGGGCGCCTGTGGCGAACGGGGTTCCAAAGGGGTCAGTCCTAGGACCAGTGCTGTTTTTGGTATATGTGAATGACATGACGGAAGGGATAGACTCAGAAGTGTCCCTGTTTGCAGATGATGTGAAGTTAATGAAAAGACTTAAATCAGATGAGGACTAGGCAGGACTCCAAAGAGATCTGGACAGGCTGGACACCTGGTCCAGCAACTGGCTACTCGAATTTCACCTAGCCAAATGCAAAAGTCATGAAGATCGGGGAAGGGCAAAGAAGACCGCACACAGAGTACAGGCTAGGTGGCAAAAAACTGCAAACCTCACTCAAGGAGAAAGATCTTGAGGTGAGTACAATACTGAGCACGTCTCCAGAAGCACACATCAACCAGATAACTGCAGCAACATATGGGCGAATGGAAAATCTGAGAATAGCGTTCCGATACCTCAGTAAGGAATCGTTCAAAGCACTGTACACCGTGTACGTCAGGCCCATACTGGAGTATGCAGCACCAGTTTGGAACCCACACCTGGTCAAGCACGTCAAGAAATTAGAGAAAGTGCAAAGGTTTTTAACAAGGCTAGTTCCAGAGCTAAGGAGAATGTCCTACGAAGAAAGGTTAAAGGAAATCTGCTTGACGACACTAGAGGACGGGAGGGTTAGGGGAGACATGATAACGACATACAAAATATTGCGAGGATTAGATAAGGTGGACAGAGACTGGATGTTCTAGAGAGGAGACACAGAAACAAGAGTCACAATTGGATGTTGAAGAATCAGATGAGTCAAAGGGATGTTAGGAAGCATTTCTTCACTCACAGAGTAGTCAGGAAGTGGAATAGTCTGGAAAGTGAGGTAGTGGACTCAGGAACCATACATAGCTTTAAGAAGAGGTATGATAAATCTCATGGAGCAGGGAAAGAGAGGACCTAGTAGCGATCAGTGAAGAGGCGGGGCCAGGAGCTGAGTCTCGACCCTGCAACCACAATTAGGTGAGTGCAATTAGGTGAGTACAATTAGGTGAGTACACACACGGTACACTTTGCACGTATCCAAGTTTCAAGTAATCAAGATACACAAGCACCCATGTATTAAACGACTTAACGACTCAAAACAATATATCAAGCAAAAGCCTCACGTCTCCAAAACTACCCAATAGTTGGTAACAGGGTAACGACCTCTCCTTTAGTTCGTGACGACCAGGAATGACCTCTCCTTCACTTTGTGACGACCAGGGATGACCTCTGGTTCACTTTGTGACGACCAGAAACTTCTCCTTCAGTTCATGACGACCAAGAACGACCTCTTTTAGTTCGTGACTACGAAAGAATACACCCTCGGAGTCTATACACACAGACACACGTAAATGTTAAGTGTACTATATATCTATGTTTTTAAACCTAGAAGAGCATATATCAGTGCGAGTATACATTGACATTTATATATCTAAGAGTATATACACCAGTCGTCTATATACAGCTTTGCACTGCACCACTGTCTGTAATAAAGGTTAAATATATAAGACTGAACTAGACTAATATAAAAAAAAGACTGAACTTCACTAATATCATACAAGACTGAACTTGACTAATTTTACACAAGACTGAACTTGACTAATTTTACACAAGACTGAACTTGACTAATATCATACAAGATTGAACTTGACTAATATCAAACGAGACTGAACTTGACTAATATCACACAAGACTAACACTTGACTAATATTATACAAGATTGAACTTGACTAATTTTACACAAGACTGAACTTGACTAATATCATACAAGACTGACCTTGACTAATATCATAAAAGACTGAATTTGACTAATATCAAACAAGACTGAACATGACTAATATCAAACAAGACTGAACATGACTAATGTCATACAAGACTGATCTTGACTAATGTCATACAAGACTGATTTTGACTAATGTCATACAAGACTGATCTTGACTAATGTCATACAAGACTGATCTTGACTAATGTCATACAAGACTGATCTTGACTAATGTCATACAAGACTGATTTTGACTAATGTCATACAAGACTGATCTTGACTAATGTCATACAAGACTGATCTTGACTAATGTCATACAAGACTGATTTTGACTAATGTCATACAAGACTGATCTTGACTAATGTCATACAAGACTGATCTTTGAAGATTGAGACACTTATGCAGCATATGGGAATCTTTATTCAGGAAACGTTTCGCCACACAGTGGCTTCATCAGTCCAATACAAAGAGGAAGGCGTAAGAAGAGGAGGAGTATGAGGTAATCAGTCCCTCAGCCTGGAGTCGATGTGTTCAGTCCATCAATCTTGTAGAATGTACAGCATATGGCCGGTTTTTCAAACCATTCATCACAAGACTGATCTTGACTAATATACAAGACTGAACTTGACTGATATCATACAAGACTGATCTTGACTAATATCATACAAGACTGAACTTGACTGATATCATACAAGACTGAACTTGACTGATATCATACAAGACTGAACTTGACTAATATCATACAAGACTAAACTTGACTGATATTATGCAAGACTAAACTTGACTGATATCACACAAAACTGAACTTGACTAATATCTTACAAGACTGAACTTGACTAATATCAAACAAGACTGAACTTGAGTAATTTTACACAAAACTGAACTTGACTAAGATCATACAAGACTGAACTTGGCTAATATCATACAAGACTGAACTTTATTAATATCAAACAAGACAGAACTTGACTAATATCATACAGGACTGAACTCTACTAATTTCATACAGGACTGAAGTTGATTAATATCATACAAGACTGAACTTGACTAATATCATACATGACTGAACTTGATTAATAGCATACAAGACTAAACTTGACTAATATCATACAAGACTGAACTTGACTAATATCATACATGACTGAACTTGATTAATAGCATACAAGACTAAACTTGACTAATATCATACAAGACTGAACTTGACTAATATCATACAGGACTGAACTTGATTAATATCATACAAGACTGAACTTGACTAATATCATACAAGACTGAACTTGACTAATATCATACATGACTGAACTTGATTAATAGCATACAAGACTAAACTTGACTAATATCATACAAAACTGAACTCGACTAATATCATACAGACTGAACTTGACTAATATCATACAAGACTGAACTTGACTAATATCATACAAAACTGAACTTGATTAATATCATACAAGATTGAACTTATCTAATATCATACAAGACAGAACTTATCTAATATCATACACGACAGAACTTGACTAATATCATACAAAGCAGAACTTGACTAATATCATAAAAGACTAAACTTGACTAAAATTGACAAATATTCTACAAGACTGAACTTCACTAATATCATACAAGACTAAAGTTGACTGATATCATACAAGATTGAACTTGACTAATATCATACAAGACAGAACTTGACTAATATCATAAATGACTAATCTTGACTATCATACAAGACTGAACTTGACTAATATCAAACAAGACTGAACTTGACTAATTTTACACAAGAATGAACTTGACTAAGATCATAGAAGACTGAACTTGACTAATATCATACAAGACTGATCTTGACTAATATCATACACGACCGAACTTGACTAATATCATACAAGACTGAACTTGACTAATATCATACAAGACTGATCTTGACTAATATCATACACGACCGAACTTGACTAATATCATACAAGACTGAACTTGACTAATATACAAGACTGAACTTGACTAATATCAAACAAGACTGAGCTAGACTAATATCAAACAAGACTGAACTTTACTAATATCATACAAAACTGAACTTATCTATTGTCATACAAAACTGAACTTGACTAATATCTTACAAGACTTGACTAATATCATAAATGATTGAACTTGACTAATATCATACATGACTGTTCTTGATTATTATCAATCAAGACTGAACTTGACTAATAACATACAAGACTGAACTTGACTAATATCATGTAAGACTGAACTTGACTAATATCATACAAGACTGAACTATACTAATATCATACAAGACTGAACTTTACTAATGTCATACAAGACTGAACTTGACTAATATCATACAAGACTAAACTTGACTAATATCATACAAGACTAAACTTGACTAATATCATACAAGACTGAACTTGTCGAAACTTACCGTCAAGAGGTATAATTCAGTATTGGGTGTGTGATTGAATTTTTGAGTCTTCTTACTGATCTTGAATTTGTACAGTATTACCTGTGAACAATACACCACCAACAGCACTACTTCCATCACCACCACCACCACCACCACCACCACCACCACCACTACTGTCACCACCACCACTACTGTCACCACCACCACTACTGTCACCACCACCACTACTGTCACCACCACCACTACTGTCACCACCACCACTACTGTCACCACCACACACTGTCCCACCACCACTACTGTCACCACCACCACTACTGTCACCACCACACACCACTACTGTCACCACCATTACTGTCACCACCACATCCACTACTATCTCCACCATCACCATCACTATCACCACCACCACCATCACTACTATCACCACCACCACCACCACTACTAACACCACCATCACCACTATTATCACCACCATCACCATCGCTACTGCTATCACAAACCACCACCATCACTACTATCACCACCACATACATACTTCACCCACCACTACTATCACCACCACTCACTACTGTCACCAACATCCCATCACTACTGTCACCATCATCACCATCACTACTTCACCCATCACCCATACATCACACATCCATCATACTATACTACTCACTACATCCACCATCACTATCATCACCACCACCATCACTACTATCATCACCACCACCATCACTCATCATCCACCACCATCACTACTTCCACCACCACCATCACTACTATCACCACAACCACCACCAACACTGCAATCACCCCCACACCACCTCTACGATCAACACCACCACCGTCACTACAACCACCACTATTGTCACCACTACCACCGCCACCACCACTATCACCACACTATCACCGATCACTAACTTAGCACAAAATTCCCTTCTCTCTTCTCCCTCCCCCTCCATTCCCTCCATCCCCTCCATCTCCACTGCCTTATTCATCAGCTAACGAGCAAGATACAATGTGAGGTCTCTCTCTCTCCCTCCCCACACCTCTACCTCTATTCCTTTGAGAGCCGCAACAGGAATACATGACATCATCAGCCCTAATTATCCCTAACTAGACGCTAAGGACAAGTAATGATTTCAGGGTATCTGTCTCAGGTATTCAGAGTATCTATGTGAGGTGCTCAGGGTATCTGTGTGAGGTATTCAGGGTATGTGCCTGAGGTATTCAGGGTATGTGCCTGAGGAATTCAGGGTATATATATATATATATATATTATATATATATATATTATATATATATATATATATATATATATATATATATATTATATATATAAATATATATAATATAATATATATATAATATATATATATATATATATATATTATATATATATATATATATGTATATATTTGGCCAATAGGGAAAATATTGCTCAACATGCTTCAGAAAAAAAACCCCCCCCAAAACCCCCCAAAAAAAAAATTAAAAAAAAAAAGGGGGGAATAAAAAACCCCCCCCCCCGGGGGGGGGGGGAAAAAATTTTTTTAAAGGGGGGGGAAAAACCCCAAAAAAAAAAAAAAAATTTTTTGTTTTTAAAAAATGAAAAAAAAAAAGGGGAAAGGGGAAAAAAAAAAGGGGGGAAACCCCCCTTTTTTTTAAAAAAAAAAAAAACGGGTTTTAAAAAAAAAAAAAAAAAATTTTTTTAAAAAATTCCCCCCTTTTTTTGGGGGGAAATTTGTTTTTTCCCAAAAAACCCAAAAAAAAAAAGGGGGAACAAGGGGTAAAAAAAGAAAATTTTTTCCCCAAAAAAACCTTCCCAAAAAAATGCCCAAACTTTTTTTAAAAACCCCTTTTTTTAAAAAAAAAGGGAACTTAAAAATTTAAAACAAATTTTTAAAAACCCCAAAAAAAGGGGTTTAAAAAAAAATTAAAAAATTTTTCCTTAAACTTTTTAAAAAAAAAATTTTTAAAATAAAAAAAAAAAAAAAGGGGGGGGGTTTTTAAAAAAAAAAAAATTTTAAAATTTAAATTTAAAAAAAGGGAAAAATTTTTTTTTTTAAAAAAAGGGGAAAAAAAAAAAAAGGGAAAAAAACCCCAAAAAATTTGGTTAAAAAAAAAATTCAAACCAAAAAAAAATTTTTTTTGGGGGGGGGAAAAAAAAAGGCCCCAAAAACCCTTTTTCCAAAAAAAAAAAAAAAAAACCCCCCCCAAAAAAAAAATTTTTAAAAAAAAAAAAAAAAAAAAAAAAAAAAATTTTTTTAAAAAAACCCCTTTTTTTAAAATTTAAAAGTTAAAAAGGGGAAAAAACCCCAAATTTTCCCCAAAATGATTTCCCTTTATTTTTAAAAAAAGGGGTTTTTTTTTTAAAAAAAAAAACCCCTTTTTAAAAAAAACCAAAAGGGGGACTTTTTTCCCCTTTTTTAAAAAAAAAAAAAAAAAACCCTTTTTTAAATTTGAAAAAACCTAAATTTTTCTTTTAAAAAAGGTTAAAATTTTTAAAAAATTTAAAAAAACGGGAAAAAAATTTTTTTTAAAAAGACAAAACTAAAAACCCCCCCCCCCAAAAATTTAATATCATACAAAACTAAATTTTTTTAAAAAACTAAAATTTTTTTTTCCAAAAACTTGACAAAAAAAAAAAAAAATAAAAAAATTTTTTTTTAAAAAAACCCCCAAAAAAAAAAAAATTTTTGGACAAATT
>NC_069400.1:90888465-90933970 GCF_026875155.1 Cherax quadricarinatus
TTATTTTAATTTTATTTTTATATATATAAATATATAAATATATATATATATAATTTTTTTATATTTTTATTTTTAATAATAAAAATTAACCCCTTTTTGTTAGTGTTGCTTCACCCCCCTAAGTACCCTCAGTCATCCATCTGGGTTTTTAGTGTTGCTTCACCCCCCTAAGGGCCCCCCGTATCCATTTTGGTTGTTAGTGTTGCTTCACCCAACCCCGAGTACCCCCACATTTATCCATTTTGGTTGTTAGTGTTTCTTCACCCCCCTAAATAACCCCCCAGTCCCTCCATCTGGTTTTTTTATGTTTTCTTTATCCCCCTGGTACCCCACAGTCATCCATTGGTTGTTTTGTGTTGCTTTCCCCCCCCTTTTGGGGACCCTCACATTCCATTTTGGTTTTTAGTGTTGCTTCCCCCCCCTGGGGTACCCCAGTCTTCCATCGGTTGTTTGTGTTTTCTTAACCCCCCCTGAGTTAAAACCCGGTATTTTCCCTCTGGTTTTTTAGTGTTGCTTCACCCCCCGAAACCCTCCCCGTCATTCCCCTCCCGGTTGTTAAATGTTGCTTTACCCCCCTGAGTACCCCCCAGTCATCCATTGGGTTTTTAGGTTGCTTCACCCCCCTGAGACCCCCAGTCATCCATTTTGGTTGTTAGTTTGCTTCCCCCCCTGAGTAAACCCCCAGTTTATCCAAACTGGTTGTTATGTTGCTTCACCCACCCAGTACCCCCCCACAGTCATCCCCTCTTTGGTTTTTTGTGTTTTCTTACCCCTGGTTTTCCCTCAGTCCCTCCCTCTGGGGTTTTTAGTGTTGCTTACCCACCGGGGTACCCTCATCTTTCCCTCTGGTTTTTTTAGTGTTTTCTTCACCCCCCTGAGTACCCCCACGTCCCTCCATCTTTTTTTTAGTGTTGCTTTACCCCCTGAGTAAACCCCCAAAAGGCATTTTCCTTGGGGGTTAGTGTTGCTTCACCCCAACCCCTTTAGTACCCTCCAAGGGCATCCACTGGTTGTTATGTTGGGTTTTACCCACCTGAGTACCCCCACAAATCATCCATCTGGTTGTTAGTGTTGCTTCCCCCAACCCGGTACCCCCAAATTCCCATCTGGTTGTTTGTGTTTTCTTCACCCCCTGAGTACCCTCACAGTCAACCATCTGGGTTTTTTAGGTTGCTTCAAAACCCCCTATAACCCCCCACAGTCATCCATTGGTTGTTAGTGGTTTTCTTCAAACCCCCCTGAGTACCCTCAGTCATCCCCTTGGTTGTTAAATTTTTTGCTTTTACCCCCCCTGAGGAAACCCCCCAGTCTTTCCTTTGGTTGAAGTTTGCTTCAAACCCCCTGAGTACCCCCCAGTCAAACCATTTGGGTTTTTAGTGTTGCTTCCAAAACCCCCGAGTACCCTCACAGTCTCCATCTGGTTTTTTTGTGTTTGCTTCACCCACCCGAGAACCCTCCATCATTTTCCCTCTGGGTTTTTATGTTGCTTCCCCACCTTTGGGACCCTCACCTCATCCATTGGTTGTTAGTGTTGCTTACCCCCCGAGTACCCCCACATCTTTCCCCTGGGGGTTTTTGTGTTTTCCTTTTTACCCCCCCCGATACCCTCACAGGCAACCACGGGGGTTATGTTGCTTTAACCACCTGAGTACCCTCCCGGCATCCTTTTGGTTGTTGTGTTGCTTACCCACCCGAAGGGTTACCCTCCCGTCATCCAAGGGGTTTTTTAGTTTTTCTTCCCTCCCTGAGTACCCCCCCAGGCCTTTTTGTTGTGGGGTTTCTTTACCCCCTTGGGTACCCCCATCTTATCTGGGTTTTTATTTTTCTTAAATAGAATTTAACCCTTTTTAGGGTTTAAACCATATTCATTAAATGGTTGGGCAAAAAAGGGGTTAAATGGACCCTAAGTCCCCGGGTTTTGGGCTTTTAAAACCCCCCCGGGGTAACCCCCAAAGGGGGGGGGACCCCCCTGGTACCCCCCCCCCCCATCTTTGGTTTTGGATACCCGGGGTACCCTTTAAGTAATTTCCTTGGGTGTTAGTGGGTTTTTGTCCCCTGAAATATTTGGGATCCCCTTTTTGTTTAAATGTTGTTCCCCCTGGTATGAATTGGGTTTTTGGGTTGCCTTTTTAAATGGAATACATTGCTGGTTGTTATGGCTTCCTCCCCCTGGGGGGGGCCCCCCAGTCTTTGGTTTTTTGTGTTTTTCCCCCCCTGGGATCAGTTTTGGGGTTTTTTCCCCTTAAAACCCCAGTTTGTGATATTTTTTTAAGTGGTTTCCCCAAAAACCCCCGAAAGCCCTTTGGGTTGTTATTTTTCGTTAAATTTTGTTAGCCCCCCCACAGGTTTTTCTCCCCGGATACCCCCCATCCTCCCTGGGGGTTTTTTGGCCCCCCCCTTTTTCCCCCCGAGTAACCCCATCCTCCACTGGGTTTTTAGGGCCCCCCACGCTGGGCCCCCACAGCACCATACCCTTATTTGTTTGTTCAACCCACCCCTGGTCCCCCTTTAGATTCGCCCCACCCCCCTTTTGAAAAGAACCACGTTTCCCCCAAGACTTTGGCCATTTAAATTTAAAATTTTAAAAATTTTTCCCCTTTTTTGGGGTAAACCCCACCTAAATGGTTTTTTCAAAAAGCGTTGCCCCCAGTGCCCCATGGGTTTTAAACCAGTTTAACCCCAAAACCTGGGCCCCCTGAATACGGACCTACCTTCCAAAATAATTGGGTTGTAAAATGTGTTATGGGGTTTTGGGGGGGGAATATTTTTCCTAGTTTTTGTAAAACGTGTTTTCCCCTTTTAGAACTTTTGGGGAGTAATTTTTAAAACTCTTGTGTTTTGAAAAAAATTCGGGGTGTTCCCCTGGGTTTTGGGGCCCCTTTATAGTTGTGAAACCACGCTTTTCCCCAAAACTTTGAAGCCTTTTTTAATAAACCAAACTAGTTGGGAGCAACAACGCTGTTCCCCTGAGACTACGCCCCCTACCTACCAATATTGTAGAACACAAAGCTGCTCCCCCGGGGAAATACCCCACCTACCCACCATATAGTTTAGCAAAAACACGCTGTCTCCCCTGAAAAAAAACTTTTAAAAAGGCCCCAACCCTTAAACCCACCAATAGTTTAGAACACACGCTGTCTCCCCCGAGGGCTACGCCACCCACCTACCATGTTGGGAGGAACACACGCTGTCTTTCCCCCGAGGGCTAGCCACCTACCTACCACTAGTTTTTAGGGAACACCGCCCCTTTTCCCCCGAGACTACGGGACCTACCTACCACTTGTTGTTTGCAACACACGCTGTCCCCCCCTGAGACTACCGGGCCCCCTACCTACCCCTAGTTGTAGAAACACACGCTGTTTCCCCCGAGACTACGCCACCTACCTACCACTAGTTGTTTGTAACCACGCTTGGGCTCCCCTGAGATACGCCACCTACCTACCACAGTTGGGGAGCCCAAAACACGCTGTCCCCCTGGGACTTTGGGCCCCCTACCCACCCCTATTTTTAAACACACGCTGTTTTCCCCTGAGACACGGCCAACCCACCTTCACTAGTTTAGCAACACACCCCCTGTTCCCCCCAGAATTCGCCACCCTACCTTTCCCCTATTGGAGTAAAACCGTGGGCCCCCCCCTGAGATAGCCCCCCTACCTACCACTAGGGGTACAACACACGCTGTCTCCCCTGAGGGGCTTGGGCCCCCCTACCTACCACATTTTTAGTAACAACGCGTCTCCCCCCTGAGGGCTACGCCACCCCCCTACCCACTAGTTGTAGAAACACCTGTTCCCCTGAGAAATACGCCACCTACCTACCCCTAAAGGTTTGGGAAACAAACGCTGCTCCCCCCTGAGGAAATTACGGGCCCCACCTACCCTTTGGGTAGCAAAAACACCTGGGTTTTCCCCGAGACACGCCCCCTAAAATACCACTAAATTGTAAACAAACCAAAACGCCGGGTTTCCCCCGGACTACGCCCCCTACCTACCCTAGTTGAGTTTAACACGCTGGGCTCCCCCGAATACGGCCCCCCCTAAACCCACCACTAGTTTTTGGGAAAACACCCCTGTTCCCCTGAGGGCTACGAAACCCACCTACCACTATTTTTAGAACACACGGTTTTTCTCCCTGAACTTTTCGCCAAACCCACCTTTCCCCTGTTTTTTCAACAAACGCTTTTCTCCCCTTAGGGCTACGCCCCCTTCCCACCCCTGTTGTGAACACACGTGCCCCCCTGAGACTACGCCACCCTTTCCCACCACTAGTTGGGAGAAAACGCTGCCCCCCCTGAAAAATACGCCAAACCCACCCCACGTTTTGGGAACAAAACGTGCCCCCCCTGAGGGCTTAAAGGCCCCCCCTACCATAGTTGTTTTGCAAACAAAACGCTTGTCCCCGGAGGGCTACCCCCCACCTACCACCACTAAATTGGGAGCAAAAACACGCGCTCCCCCCGGGACTACGAAAAAACCTAAACTAGTGGGAGAAAAAACACGCTGTCTCCCCTGAACTAGCCACCCTTCCCACCAAATAGTTGTAGCAAAAAAACACGCTGCTCCCCCTGAGAAATACGGCCCCCCTACCTTTCCCCTAGTTGGGAGCAACACACGCCGTTCCCCCGAGACCCCTTTCGGGGCCCCCTACCTACCACTATTTTAGCAAAAAACCCCGCTGCCCCTGAGAATACGCCACCTACCCACCACTATTGTACAAACCCCAAAGTTTTCCCCCCCGAGACTACGCCACCTCCTACCACAGTTTTAGACAAACACACGCTGTCCCCCCCCTTAGACTACCCACCCTTCCTACCATAGTTGGTAAACAAAAACACGCTGCTCCCCCTGAGAATACCCCACCTTTTCCTACCACTAGGGGGTAGCCCAAAATTACCTGGCCCCCCCTAGACTTTCGCCACCTACCTACCCCTAGTTGGGAGAAACACAAACCTGCCTCCCCCCAGACTAACCCCCACCTCCTACCCCATTGTAGCAACCAGTTGTTCCCCCCCCGAGACTTTCCCACCTTCCTACCACCCAATTTTTACAAAACACGCTTCCCCCCCCTGAGACTAAAGCCACCTCCTTCCCCCTAAAATTGTAGAAACACCGCTGTATCCCCCCGAGACACGCCACCTTCCCTTTCCACTAGTTGTAGCAACACAAACCCGCCCCCCCCGGAAAAACCCCACCCACCTACCACTTTGGGGGTAGCAAAAACACGCTGTTCCCCTGAGACTACCCCACCTACCTACCACTTTTTTTTTAGGAACACACCCCGGCCCGCCCCCCCCCCCTGTTTTTTCCCCCTGAACTACCCCACCTAAACCAAAACCCCTAGTTTTAGCAACACCGCTGTGCCCCTGAGACCCACCCCCAAAACCCACCTACCAAATATTGGGAGAAAAACACGCTGTCCCCCGGGTTTTTCCCCCCTACCTACCACGGGGGTAGCAAAAAAACGCTTCCCCCCCTGAACTACCCCACCCACCCAAACCCCTAGTTTTTAGCAAAAACACGCCTTTTCCCCCCCTGAACAAAGCCACCTTTTTTACCACTAGTTTTAGCAACCAAAGTTGGTTTTCCCCCCGGGGACTACGCCCCCCTACCTTTCCAAATAGTTTTTGAAAAAACACGCTGTTCCCCCTGAACTCCCCCACCTACCTACCACTAGTTTGCAACACCCGCTGTCTCCCCTGAGGGGCTACGGGCCCCCTACCTACCCTAGTTGTAGCAAAAACACGCTGTCTCCCCCCCGAGACTACCCCACCCACCTCCACTAGTTGTAGCAACACCCGCTGTTCCCCTGGGGATAAAACCCCCTACCTACCACTAGTTGTAGCAACACACCTGTCTCCCCTGGGCTACCCCACCTACCTACCCCTAGTTGAACAACACAAAGCTGTTCCCCTGAAACTACCCCACCTAACCCACCACAGTTGTACAACACCCGTGCCCCATAAAACTACCCCACCTACCTACCACTAGTTGGTTTGCAACACACGTTCTCCCCGAACTAAACCCCCCCTACCTACCACTAGTTGGGGAGCAACAACGCTGCCCCCCCTGAGCAAAGCCACCTACCTACCCCTAGTGGGAGCAACCACGCTGTCCCCCTGAGACTTTCGGGCCCCCTAACCCCACCCTAGTGGGAGCAAAAACGTTTTCTCCCCGAGACTACGCCAACCCCCCTTTCCACTTTTTTTTAGCAAACCCCACGCTGTCCTTTCCCCCGGTACGCCACCTACCTACCACTAGTTGTAGCAACAAAACGCGTTCCCCTGAGACTAAACCCCCCCAAATACCCCTAGTTTTTAGCAACCACGCTGGTTTCCCCGGGGACTAACCCCCCCTACCTACCCCTAGTTTTTAGCAAAAACACGCTGTCTCCCCTGAACCCTTAACCCACCCCACCAACCACAGTTGTAGCAACACACGCGTCTCCCCTGAACTACCCCACCTACCTACCACTAGTTTTTAGAACCCCACCTGGTTTCCCCCGAACTACCCACCCACCTCCCTAGTTGGGAGAACCCACGCTGTCCCCCCCTGAATACCACCCCACCTACCCTAGTTGGGACAACAACGCTTCCCCTGAACTACCCCCACCTACCTTTCCATAGTTTTAGCAACAAACCCCTGCCCCCCCTGAGACTACGCCACCTAAACCCACCAATAGTTGGGGCAACACACGTGGTTTTTCCCCTTTTACAAAAGGGCCCCCCTACCACCACAGTTTAGCAACAACGCCGGGCTTCCCCCGGGACTACCCACCTACCCACCCTAGTTGGGGAGCAACACACGCTGTCCCCTGAGACTAAAGCCCCCTACCTACCACTTGGGTTTTAGCAACACAAAACCCGTCCCCCTAACTACCCCCCCCTACCTACCACTAGTTGTTTTTAACACAAGCTGTTTCCCTGAGAATACCCCACCTACCTACCACATTGTAAACAACACACGCTGTCCCCCTGAACTACCCCACCTACCTTTTTACTAGTTGTAGCAAAACACCTTGTCCCCCCTGAGACTACCCACCTACCTACCACTAGTTTAGCAAAACAGCTGCCCCCCGATACTACCCCCCCACCTACCACTAAATTGGGAGAAAAAAAACGCTTCTCCCCGAACACCCCACCCCACCCACCACTATTGGTTTGCAACACACCTGGGCTCCCCCGGGGGAATACGCCAAACCAACCCAAAAACCCAGGGGTAGCAACAAAACCTTCCTTTCCCCCGAGACTTAAACCCCCCCTACCTACCATATGGTAAGCAAACAAAGCTGTCTCCCCCCCGAGACTACCCCACCCCACCTACCATATGGTAAACAAAAACAAAGCTTCCCCCCCCTGGGGGCTACCCCACCCCTACCAACCCCGTTGTAGCAAAAAAATTTTTCCCGTCCCTATGGGGACTACCCCACCTACCTACCCCTTTTTGTAGCAAACACACGCTGTCTCCCTGAGACTACGCCACCTACCTACCACTAGTTGTAGCAACACACGCTGTCTCCCCTGAGACTACGCCACCTACCTACCACTAGTTGTAGCAACACACGCTGTGTCCCCTGAGGGCTACGCCCCTACCTACCCTATTGTAGCAACACACGTTGTCTCCCTGAGACTACGCCACCTACCTACACTAGTTGTTTGCAACACACGCTGTCTCCCCTTAGACTACGCACCTAAACCTACACTAGTTGTAGCAACACACGCTGCCCCCCTGAGACTACGCCACCCTACCTACCACTAGTGGTAGAACATACGCTGCCTCCCCTGAGACTACGCAACCCACCTTCCACTAGTGGTAGCAACACACGCTGCCTCCCCTGAGACTACGCCACCTGCCTACCACTAGTTGTAGCAACACACGCTGCCTCCCCTGAGACTACGCCACCTGCCTACCACTAATTGTAGCAACACACGCTGCCTCCCCTGAGACTACGCCACCTGCCTACCACTAGTTGTAGAAACACACGCTGTCTCCCCCTGAGACTACGCCACCTACCTACCACTAGTTGTAGCAACACACGCTGCCTCCCCTGAGACTACGCCACCTACCTACCACTAGTGGTAGCAACACACGCTGTCTCCCCTGAGACTACGCCACCTACCTACCACTAGTTGTAGCAACACACGCTGTCTCCCCTGAGACTACGCCACCTACCTACCACTAGTTGTAGCAACACACGCTGCCTCCCCTGAGACTACGCCACCTACCTACCACTAGTGGTAGCAACACACGCTGTCTCCCCTGAGACTACCCCACCTACCTACCACTAGTGGTAGCAACACACGCTGTCTCCCCTGAGACTACCCCACCTACCTACCACTAGTGGTAGCAACATACGCTGCTCCCCTGAGACTTTCGCCACCTACCTACCACTAGTTGTAGCAACACACGCTGCCTCCCCTGAGACTACGCCACCTACCTACCACTAGTTGTAGCAACACACGTTGTCTCCCCCTGAGACTACGCCACCTACCTACCACTAGTTGTACAAAACACGATGTCTCCCCCCGAGACTACGCCACGTACCTCCCCCTAGTTGTAGCAACACACGCTGTCTCCCTGAGACTACGCCACCTACCTACCACTAGTTGTAGCAACACACGCTGTCTCCCCTGAGACTACCCCACCTACCTACCACTAGTTGTAGCAACACACGCTGTCTCCCCTGAGACTACCCCACCTACCTACCACTAGTTGTAGCAACACACGCTGTCTCCCCTGATACTACCCCACCTACCTACCACTAGTTGTAGCAACACACGCTGTGTCCCCTGAGACTACCCCACCTACCTACCACTAGTTGTAGCAACACACGCTGTCTGCCCTGATACTACCCCACCTACCTACCACTAGTTGTAGCAACACACGCTATCTCCCCTGATTTCTACCCCACTACCTACCACTAAATTGTAGCAACACACGCTGTCTTCCCCCGAGACTACGCCACCTACCTACCACTAGTGGTAGCAACACACGCTGTCTCCCCTGAGACTACGCCACCTACCTACCACTAGTGGTAGCAACACACGCTGTCTCCCCTGAGACTACGCCACCCTACCTACCACTAGTGGTGCAACACACGCTGTCTCCCCTGAGACTACGCCACCTACCTACCACTAGTTGTAGCAACACACGCTGTCTCCCCTGAGACTACCCCACCTACATACCACTAGTTGTAGCAACACACGCTGTGTCCCCTGAGACTACCCCACCTACCTACCACTAGTTGTAGCAACACACGCTGTCTTCCCCTGGGATACGCCCCCTACCTACCACTAGTTGTAGCAACACACGCTGTCTCCCCCTGAGACTACCCCACATACCTACCACTAGTTGTAGCAACACACGCTGCCTCCCCTGAGACTACGCCACCTACCTACCACTAGTGGTAGCAACACACGCTGTCTCCCCTGAGACTACCCCACCTACCTACCACTAGTGGTAGCAACATACGCTGCCTCCCCTGAGACTACGCCACCTACCTACCACTAGTTGTAGCAACACACGCTGCCTCCCCTGAGACTACGCCACCTACCTACCACTAGTTGTAGCAACACACGTTGTCTCCCCCTGAGACTACGCCACCTACCTACCACTAGTTGTAGCAACACACGCTGTCTCCCCCTGAGACTACGCCACGTACCTACCACTAGTTGTAGCAACACACGCTGTCTCCCCTGAGACTACGCCACCTACCTACCACTAGTTGTAGCAACACACGCTGTCTCCCCTGAGACTACCCCACCTACCTACCACTAGTTGTAGCAACACACGCTGTCCTCCCTGAGGGCTACCCACCTACCTACCACAGTTGTAGCAACACACGCGTCTCCCCTGATACTACCCCACCTACCTACCACTAGTTGTAGCAACCACACGCTGTTCCCCTGAGACTAAACCCACCTACCTACCACTAGTTGTAGCAACACACGCTGTCTGCCCTGATACTACCCCACCTACCTACCACTAGTTGTAGCAACACACGCTATCTCCCCTGATACTACCCCACCTACCTACCACTAGTTGTAGCAACACACGCTGTCTCCCCTGAGACTACCCACCTACCTACCATAGTTTGGGAGCAACACACGCTGTCTCCCCTGAGACTACGCCACCTACCTACCACTAGTGGTAGCAACACACGCTGTCTCCCCTGAGACTACGCCACCTACCTACCACTAGTGGTAGCAACACACGCTGTCTCCCCTGAGACTACGCCACCTACCTACCACTAGTTGTAGCAACACACGCTGTCTCCCCTGAGACTACCCCACCTACCTACCACTAGTTGTAGCAACACACGCTGTGTCCCCTGAGACTACCCCACCTACCTACCACTAGTTGTAGCAACACACGCTGTCTCCCCTGAGACTACGCCACCTACCTACCACTAGTTGTAGCAACACACGCTGTCTCCCCTGAGACTACGCCACCTACCTACCACTAGTTGTAGCAACACACGCTGCCTCCCCTGAGACTACGCCACCTACCTACCACTATGGGAGCACACACGCTGTCTCCCCTGAGACTACGCCACCTACCTTTCCACTAGTTGTAGCAACACACGCTGTCTCCCCCCGAGACTACGCCACCTACCTACCACTAGTTGTAGCAACACACGCTTTCCTCCCTGAGACTACGCCACCTACCTACCATAGTGGTAGCAACACACGCTGTCTCCCCTGAGACTACCCCCCTACCTACCACTAGTGGTAGCAACACACGCTGTCTCCCTGAGACTACCCCACCTACCCACCACAGTGGGAGCAACATACGCTGCCTCCCCTTGAGACTACGCCACCTACCTACCACTAGTTGTAGCAAACACGCTGCCTCCCCTGAGACTACGCCACCTACCTACCACTAGTTGTAGCAACACACTTGTCTCCCCCCGAGACTACGCCACCCACCTACCACTAGTTGTAGCAACACACGCTGTCTCCCCCGAGACTAAGCCACGTACCTACCACTAGTTGTAGCAACACACGCTGTCTCCCCTGAGACTAAAGCCACCTACCTACCACTAGTTGTAGCAAACACACGCTGTCTCCCCTGAGACTTTCCCACCTACCTACCACTAGTTGTAGCAACACACGCTGTCTCCCCTGAGACTTTCCCCCCCTACCTACCACTGTTTAGACAACACACGCTGTCTCCCCTGATACTACCCCACCTACCTACCACTAGTTGTAGCAACACACGCTGTGTCCCCTGAGACTACCCCACCTACCTACCACTAGTTGTAGCAACACACGCGTCCCGCCCGATACTACCCCACCTACCCACCACTAGTTTTAGCAACACACGCTATCTCCCCTGATAAATACCCCACCTACTACCACTAGTTGTAGCAACACACGCTGTCTCCCCTGAGACTACGCCACTACCTACCACTAGTGGTAGCACACACGCTGTCTCCCCTGAGACTCGCCACCTACCTACCACTAGTGGTAGCAACACACGCTGTCTCCCCTGAGACTACGCCACCTACCTACCACTAGTGGTAGCAACACACGCTGTCTCCCCTGAGACTACGCCACCTACCTACCACTAGTTGTAGCAACACAGCTTCTCCCCTGAGACTACCCCACCTACCTACCACTAGTTGTAGCAACACACGCTGTGTCCCCCGAGACTACCCCACCTACCTACCAACTAGTTGTAGCAACACACGCTGTCTCCCCTGAGACTAACGCCACCTACCTACCACTAGTTGTGCAACACACGCTGTCTCCCCTGAGACTAACCCACCTACCTACAATAGTTGTAGCAACACACGCTGTCTCCCTGAGATACCCCCCCACCTACCACTAGTTGTAGCAACACACGCTGTCTCCCCTGAACTACCCACCTACCTAAATTTCCAAATAGTTGTGCAACACACGCCCGTCTCCCCTGAGACTACGCCACCTACCTACCACTAGTTGTAGCAACACACGCTGTCTCCCCTGAGACTACTCCACCTACCTACCACTAATGGTAGCAACACGCGCTGTCTCCCCTGAGACTATCCCACCTACCTACCACTAGTTGTAGCAAAAACACGCTGGGCTCCCCTGAGACTACGCCACCTACCTCCACTAGTTAGCAACACACGCTGTCTCCCCTGAGACTACCCCACCTACCTACCACTAGTTGTAGCAACACACGCTGTGTCCCCTGAGACTACCCCACCTACCTACCACTAGTTGTAGCAACACACGCTGTCTCCCCTGAGACTACGCCACCACCTACCACTAGTTTTTAGCACACACGCTGTCTCCCCTGAACTACCCCACCTACCTACCACTAGTTGTAGCAACACACGCTGCTCCCCTGAGACTACCCCACCTACCTACCACTAGTTGTAGCAACACACGCTGTCTCCCCTGAGACTACCCCACCTACCTAATTACCACTAGTTGTAGCAACACACGCTGTCTCCCCTGAGACTACTCCACCTACCTACCACTAGTTGTAGCAACACACGCTGTCTCCCCTGAGACTACTCCACCTACCTACCACTAATGGTAGCAACACGCGCTGTCTCCCCTGAGACTATCCCACCTACCTACCACTAGTTGTAGCAACACACGCTGTCTCCCCTGAGACTATCCCACCTACCTACCACTAGTTGTAGCAACACACACTGCCTTCCCTGAGACTACCCCACCTACCTACCACTAGTTGTAGCAACACGCACTGTCTCCCCTGAGACTACCCCACCTACCTACCACTAGTTGTAGCAACACGCATTGTCTCCCCTGAGACTACCCCACCTACCTACCACTAGTTGTAGCAACACACACTGCCTTCCCTGAGACTACCCCACCTACCTACCACTAGTTGTAGCAACACACGCTGTCTCCCCTGAGGCTTCCCCACCTACTTACCACTAGTTGTAGCAACACACGTTGCCTCCCCTGAGACTAACCCACCTAATTGCCACTAGTTGTAGCAACAGACACTGCCTTCCCTTAGGACTACTCCACCTACCTACCACTAGTTGGTGCAACACACGCTTCCTCCACTGAGACTACACCACCTAGTTACCACTAGTGGTAGCAACACTCACTACTACCACTGAGACTACTCCACCTACCTACCACTTGTGGTAGCAGCACTCACTACTACCACTGAGACTACCCCATCTACCTGCCACTAATGGTAGCATCACTCACTACTACCACTGAGACTACCCCTCCTACCTGCCACTAATGGTAGCAACACTCACTACTACCACTGAGACTACTACACCTACCTGCCACTAGTGCTAGCAACGCTCACTACTACCACTGAGACTACTACACCTACGTGCAACTAGTGGTAACAACACTCACTATTAAAACTCAGACTACACCATCTACCTGCCACTAATGCCTGCAACACTCACTATTACCATGCACACTACAGCACCTATCTACCACTAGAGGTAGCAACACTCATTACTACCACTGAGACTACACCACCTACCTACGACTAGTGGTAGCAACACTCACTGCTACCACTGAGACTACACCACCTACCTGCCACCAGTGTTTGCAACACTCACTGCTACCACTGAGACTACACCACCTACTTACCTCTAGTGGTAGCAACACTTACTACTACCACTGAGACTACACCACCTACTTACCACTAGTGGTAGCAACACTCATTATTACCACTGAGACTACACCACCTACCTTTCATTAGTAGTAGCAACACTCACCTCTACCACTGAGACTACCTACCTTCCAAGTGAAGCAACACACACATGCTGCCCCCTCCTACCCTAGAGGAAGTAGCAGCAGCAACACATGTTACTACCTCCCTACACAATTCCCCCCACTATTTACCCACCCCGAAAATGAAAGCTCTCCCAAACTAACAAAGGGCAACGGGTAGCCCGGAGCGGTAACCCATTTAACTTCCCTGTGGAGACTCTTACCCCACCCCCCCAAACCCTCCCCAAATAAAAGGTTGAACCCTTCCTCTCAAAAAAAGTTTTATACCTCCAGTGACCGAACAACACACTGCCGAAACTAAACATTAAGAAGTGGGAGGGGAAAAAACCCCTGTATATTGAAAAGCCCCTTTTCCGGAACAAATTTTGAAATTTTCCCCTACACATAAGGCCTTTAGCGACCCCAAAAAAAGGAAAGAAGAAAGTACAAGACGTTAAATCAATCCCCTTGTTTTAGGTGGTCCCCCTATTTTTTTGGAAACTTTTGTTTCGAAAAAATATTTTAAGTGACAATGGGCATATAGTGCCGAGGGGGAATGTTTTAAATTGGGGACACCTTTAAACCCCAGCCGTTCCACTGAAAGGTTTCGGTAGTTCTGTCCCAAGAAACCCTTGTTTTGCGTTCGACAAAATTTTCTTTAAAATTTTACCGACAATTGTTATAAACACTATCCCTTATTCTTTATTTTCTTTTTCCCTCCTTTTTTCCCTTCTCTCTTTCCTTTTTCCTTTTCCCCCCTTTTTTTTTCTCCCCTCTTTTTTTCCCTTGTCTAAAACAATATGAATTAATACAAACCCTTAAAATTCCTAACTGGGTTTTTTACGGGTTTCTAAAACCCCATTCTCCTTTGGGGGAAGAATTTCTGTCCAAACCCCCCTTTTTTCTTCCAGAAAAAAAAAAGGAAAAATCCCAGAAAAAAAAATCAACTTTTTAGGTTTTTTAAAATTTTTCCCCACAATTTTTCGAAACGAAAAGTTTGAAAAAAGGGATGACCCCCTCAAAACTTTAAGGGTGATGGATGTTTTCATCGTCTTAAAGTATCTTCTCTTCAAATCAACTTTTCTTACTCGACTGAAAAGCCTACGGGTTAGGCGAAACTTTTCAAAATAAAGATACCTAACTGTTGCAATGTGCCCTTTCCCTAAAAATCGTGGGTATTTTATACCTTTTTAATGTTCATTCTGTCAACACTGCAAACAAAAGGGGTATCTTGGTACAGCCCATCTACTTCGACAACCCTCTAGTGAGAACGGCTGGGTTTGAGAAGGACCTGCCCCCCCAAATCAACCTACTTCCCCCCCTGGCATATATAGGCCCCAAACGCACTTCAACTTCTATTTTTCAAAAGGGAAAAATCCTTCCCAACTGAGGACTGCCACCTCAAAATTTAAAGGGGTGAGGACTGATTACATCGTCTTAAAATATCTTCTGCTTCTATAAAACTTTTCGACTCGACGAAAAAACCCTACTGTGTGGGCGAAACTTTTCAAAAAAAAGATCCCTTTAACTTTCATAGTGTCTTACTAAAAATCTGTGGGTATTTTATCCCATTTTAATGTTCAACCGGTGAGTAGGAAGCATCAGTGACAAGTGTCTTTCATTCCCTTTCCATCGTCTGCAGTTGAAATTTTTTTTTCTGGAATCAGATAAAAACACGGGCCCAAAAGGAACACCAAGAAGATGCTATTGGCGGGATCGATGGCTCATGCTCCTCGCAAAACAGCATAGTATTCCTTCCTACAAAGAAATCGTAAAAAAAGGGAGGGAATGAGATAATCGTCCCTAAAACCTTTGATCGATGTGGCATCCTCATTTTGAATAGAATGCGCATATGTAAAGGAATAGCTTATTTTCCCTTTGTATATGATAAAGCATGTGGGGCGAAACGTTACAAACCTAAATATTTGTCTATTAGTAGAAATAATTTGCATTTGGTGGGGTTTAAAGATGGGCCCCGCTCTTCCAATGTCTTTTTTTTTCTGATGCCCCTCTAGGAAGATTCTGTGATTCAAAA
This sequence comes from Cherax quadricarinatus, assembly GCF_026875155.1. Taxonomy (NCBI): domain Eukaryota; kingdom Metazoa; phylum Arthropoda; class Malacostraca; order Decapoda; family Parastacidae; genus Cherax; species Cherax quadricarinatus. The sequence goes on from NC_069400.1 coordinate 90,904,200, forward strand.
GGTACCATAAACCAGTACCAGATTTACTCACTATTTTTCTTTTAACACAGGCTGTCTCCCACGAGGCAGTGACCCAAAAAAGTAGAAAAAAAACTATTTTTTTTTTTAAATTTTATAATTTATACAAGAAAAAGGGTTAGTCCCCTTTGCCCCCGGGTTTTTAGTTGCTTTATTACGACACCAGGTTATGGAGGAAAAATTTTTTTTCCATTTCCCCAGGGGAAGAAGGGGAAGTAAAGAAGAACAAAACTATTAAGAAAACAAAAAAACCCCAAATGGGTGGCAATAATTTTATATAAAATTATATTTAATATATTAAAATATATTTAATAAATATATATATATATATATTTATTACAAAACAACCACTCTGAAAGAAAGAGAAATTCCCAAAGCGCTTTGTGACTATCACATAAAAAGGAACTATGAAAAAAAGCACCCAAAGGGAAAGCATATAAGGGGTCTGGTCGGCCCCTCACTATCAATCCCACAACTTTTTTAAACACGTGACGCGCGGCAGCCAACTTGGAAGGCCTTGGGCACAACTACCCCACAAATATTCCCCCCAAAGAAATAAAAAAATTTTAAAAATTATTTTTCCAGTGTATTTTTAAAATTTTCTTCCCAAATTTTTAATTAAAAGGGTCAAATTAAAAAAACCCAAAGGGAAAATTCATATTTTTGTCAAAACTGCTTTTATGAAACAAATTAAATTATTTCCCTGTCACCTGGACTTGCTTGTTTACCTTTCTAATTTTTTAAAACAATTGGATGGTTAAAATCTCTCATGAATAAAAAACTTTAAAATCTTGCCATTCTAATGCAAAATTTTATGTTTTTTTAAATCTTGTTCGAGATTTTTTCCATTTACCGTAATAAACTTATCGAAAATTTTTAAAAGGAACTTATAGACACACCCACAGCTTTTGGGGGAATTTCTTATCAAGTTTTTTTTACTGTATCGAATTTTTAAATAAATTTTAAATTTTAAAAAGTCTTAAAAGAAGAGAAGGGCATTCAACAAGTTTTCATGGAAAAAGGGAGAACCCCAACTATTTTTTTTTTGAATAAGGTGGTTGTCCCTTTTGGGGATTGTAAAAAAGTATTTCTGGCAACTTTAAAAATTTTTATCAATTCCCATTTTTATAAATCTTTTAAAGTTGCCAAGGAAAAATACTTTTTACAATCCAAAAAGGGGACAACCAGCCTATCAAAAAAAAAAAAATGTTGGTTCTCCCTTTAACCATGAAAACTTGGTTGAACCTTCCCTTAAACTTTTAAAATTAAATTGTACAAAAACTCATCGAAAAAAAACTTTTAAAAGAATTCCCCCCAAAAAACAAAGTCCTGAAATTTTCAAAAAAACCCAAAAATTTAAAAACCAATAAATTAAAAAACATATATGCTTAAATACAAGATCCAAAACCTTTTTTATTAAATTTTTAAAACCATCCAAAGATTTAAAAAAAGTTTTAAATTACAAAAACCCCAAACCAAAAAAATTTTTTTTTTTCCAAAAAAAATTTTAAAAATTTTAAATTTTTCCTTTTTTTTTTAAAAGCCATTTAAAAAATTTGGGAAAATTTTAAAAAACCCCAAAAAATTTTTTTAAAATTTCAGGGTAGTGTTTGTGGGGGGTTTGGCCAAGGTTTTCCCCTTTGGCTCCGCCGCACTGTTTTAAAACCGTTTGGATTGTAGGAGGGCCGCCCAGACCCCTTATTAGCTTCCTTGGTGGTTTTTACTTTCATAGTTCCTGAAATGGGATAGTCACGAAAGCGTTGGAATTTCTATTCTTTCAGAGGGGTTGTTTTGCATTTTCTGAAATCCCCTTTTTTTACTGTACTTATTGAAAAATATATATTATATAATATATAAATATATATATATATAATTAAAATTATATATATATATATATATATATTTTTTAAATATAATATAAATAAATATTTATATATATCAAATAAATTATAAATTAAAGGTGAATACGGAAAGGTAAGGTTTATGAGGTAACAAAAAGTTAGGTGAAAAGTTGAATATCAAGGAGGGAGGGGTAGGGGGAGGTGAACGTATTCGATATTTGGGAGGGGTGTCAGCGGAGGGGGTCTATGAAAGATGGGGGAATCTGAATTGATGAGGGAAAAAGGGAGGGTTCACTTAGGGGTCTGTGGAGACAAAGAAAATTTGTCCTTGGAGGCAAAAGAGGGGAATGTAGGAGTATAGTTTACCAACGCCTTATATGGGTTGAAGCGGGGGGATGAATGTTGCAGCGAGGAGAACTGAGTATGGGGATGTCATTCTAGGGCAATGTGTGGTGTGAATATAATGCAGAGAATTTGGTTTGGAATTTTGGAGGAGGGGGGGGGATTACCAAAACTGTTGTCCAAGGGTGAGGAAGGGGTTTTTTGGGGGGTTCGGAAAATGAAGAATGGGGCGAAAAGAAAGCTTCAAGAGTTTTTATCTGTATGGAAGGAAAGGCGGGGTGGGTGGCCTAGGAAAGGGTTGAGGGAGGGGGTAAAGGAGGTTTTGTGTGCGAGGGCTTGGGCTTCCCGCAGGCATGGTGACGTGTTTTGAAAGGAGTGAAAGGAGACAAATGGTTTTTTAATACTTTACGTGCTGTTTGGGGTGTGAGCAAAGAACATTTTGAAGGGATTCGGGAAAAACCCCAGGCCGGACTTGAGCCTGGAGAGGGGAAATACAGTGCCGCCACTCTGAAAGGGGGGGGTGTTAATGTTGCAGTTTAAAAACTGAGTTAAAGCACCCCCCTTGGGAAACAGTGAGGGGGTGAATGATGGGGAAATTTTTCTTTTTCCCACCCTCTTTGGGGGAATTGGGCCGGGGTTTATAAAAAAAAAAAAAAAAAAAAAAATATATATATTTAAAAATAATATATATATATAATATAAAATATAATATTTTTATTTGTATACATTTTATTATGGGGGTTTTAAGAGACTTAGTTTGAACTAAAATTCTCAGATATTATTTTTTGATGCCTTTTTAAAACGAGGAAATTTGTCAGTGTAAATTTTTTGGGGAAAAACCACTGTGATTGTACCTTCTCCAAACATCACTTTATCGAGATCATTTTTTACCCAGGATGACTCAGTATGGAACACATTTGACCCAAATTCGTACGCATTATGATGTCAACGAGATAAATCAGTGATCCAATGAAAATGCTGGCCCACAGTGGCTCCAACTTCATCCCTTTTCCCCCATTGTTTTTTCAAAAACAATAAAAATGCTTTTAAATGAGCTGATGTAGGGGAACAGCTTTAGTTTTCAAAAAAGGGTAGGAATCCTTAACCTAACCCTTTTCAAAACCCCGTTTAAAAAAATAAAGAAAGAGAGAGAGAGAAGAGAGAGAGACAGAGACAGCAGAGAGGAGGATGAGCAAAAAAGAGTCCCAAAAAGGGAGAGATAACAAATAAAGTAACCTCCCCCCAACCCCTCACTACCCCCCCCCAAATTCAATACCACCTTACTACCCCCGCCAGCCCACCCCCACCACCCCGCAACCACCACCCACACCACCACCCCACCCCCCACCCCCCCCCCCCCACCCACCCCCCCACCACCCCACCACCACCCCCACCACCACCCCCAAAACCCCATCACAAACCAAAAACCCTGCCCACCCCTAAATCGGCCCTCCCCAAAAATTTCCCCGACTCTCCCCCCCCCCCAAAAATTTCTTCCTCCCCCCGGCCCCAAACCCGGTGTGTTCGCCTCCCAAAACCGGCAGGGGCCCCCCCACCCCCCCCCACACCCAAACAAAAAAAACTTTTACATACCTCGCAAGTTATACGTTCCAGAGAAATTTTTTGTTTTTATTATTTTTTTTAAATTATTTTTTTTTAATGTGTAGTGTATGTTTAATAGTAAATTTTTAGAAAACTTTAAATATATAGAGTTATAGTAAGAGTATAGTGTGGGAGTTTTTTTGTTTTTTTAGAGTAATAGTAATATACAGTATAGTTTATAGAGTAGTATAAGTAGTAGAGTAGTAGTAGTAGATAGAGTAGTGCGTAATAGTAATAGTCAGTACTAGTAGTAGAAATTAAAGTAGTAATAGTAATGGGAGAAAATATTTGTAATAGTTGCAGTAGTAGTATAATATAAATAGTAGCCGTAAATTTGTAGTAGTAGTAATAGGGGCAATGAAATAGTAGAAGCAAATAGTAACTTGTAGTAGTAGTAGTAGTTAATTATGTTATTTTAAATTTTGCCAAAATTTGTAGTCCGGACGGGTCTCAAACTTCGATGACCCTCCTGCTCCCGAGGGGAGAAAAGGTTTTACAATGATCGACATATGTGTTCAAAAACTTTCTGGGCATTCATCTGGGCTTCATAACGACAGCACCATATTACCCTAACGGGACACTAGCGAGGAGGGGAATGCGTTATACGGGAACGCTTGTCTGGTTCGTGCTCCATGCTTGGGCCCCATCATCTCGGCCTCTTTGGAAGGGGAAAACTCCTGTTGCTGCGGGGTGTTCATAACTTCACCTCCCGAAGAAGTGGTTAGGGGGCCGCTGGAAACGGTGACAGTACTGGGACTCTCCCAGCCTGTCTACCATCATCTTGGCTGTGGGGGAAAAAACCCAAACGAAGCCGTTGGATGGCGGTACACTGCGCTCTGGACCAGTTTTTTATCTATGGTAGGGTTCTCCCTGATCGTGCTCCGGGACCACGTTGGAAGGGGATCACCTAACCCTCCCCCATATTTTATGGCTCTGGGAGCCACTATTGGGCGTCGTAGGGTGATGGGACATAATCCCACATGTGGGGGAGTCTGTTGCTGCCTTGGCGCCGTCTGCTCCCCATTTCCCCAGATGCCGCTGGCTGGGGGCCCAGTTTTAAAGTCGATCGTTTCCCTGAACTTCTAAAGGGGTCATTATGCTCAGGATCGATTGATGAGGTGAACATGCCCGTGGTTGAGGATGGAGAGGGGATTTATTGCAAGGGGAATCAACAGTATACAGGGCCGGGGTCGATGTCGTAGGGGATGTGACAATGCCCGCTGAATCCCACTACTCAGCTTGAAAGGGTCGTGCGTAGTCAGGGAGTCGCCCGCCTTGTGTGTCCATTGTGGTTTTCAGTCCAGCTGTTGCTCTCTTCCGTAGGGTCGACAGAACCACTGTGAAAAAACACTGCCAGTGCCTCCCTCTGCCCGGGGCCCTGCTTGTTCAGCATGATTGCTGAGGGGGTCTTGACTGCAGAGACCGCTTAGAGATGGGTAGTTGCATGATGCAAACTCGGCTGGATCTGCTGGGGCGCCAGGGAGTGGTGAAGGTACCCCCAGCAACAGAAGTCAAAACCTTCTCAAGTATAGGTGTATAGCACAGCTTCCGCCCAGCAGCACAAAACGAACGAATCCAGGATAGTCCCGAGAAGAGTGCGGGATCTTGTGTCATGGTGTCAATATCCGTCTCCTTAGTGGGTACCTTGCGCCGGTGCAGATCAAGGCTACTTGTTTTATTTGCAGCGGCCGATTATGTATCTTACTCGGTTTAGCCATGGAAGCAGCCGGGTCCCTCAGATCTGAGACATACTGAGTTATCCAGATGGGCCCCCAAGCCAGTCTTATCGCCTGTTTTTGGATGAACTCCTCCCTTTCCCTACTTGCGTGAAGAATGACTATCGCCGGTGCAACCGTAGCCAATGACCGAGCCGAATAGGACTTGTATATATACAAGCGAAGTTAACATCTTTGCTTGCCCCTGCACAGTGCGCTCGTCATGGCTCTTTATGGCGTTGAGTCTGAAGTAGAGCACGTGACCTACATACTCGCCTGATTCTGAAAGGTCAGCTTTTTATCAATAATCCACAGTAACAGGGCAAGGACCCTGTCCACTCAAGTTCTATATCCTAATACGTAATCATTCACAGGATCTGTTCCTTAACACAAGATGCAAGAGATATCTCGGCCGAGATCTTGAAGCCTATTCTTGAAACTAGTAGTTACAGCAGAAGTAGAAGCCTTAAAACTAGCAGAAGTAAGTATAATATTGTAGTAAAGAGTACAGCGGCATTAGTATGTAAAGGCAGCAGTAGATAGTTGCAGTAATAGTTGTAGTATGGAAATTTAGGTTTTAATGAGCTTGTCTAATGTGAGATAACACTGGTTTGAAGTGATGGTTGTTGTTGGTGGTAAAGGGCCACTAGACGTCGTTTGTTACACACTCCCCTCGAAGTGTTTCATGATAACTTTACCCAAAATCTGTGTTCCAATTATAACGAACAAAAGGATAAACTACCTCCCACACCTATGAGCGAATAATATTCCCTTAGACATAAAAAGTTTGGAAATAAAACGTTCCATACAGAAAAATGATTGCATCTCATAGACCGACACTGATATTGTGGGCAAATGGAGAATACGGTTCCCGAGCATCCACTGGCTGGCACGCTCTGCTCACTCCGAGTTCCGAGGTTTAATCCTCGCTACGGAGAAACAGTAGGATTGTGTTTCCTTAAGACACCGCTGTCCATTTCAGCTTATCATACAATAGTATCTGGGTTGTGAGTCGACTGGTTGTGGTCGTATCCTGGGACAAAATGCCTAATATGCCCGAAATGCTCGCATAACAAGTGCCTCCTGACAGTAGTAGTCATTTATGTGCAGCTAGCCTGTACACCTAGTAGAAATAATAATAATTAATTATTATTATTATTATATTATATTTATAAAAGGCCCCACCATCCAGAGTAAGTGACCGTCTATACCGATGCCTTAATTATTATAGCATGTGGGAAAGTGGAAACCCGTAAGAACGAGGGGAAGTGCTACCATCACCTGGGAAATTGAAATAATAATCAGAGTTTGATCCGAAAGAAAAGATAGGGGTTAGCTCCAATTACTCAGATCACGATCCTCATTATCTAGGTGCCTCTCCCTTCCTCGTAAGAAACAAAAACTAGAATGCCCGCGTGGCGTGAAAATCAAGGACATGGAAAAACAAGAACATGTGGAAAAAATAGAGACATATGGAAAAATAAGGACAGTGAAAAACAGACATGGACAAAAATAAGGACATGTGAAAAACAAGGATATCGGGTAAACATGGACATAGTAGAAAATCAAGGTAACAAACGTCAGTGCTAAAGTCTCTGACGAGAAAACTACGTAACAGCGCCAAAAAAAATAAATCTGATACGAAACTTGTAAACTCCAGCGAGAGAGAGAGAGAGAGAGAGAGAGAGAAGAGAGAAGAAAGAGAGAGGAGAGTGAGAGAGAGAGAAGAGCGACAAGAGACAAGAGACAGACAGACAACAGACAGACAAAAGGACGAAAGAAGCTTCTGATTTTTGTTGACTATAGGAGGTGCAGTGAATCTGATTGGGAGTTTCATTTGGCAGGAAGTCAACAAGACTGACTCACACCTATTTGGGATTCAGGAATTTTAATCGCTGATCCTTTGTTGTTCTCTCATGAAGGTTTATTACAGTAAACATTTCAATTTTCTCCTCTCATCATCCATCAAAAGTACAAAAAAAAATGCTTCTCTGTGTTTTAAAAAAATGCGAGAGTTGTAGCAATAGACCATCGACACAGATCGACATAATTTCATCATGATTAGATTATAATAAATAAGATATATATATATATAATATATATAATATATTTATATTTATATATATTTATATATAATATTATATTTCTAATCACTTAGTCAAATATACACTAAGATATTAGCTGTTTTAACATAATCATGTACGAACAATACTTTTCAACTGGATTTCAAAGAAATATTATTTTCTTTCCCGGCGAACATTAAAGTTAAAAAAAAAATTGATGATAATGCCTTGTCTATTGTTTGTTTCTTAACAAAGTGGATGTGTAAAACCAAATATTGCCAAAATCCATAATTTTTTTTGGATCATTTATTGGCAGATATCACTCTCATCTTCACCTTCCATGGATTTATATTTATAAGTCTTCCACTGTAAATTTTTTTGCTTTCTTCTCTTCTGTTACTGATTCTCTTTTTACTTGCTCAAAACAATCTATACTTCATATTATTCCGTAATATAATAACACATGAATAATTTCCATTTTAAGTATTTTAATTACACAAGATGGTACGTATGACAAGTGTTTTTGTGATACACTGATGATGTGTACTGGAAGTCCCTGAAACATTTTGTTGACGAATCGTCTCTTAAATTCGTTAATAAATCTACCGTTGGTCATTTTAAGGAAATAATCAGTTTATTTCGAGGTTAACCTTTTAAAAATTATAAAGTGTGTATAAACTAGGAAATGTGTACGAATTTTGGAAAGTTGCTATAAAATAACGTGAAGCATATTTTATATCGTTTAAATATTTTCTCAATATATTAAAAAACAATATAGTTTAAAAAAATATTATTATTGCATATTTAAAAACCGATCTTAAATAAATTCTTGAAACGGAAGCTGCGAGTGTAGACACTGCGAAATGATGCAAATGTGTGAAGAAGACAGACAGGTATCACAGAACTAGAACTACCGACCAATGTTATTGATATCATGTATATTAATGGAAAAGAGAATAGAAGAGTACAAAGCACTAGTGAAAAAATGCGGATTATATAATATCTTTATTAACTACAATACATTACAGGTATACAATCTACTGACATCATGACATACTACTATATAGACAGCCCCTTGTTATGCTGAGTATTTCGGGCAAATTAGTCAGTGTCCCAGGACACCCTCACCGGTCAACTAAACACCCAGGTACCCATTTTTACTGATTGGGAAACATAGACAACAGGTGTAAAGAAAACACGTCCAAGTTCCTACCCTGCGGGGAATCGAGCCCAACCTCGCCGTGTGAAGTGAGCTTCACCACCCAGACTACCAGCACGGTTATCGTGATGTAATCCGGTGACTATGATGAAAGGGACAATTAGTTGGATCCCATCGGTACTAACGATCACGCGCTAACTGTCGTCGAATAACCTCGTCAGGTAAAAGTGGAGAGTAGCACAGAATAAAGGAAGAGGACAACCGGTGATTCAAACAACACGAACGATACTAGTTAGCATGACGAAAGTCCCGAGAGCAGAGTGTCTAGAATGAAAGCTTGATGGAAAATGAATGAAATGATGGGGTATGTAGCCTGGAAAGTGACGAAGGGAGAGCGAAATCCACAACAAGAAGCAGAATAGCACAGACAGAATAATGAGCGCATAGATTTATCTAGAGTTGCAGGCGCACAGTGGAATGAAAAATATAAAAACATTGTCCATGCTGAGAATGATGGAAACGGAACATAAAAAAAAATCAATAAAGTGATCCCCCGTTAACGATATTTTTATTCACTATACCCAGAAGATGTTCAGGTGCCAGTACTTTTCAATTCAATTCAAAGTTTATTCTCTATAAGGATTACAATCTGTGTTTTACAGAAATGTTGGGTTATTGTTTGGTTTTACATTATTGAAAATTTAATTACCAAGAGGTACCACTAGAACCTTAGCATGCTAGGCTATTTCGGCATACTTAGTTTTTATTCTTAATTTGTAAAAATAATACAAATTTATCGGTAAGGTTGTATTATGGTCTAAAGTGACTAAATACTAGTTTATATGATTTTAAGCAATGTGAATGCTTTGTTTTGGCACATATATAGTTTCAGTATTGGATTATCATAAGATGCATTATTGTAAGACTGAGATTAATATTTTTCTTTTAAGGTCAAATGAGTGAGCAGTGTAAGTGTGAACCACCAGGTGGTATTCGTGTAGTTAGTTGACGGTGTATCAGGGAGATAAGATGTTTTCTAATGGTAGTTTTGGAAATTATGAATGTTGTCGCATTTCTAGAGTTCTCAGGTAGGTATTCCAGATTTAGGGGGCTTTGGACATATATTAATTTTGTAAAGTTTAGGTCGGACACGGTATTCGTAGAGATGTTGTTCGGTGTATCCGTGGTGCTTCCCAACTATCATGAAAGCGTTTTCGGTCAATTGAGATTAGGTTTAGGCCCTGTAGATATAGAATTGCACAGTTAAGTAAGTGTGGATTACTGAACTGGGAGTAAAGTTTAGAATCTTTGAAGAGTGGGGGTGTGCTGCCAGGGATGGGAATTATTGATTATTCTTACTGCACTTTTGTTGGTTATGATTGGCTTTAGGTGAGTGCTGCAGTTGATCCCCAGCACAAATAGCATAGGTGAGGTATGGATAATAAGTGAGGTGGGTTTAGTGTGAGAAGCCATTTGCGGCTCTATATCGTATCTTGAGAGGATCCCCACCGTTTTGGATACGTTTTTTGGCGTATGCGGGATATGGGTGCTGAAATTCAGTTGTTGTCCAAGGTATCAGCCTAGGAATTTTCCCCCAATATTTCTGTTAATTATAAAAAAAAATGAAAAGTGTTGTCAATCTTAATGTTAAAAGGTTCATCTCCTGCGCTGCTACCAAAACGTAATATAGTAGTTTAGTCATGTTAACGTAATGTATTGGCTTCATCCATGTCGATATTTTATATCAGCTCCTCCTACACAATGTGTTGGAGGTGGCAAGATTAGGGTGAGAGATTGACATAAGTCGTATCATCATCAAAGAGAATGGGTTTCAGGTTGGATACGTTTGGAAGGTCATTTACGTATATGAGGAAGAGCAGGGACCAAGGACACTTCCCTGCGGAACACCTTATCAAGTGGCCGTGTTGAGATGCTGGTCTTTAAAGTGACTACTGATACCTATTAGTATGTAAGTTGAAATAAGCAAGCGCATGGCCTCATATACCGTAGTGGTCCAATGGTGGAGTAGGATTCATGGTCTACCTGTGTCAAAAGCTTTTCTTAGGTCAATACAAATTCCTAGTGGTATTCCTTATTTCCAATGCTGTGGTATAAGGCAATCTAGCATTTTTATGATTCTGTCTATCATTAGTGCTTTTTAATGTTTCCCTGATCCAAAACTGGCAGCGGTTGAGATTGTTTTGAGCCGTTATAAATAATACAGTCTCTTGTACAACGAGTTTTCTCAAAGATTTTGGATAGCAATGGTAAGTTTAGAATTGGCCTATATTGTTTAAGTCTGTATCACCACCTTTATGTATTGGTGTCACCCTTGCCCATCTTGAGTATTTCGGAAGGGTGCTAGTCTCCTATTGACGTGTAAAAAGTATGAAATAGCCTGCGAAAGGACATGGCCGCTCGCTTGGTACAGTAATGGTGGGACAGAGAACAGAATCCCCCGAGTTAATTTAATGACTATATTGTTCCCAATGACTTCCGTGGGGCTTCAGTGGTCAAGATAAGATGGAATTCAGTGGGGAAAATTACCATCTACGAGTCCCCCGCAATGGGCATTGGTAATTGGGATTTAACTGCGAGATAGATCCTATTTTGAGAAGAAGATCGTTTATCTCTTGTTAGCTGTTCCAGTGGGATGTAGTGGTGTTTCATTCGGTTTAGTTAGGACAATATTCTTGGTTTTTCTCCTCCTGTGTTGTGGTCCCTAGAATCTGATAGAGTGTTTTCTGTCTTTTTTATCTCTCCTCTAGTGGTCTGTGAAGCTACTGAAGTAGTATAGTTGTTGGCTTTTTTTTATTACATTGGTGAGAGCTGATGAATAGTGTTTAAGATATCATTGTGTATTAGCCCTGTCTATAATGCTTTTCATATTTGGGTTTTCTTTCTATGATTTCAGAATGGTTCTGGTTAGGCCATGGCAACCAAGCCGTTTGTTTTGATCTGTTATTGTTTTTATATGGACAATTTTGTTTTTAATAGTCTAAGTAATTTGTTAAGAAGATGTCTGTCCATCCCAAAACCTGCCGGAGAATGCCTGTAGCCAATCCAACAGTCTCTAGGTCAGCATGAACTTCTCTTTACTGAGGCCTTCGACATGGGAGTCTGAAAATGAGACTTGTGTTGTATTCAAGTTGGTGGTTTCACTAAAGTTGTGTCAGAGAAGGCGGTTAGGGTAGTGTCTGTAGTCTTATCTGTGATTATCCCTGATTTAAGGGGGGCTAGTAATATTGGTCCATATGTGGTCAGTATGGTTGCACTTGTCTCTGAGCATGGTTGGTTTAGTTATTGTTGGTATGAAAGTGGTGTTCATATTGTGAGGAATGCATTACAGCTGATCATCTTGTAAGCAAGGTTGATGTTGAAGTCTCTTCCACTAAGAGAAGGTGTGCTTATTCATTTGTCTGTGGTGTATAGTGACTGAATTTCTCACTGAAATTTGGGGATGGTTAGTGAGGTACCGGTAAATGCACCGATTGTTAGAGCGTCTTAAGTTGTTTATAGTAAAATTAGCAAAAAAGTATTCCCCAATCAGACTAACAAGTGGTCTAAACAAGAGATATTGGTTAGAGTAAAAGATTGACATACCACCCCCAACTTGGTTAGGGTTCGCAGTTGTGAATTTGCTGTTGTATCCTGGTGTGAGGGTAGAGACTATTGTGTCCTGCATAAGGCAGTCTCAGAAAGAATAAATTGCAGGAGAAGTGTCTTTAGTGATGCAAGATGTGCTAGGAGTCATCATAGTGTTTTGCTAAGGACCTGATTTGTATTAAAGTACTGATAGACTTTTTGTTTCCCATAAGAAAATATTGTGAATATATTAGTCCATTTCAACCCCCAAAAATACAACTTACAAACCACTTAACATATATACACTTACATAAATTGTCACATTCGTGAGGTAATCCGTTTTATGGCGGGGTCCACTGTATAGGAAGATGAAGCGTAACGACACTTTGGAATGACATAGCATAAAGTAACAAATCTCGCCAAATTTGTATATAGCCAACATCAGAAAGAAGACCCAGGTAATAAAGCAGAAGAAGATGACAGGAGGCCAGTAGAGTCTGATAGGACCAAACATAAGACGTAGGGAGCATTTTCTGAATCAGAACACTGCCAAGAGTCGAAAGAGAAGTCAACCAACGAGTACTGGGGCACCCAGTGGGAAGTGAAATTAAGAAACCACTAATTAAACAATTACCTGGAAACGATGGAAACCATAACCAGTGTTACAAAAAGCGATATCCATAAAGGAATAAGACATCTCCAAAATACTAGAAGGTCCCCCTCTCTAGCCATTCAGTCTGTTTTCTGTTTTGTAACAAGTAGTCAGAGATTATCCTCAAAATTTTGATAAATTTTATAGTGCTTTAGGACTGCAAACTGATAGTATACTAACTAATAAATAAAAATTGTTGGATGTCTAGTGGACAAAATCAAAAGGTAAATGAATTTATATAATTTTAGAGATAAGTTAAGAGCACTTTCTCTTTTATTGCAAAGTGAAATTGGACATTAGTAGTAAGTGCGGAAGGCACATTTCGTAACCGTACACCTTAAAGACCGTCGGTACGTTATCATCAATTATAAAAATAATAATAGCATACTCAAGAGTGAGAATGTTGTGTGTGTGTGTGTGTTGTTTGTTGTGTGTGTTTTGGTGTGTGTGTGTTGTGTGTGTTGTGTGTTGTGTGTGTGTTTGTGTGTGTGTTGTGCGTGTGAGTGTGTCTGTGTACCCCAAGTGCTCGTTATGTCTCACTATGACTCGACGTCGACTTTAGACTTAAAAAGTGACTGCTCACTAGTCCAACAAATAATCTATATTCTCGACCTCAAGTCAAACAAAACAGCTGTGGGTGCAATCATTCGCAAAGAGCCAATAATGTTACAAGCAGCAGCACAGCGTCAGGTACAAGAGAAAAAATAACGACCCTAACGGGGACCATCAGCAGAACCTCCATGAAGTCATAAAACTTCCTTTTTTACTGAATCTTAAAGTTCAGATAACCAAACCCCACTACGAACGGTGCTACATGCCAACACAAAGTAGTCAGTAAGCTTTAGTGGAACCTGGGTTGACTTAGAGTATCATTATGACACTCAACTCAGCAAAACGTCCAAATACTAAGTCTGACAAGTGTGCCTGTAGTAGAGTTCCACAGAGTAACAAAAAGTAATGTTTCACACACCTCCAAAACCAAGCACCTTCCAAAACAGTCTAATGAACAAACAGAGCTGAGAGAATCCCTGGGAGAGATGGAAGAGAAGGTGGTGGTCGACGATGACCACTGTGAGAGAATTTCTCGACTACAGGCCTCACATCAGGTGAGATCACGTGACTCGCCTGTGCTACTCCTACTCCACAACGGTGGCAAGGTTGCAAGGTAAGCCTGACATAAACCACGAGCGTAGTTAGCAAGGCTGTTTGCGACACAAACACCAATCACAACTCTTCAACAGCGCCACAGTGAGAAATAACATGTACATCTACTTACATACAAGTTAATATAATCAAAATTACTAAAAATATCGGCAATATATCATTATAAAAAAAGTAAATAAATACACCATAAACACTGGCCCCTTGCAGGGGCGCAATAACCAGACATAATCTCTCGGTGGGTTCGAGTGAGGGACCACTAGCGGCATCGTCACCAAGTCACTAAAGGGGCCGCTCTGCGGAAATGTTTGGAGACATGTATACCGATAGATTGAAAAAGGACGACAGGTGCACTGAACTACAGGTCAGTGTCCCTGCGTGAATATATGTAAGGTTTTTTGGAGAAATTATCAAAGAGTATTGGAGCACCTGGAAGAAAGCCAGATTCATCAACAATAATGAAGTTTTCGAGATGTAAATCCAGGTCTCACAAATGGCTATAGGGCAATGATAAGGTAATGAAACTTAACCAATACAGAGAGAGAGAAGAGAAAGAGAGAGAGAGAGAGAGACTGACAGACAGACAGAGAGAGAGAGGATGACTCGAGGTATGGAAACACATTCGTACAGCAGCAATGAGTTAAACGAGAAGAAGTCAACGTGTAAATTAAAAGACACAAGTGCAACTAATGTGACATTTTATGGTGGCAACGTTTCGGCTCTCCGGAGCTTTATCAAGCCTGTTACAAACAAATACAGAACAGAGTATTTAATCCAAGTGGGGGCAATACTAGTGAGGTCCCTTTGCAGTTCACTAGTGGGTAGTTAGTATAGTCTATATAGTATACAAAAGTAATACAATAATGGTAGAGCAAATAATTCGTACGATAAAAGATATAAAAGCTATACTTGGGGAACATAAAAATAGTTGGATACTATAAAACTGAAAGAGGCAGTTTTTTTTTCAGTGTCACGTCTCTGTAATGTGCCTTGTGGAGTATAACAGGAAACAAATGTGATGTCAGGTTTACTGGTTTCGGAGATTCTTGCTAAGACTTCGGATATGGTGAAGCTGCCGTTGTTTTGTTTAATTGTAATTCGATACAGCGATTTGCATGCTGATTCGAGGCACTTGCGTCTGCGGAAATTAGTTTCTTTGATCAACAGACGAGATAAAGTCAGTTGATCTAAGAAAAGGCTGGCCCACAGATGGCTCCAACTTCATACTTCATGGTCTCATAACAATAAAAATGCTTTCAAATGAGCTGATTAGGTAACGCTCTTGCTTCCAATAAAGTTAGGAATCCTAAACCTGTAAATAGCTTTCAATAAAACTAGGGATCCTTAACCTTGTCAAACCCCTGTAAAAAAAAAAAAAGAGATGAAAGAGAGAGAAGAAGAGAGAGAGAGAGAGAGAGAGAGAGAGAGAAGAAGAAGAAGAGAGAGAGAGAGAGAGAGAGAGAGAGAGGAGAGAGAGAGCGGAGACCAGAGATCGGAGCCAGGAGAGGGGGGGCGGATATATATCTCAGGACTGAAAGAAGACGTTCAGTACAGGACCTAAACCCCCCACAAAAACGGACAGAAGCTAGAGGAGAAGGCCGGAATAACAGTGGGAAGCGACTAAACTACAGTGGATCAAAAAATACTTAACAGGAGGCAGCAACATTTAACTGTCCATTTTAGAGGTACGGAATGGGCCGAGTTTGATGAGTGATGTTCCTAAGTCATTACTTGGATCAGTACTGTTTCTTGAGTGTGTCAACATGACAAAATAAACAAGTCACAAGTTGTCCTTGTTTACAAATGATGTGAAAATAATTAGGACAATATGATCAAGACTGGATAAGAAAGACTACAAATGTATGAAACAAGCTGCGTGAATTGGTCTACAAGTGGCTCCCAGAATTTTAAAACACAGCAAATTCAAAGTATGCCAGTCGAGAAGACAATAACCACCAGAAACAAATTCCACTTGTGGACAAAGCTCAAGTCTCCCGAAACGCAAATCTCAGGACGAGTCAGGTCCAAGTATTTCTCCTGAGGCACACATCAACAGAATATCCCCTTCAGCAGAAATCAAGGCCTGGAAATGTAAAAGTATTTTATCAGAAACCTCAAGAGGAGTATAACTATACAACACGGAGTAAATCAATTCCTTCTTAATATGCACGCCAGTATGAACCTAAAACTGGTAAAAAGGTAAAGAAGCTGAAAAGTGCTAAGGTTTTGCAAGGAGATTAGTCTCAGAGCGGGAGGGGTTATGAAGCCATGAGAGAGGCTAAGAGCTACACCGAACCACTCTAGAGACAAATAACAAAAGTGACAGGATTACGGACGTACAAAATAGAGATAGGAACTGAAGTATGTTTGAGAGACGAGCATTAGTAATCTGAGGTCACAGCTGGTAGTTTAATAAAAACATACATGATCAAAAAGGGATGTTAGGAAATGCTTCATTAGTTTTGGTAATGTTGGGAAGTAGAATGAACCTAGACAGCAAAAGGTAGATGCAGAATCAATATATAGCTTTTAAGAATAGAATGAACAGAGCTCAACGCAGCCATGAAGTATTAGACCACATTAGCACCAGCGGAGAGGCGGGCCAGAGACGAAACATCAACCCCTCACCATAATTAACGATAAAATTAGTGAAACACACCACAACACTCACACACACACAAACACACACACACACTAGCGGCCAGAGAAGAGGCGGGGCCAGAGCTATGACTCTACCTCCTGCAACCACAACTTGTTAGAACACATACACGCACGCACATTTTCATGACTCGCCAGAAAGTCTTCGACAGAGTTTTCTCACAAAGGATAAATGAAAAAGCTAGAGGCTTATGCACACATAACAGGAAAGCAAATTGCAATGGATCAGAATATTGACGAGGTCAACAACGAGTCATGGTACGTGACGAGGTATCAAGCGGGGTTTCCACAGGGCGTGTCCTAGATCTGCTTGTTTTTCGGAAATGTAATGACAAATCGGAGGATAGAATCAAAATGTCCAGGTTTTGCAATGATGTGAATTTTAATGAGGAAAGAATCGGATAAGAATCTGGCAGACTAACAAAAGACCGGGACAGCTAACAGCCTGGTCTATAACTGGCTCCTTGAATTTAATCCCACCAAATGCAAAGTCAAGAAGGATCGGGAAGGCAAAGAGACTACAGACAGATATAGGTACGAGCCAAGAATGCAACTCTCACTCAAGAAAAAAGATCAGGTGTGAGTACAATACACAAGAACATCCCTGAGGCTTCATCGGCTAATTAATCTAAACATACCGCAGCATATGCGCGGCCTGGCAAACCTAAGAATAGCGATTCGATACCTCAGTATTTTGGAACGTTCAAAACTCTATACACCAATGTACGTCAGGGGAGCCCAAAATTGAATATGTAAGCACCAGTTTTTGGAATCCCAAACCTGTCAAGCACGTCAAAAATTAGAGAAAGTGCAAAGGTTTCAACTGATGACTAGTCCCAGACTAAGGGGATTGCCTAAGAAATAGATAGGGAAATCGGTCTGACAACACTGGAGACAGGATGGGTAAGGGAACCTGATAACGACATATAAAATACGCGAGATTGGCAAGGTGGACAAAGACAGGAGGTTCCAAGATGGGGACAGTCAGAACAAGGGTCACAATTGAAGTTAAGACTCCAATAAGTTAAAGGGATGTTAGGAAGTATTTGCCTTCACCATAGAGTTTGTCAGAAGTGGAAAAGCCTGAGAAAGTGACGTAGTGGAGGCAGGAACCATACAATATTTTTAAAGACAGGTATGATAAAAAGCCACATGTACAGAAGAGAGAAACCCAGTAGTAAACAGAGAAGAGCGAAGCCAGAGCTATGAATCGAACCTGAAACCAAACCATAAAAAAAATAGTGAACACCACACACACACAACAAACCCACACACACACACATCACACACACACACACACACACTCACACCCCCACACACACACATATTCATAAGGAGTCAGAAACTGTTAGTTTCCTTACTACTTCTCCGGTGTGTTTGCTTGCTTCCCAGTTGCTTGGGCTTCACAACAGCTAATCCGTTTATTGCTGCATGTCCACTTTGCAGAACAGATGAAACGTTTTTAAAACGCGAGCATTTAGCTTTTTCTACATCAATGTGGCTTCAACGGGATGACGGGGGGAGATGATGTTTTGATCTGGTGAAGGGCTCATGATCCAAAATGTGCTATCCACATCTCTTCACTTACCTGGATCAACCGATTAACTTTATACATGACGTTGTAAATACACTTAATAACTTTAATATAGAGTATTATTATTATTAGTATAATTATTTTATTATAATTATTATTATTATTATTATTGCTGTTGTTGTTGTTTTTAATTTATTACTATTAAATAAACTACAACTACTACTACTACTACTACTACTATCCTACACTACTACTTGCTGCTGCTGCTGCTGCTGCTGCTGGCGCTCTGCTCTGCTGCGGCTGCTGCTGCTCTGCTGCTGCTGCGCTAACAAA
Source organism: Cherax quadricarinatus (assembly GCF_026875155.1). Taxonomy (NCBI): domain Eukaryota; kingdom Metazoa; phylum Arthropoda; class Malacostraca; order Decapoda; family Parastacidae; genus Cherax; species Cherax quadricarinatus. The sequence continues at coordinate 90,922,863 of NC_069400.1, forward strand.
TACAACAACACCCCGTGGCCCTGGTGCTAAGCTCCCGCTTCACGCACGGAGGGCCCGGGTCGATTCCCCGGGTGGATACAGTTCGGACCATTCCTACAACCGTGTCCTGTTTCCACCTAACACAAATAGTTTCCTGGTGTTAGTCCGACTGGTGTGGGTCGCTCCTGGGTCAAATTAAGACCACAATGGAAATAAGTTAGACAGTCCTCGATGACGCACTTGACTTTCTTGGTTTTCCTTGTCTAACCCTCCGGTTACAAATCCGAACGAAATCCGTATCTAATCTTATCTTACCTACTATATAATACACTACTGCTATTAATAATAATAACATAATCCGAAATATCTATGCACGAAGTGTCTAAGCCACTGATTATTAATAAACATTTTTGAATACTTAGTTCCCCACTCAAAGAGATATTAATCATGTCATTTCCCTTCCCCCAAGCAGGTTTGAATCTAGACGTCACTGAATACAATTGAGGGGAGGGCTATTAAACAGTAATGTCACAGAATATAGAAACATGATCATCAGAATGGTGGGGTTCGATTGCAGGTGCATTACATATCGCTCCTGAGTATGTCAGCGTCGGCTGTAAACCGGGACGGTCCCTTTGTAATGGTGACCTAGTAGATGAGTACAGGGTATAAGTGTTTTACTTGCTATTTAGCGTTAGAACGACGTAGTAATTAGGTCTACTGGTGGGGAGTAGAGGTACGTAGTTTTATCCTTAAGATAGTGGACACACAGGCTAGTATTATCTTATATTAATGAAATACAGCCAGACAGTGTTATCTTAGAAATGGACAGTAATGTTACAATCATATATTTTTTTCGTATTACAACACAGTTTAAGTAATGTTCCTTCATTATTAAACTAAATACAGGATAGACGGTAGATGCTTTACCTATAAAGAGCCGATGGAGTATAAATGCCGTGAGGTAACTGTTATCGCATAACAAGAGACCACGTGATATATTCAATTCTGTTGAATGATTCATTATCTCCGTTCATTCCTCCTGATTGTCCTCACTGCATGACCACGTCAGCACTACGCTTGACAAACGACTGACCATGGGGCAACTATGCTCGCAGTGACAGGATTCAATACTCAGAGCAACCAACGCCACAGAGACGTAAAAATATTAACTAATTGCCGTCGCTGTTGGGGGAATTAGGTGGAACCGTGTAGCGGAGATATGAGATTTTCTTTGTATTAAGTAAATTCAGTGATAACTATTTTATTAGGCTGAAATCCCTCCTTTGCAGGCGGCGACAAAATCATATGAATTTTTAAACGTTAGAGGAAGCTAGTGGACGAGAAGAGAGAAGAGAAGAGAGAGAAAAGAGAGAGAGAGAATGAGAGAGAGAGAGAGCAGAGAGAGAGAAGCGACTGAAGAGAGAGAGAGAAGAGAGAAAGAGAAAGAGAGAGAGAAGAAAGAGAGAGAGAGAGAGAGCGATGGAGTTTGGTGTATTGTGGGTGTGGAGTGGTGGGGAAAGTGTGTGGTGGTGTGTAGGTGGGGGGTTTGGAGGGAACACATAAGGGGGAAGAGCAATCGCGTGGGCACAAGTATAACAATTCACGACAAACTATATGATTGCCAGCTGTAGGTACACTGGGTGGCAGCCAAGGTTCCTTCACGTTTACTTAGTAATGGTAGCGTCTCCCATTTTCTTTATCACTCTCCGCCACCCCTCTATCTACTCGATATTTCATTCTATTTCTGAAGAATTATTTTCTTGCGTACTTTGTGCACTGTTTCTTTATTAATTAAACTGTTTAGATTTTCTTGCACACTGTTGGTGACGCAAACAGTATTTTCCTTCAAAATATTTTCTCGTTCATAAATGTATTTACTTTTTTGTATGTCTATCAGGGAAATTTCCAATCTTTCAGTATTTCTTCTGTTGATATTTCTACTCTGTGACTTTGGTGACTAACTTTCCTACAGTGGGAATATTTGTTACATACATACATCAACCTACCATCTATGTTTGTTACATACATACATCAACCTACCATCTATGTTTGTTACATACATACATCAACCTACCATCTATGTTTGGTACAACCATACATCACCCTACATCTATGTTTTGTTACAACATACATCAACCTACCTCTATGTTTGTTACTACATACTTATACCTTACCATCTATGATTGTTACATACATAATCACCTACCAATCTTGTTGTTACATACTTACATCAACCTACCATCTATGTTTGTTTACCTAAATTCATCCAACCGACCATCTATTGTTACTTACATACACAACCTACCATCTATGTTTGTTACATACATACATCAACCTACCATCTATGTTTGTTACATACATACATCAACCTACCATCTATGTTTGTTACATACATACATCAACCTACCATCTATGTTTGTTACATACATACATCAACCTACCATCTATATTTGTTACATCACACATCAACCTACCATCTATATTTGTTACATCCACACATCAACCTACCATCTATATTTGTTACATCACACATCAACCTACCATCTATATTTGTTACATCACACATCAACCTACCAAAGCTAATTGGTTACAGCACACATCAACCTACTCTATATTTTTACATCCATACATCAACCTACAACATCTATATTGTTACATCACACATCAACCTACATCTATATTTTACATCACACATCAACCTACCATCTATATTTGTTACATCCACACATCAACCTACCATCTATATTTGTTACATCACACATCAACCTACCATCTATATTTGTTACACCACACATCAACCTACCATTCTATAATTTTGTATACATTACACTTCAACCTACTATCTATATAGTTACATCACACATCAACCTACCATCTATATTTGTTACATCACACATCAACCTACCATCTATATTTGTTACATCACACATCAGTGGTCAGTACGCTGAGGTCAGTGGTCAAGTGCGGTCATACCTGCCAAGCTCTTGGGAGTTAGCGTGGGCTGTTACCAAGCACCATGGCTTGTTGTAGTGTTTTAGAATCTCAGGTTCATGTGTTGAAGAAGGAGATTCTACTTCTTCAGGAGGAAAATAGGAAGCTGAAGCTTCGTATAGATGAGTTTGGGAGCGAGTGTGAGGAGGATTTAGCTGGTAAGGTAGGAATGGTCACCAGCAGTGACAGTGCAGCAGCTTTAAGTGGCAAGTGGTTCACAGTTCAGGAAGAAGGAAGATGAGGAGAGTTAATAGAGAAGATGTGAAGGTAGGAAATCGATTCTCTGTTCTCCAAGAAGAGTGTACTTCAGTGGTTAGTGAGGTTGAAGGTACAACTGTTTCCCTGCTAATCAAGGTAAGATATATGGACCGTGCATTTTGTAACAGAGACAGAAAGTTCAGACAGAGAGTATCTTCCTGGAGCTGGTGTTGGTGACATAGTCAGCAGGTTGGATAATATTATGGCAGGTAATGGGAACAAGCCCATTATCTGTCTTAGTGCTGGGGGTAATGACATTGGGAAGGGCAGGAGAGAGGAGCTGCTGGATAAGTACAGGTCAGCCATAGAAGTAGTTAGGTCTAAGGGAGGGATCCCAGTCATATGTAGCATCTTGCCTAGAAAGGGAGTGGGCAATGAATGGATGTCTAGGGCTATTGGTATAAATCGCTGGCTAGACAGGTACTGCAAGGAACTTGCAATCCCATTCATTGATAACTGGGACCTTTTCTTTGGTAAATGTGATATGTATGCAAGGGATGGGGTTCATCTCTCTGGGGATGGAGTGGTTGCATTAGCCAATTCAATTGAGAGGGTAATTGATGAGTTGTCTAGAAATTTAAACTGATAGATTATAGGGGTATGGGTGTTTGTGGGAAACAATCAGGCTGCAGCATTAGGGTTAAAAACAGCAGTTATTACCGGGATACCTCAGGAATATGTTTAAAAGACATTATTCAAAATAAAGTTGCTAGTAATGGCAAATCAATTGATCAACAAACAAAGAGAGATGGTAGAGGGCAGCGAGTGACTAGCTCCCTAAAGGTTTACTATACAAATAGTAGGAGTCTAAGAAATAAGATAGATGAGATAAAATTACTTGCAAGTGTAGGTAATATAGATATTATTGGTATAACAGAGACCTTGTTCAACCTGAAAGATAGAGAAATGCCTTCTGAATGCAACATACAGGGTTATAAACTATTTAACATGATAGGGCCAACAGGAAGGGTGGTGGTGTGGCGATGTATGTCAGAGAAAATTTAAATTGTTGTCTTAGACATGATATAAGATTAGAAACATCGAACACAGAATCGGTTTGGCTACAGTTTCTCTAGGGACGTGACAAATTAATTTTGGGTGTGATTTATAGGCCCCCAAACCTTGATAGGGAACGCAGTAAGCTGTTATGGGAAGAAATTCATAAGGCATCTAGATATGAAAATGTTGTGATAATGGGAGATTTTAACTTTAGACAAATTGATTGGAACAATATGACAGGAAATCTTGAGTCTAGTGACTTTCTTGATACGGTTCAGGATTGCTTTTTAGAACAGGTTGTGACAGAACCAACTAGAGGAAACAATCTGCTTGACTTGGTTCTTGCCAACAAAGATTCACTAATTAATAATCTTGAGGTTAATGATGAGCTTGGGGAAAGTGATCACAAATCACTTAGTTTCAATATATCATGGAATTACCCAGATAACTGCAATCAAATCTCTGTCCCAGATTTTCGCTTGGCCGACTTCATGGGACTGAAAAAATTACTTGGGTGGGCTAAATTGGGATGTCCTGACTATGGGTCAGGTAGGTGATCTTGGTTGCCAATATGACGTTCTTCAGAGCATAGTTCTAGCTGCCCAGACAACTTTTGTTCCGAGTAGGGAAATTAGATCAAACAAAAATGATCCCAAATGGATGAACAATAGATTAAAACATCTCATTGGTCAAAAGAGATGCATATATAGGCGTATCAAAAGAGGGGATGGACAGTTAAGAAATCAATATATTCAATTAAAGAGAGAAATAAAAAAAGGAATAAGAAAAGCAAAAAGGGATTATGAGGCTAAGGTCGCAAGGGATTCAAAGACTAACCCAAAAGGGTTCTTTCAGGTATACAGAAGTAAGATTAGGGACAATATTGGCCCACTTAAGAGTAACTCTGGTCAGATCACTGACAGTGATAAGGATATGTGTGAAATACTAAATACCTACTTCCTCTCAGTTTTCACCCAGGAAAATACTAGCGAGTTTCCTGAAATAATAGATTATGCAGAAAAGGATGATAATAAACTATGTACGATAGCGGTAACTAGTGACATGGTCCTAAGACAAATAGAGAAACTAAAACCTAACAAATCCCCAGGTCCTGATGAACTGTTTGCAAGGGTGTTAAAGAAACGTAAAGAGGAACTTAGCATACCTTTGGCTAATCTTTTTAACATATCACTACAAACTGGCATAGTGCCTGATAAGTGAAAAATGGCAAATGTAATACCTATTTACAAGGCAGGTGACAGGTCCTTGGCTTCGAACTATAGACCAATAAGCCTTACCTCCATAGTGGGAAAATTTATGGAATCAATAATTGCCGAAGCAATTCGTAGCCATCTTGACAGGCACAGATTGATTAATGATTCTCAACACGGTTTTACAAAGGGGCGTTCCTGTCTTACGAATTTACTAACTTTTTTTACTAAGGTGTTTGAGGAGGTAGATCATGGTAATGAATATGATATTGTGTATATGGACTTCAGTAAGGCTTTCGATAGAGTTCCACACCAGAGGCTATTGAGGAAACTTAGGGCACACGGAATAGGAGGAGAAATTTTTTCCTAGGTAGAGGCATGGCTGACAAATAGACAGCAGAGAGTTTGCATAAATGGAGGGGAAATCAGAATGGGGGCACATCACAAGCGGTGTTCCTCAGGGGTCAGTGTTGGGCCCGTTTGGGGTGTAAATAGTGTGCTGAAAATATCTAGCCTAGAACCAGGACTCGCACAATGGTTTTAAGTTTGGAAAAATTCAGATTCAGGAGGGATATAGGAAAGTACTGGTTGTAATAGAGTTGTGGATGAGTGGAACAAAACTCCCAATACAGTTATAGAGGCCTGAAAGTTGGTACTTTAAAAATAGTTGGATAAATACATGAGTAGATGTGGGTGGGTGTGAGTTGGACTGAAGCTTGTGCTAACAGGTCGGTTGCCGTGTTCCTCCCTTAAGTCAATGTGACCTGACCTGACTAGGTTGGGTGCATTGGCTTAAGCCGGTAGGGACTTGGACCTGCCTCGCATGGGCCAGTAGGCCTTCTGCAGTGTTCCTTCGTTCTTCTTATGTTCTTATGTTCAATTTACAAAAACGACATAGATGAGGGAATAAATAGCGACATAAGCAAATCGCTGATGACACCAAAATAGGCCGTCCAATTCATTCTAATGAGGACATTAGAGCACTCCAGGATGATTTGAATAGACTGATGCAATGGTCGGAGAAGTGGCAGATGCAGTTTAATATTGACAAATGCAAAGTTCTAAATGTTGGACAGTTAAATAACCACATATAACTAAATAATGTAGATCTTAATACTACCGATTGCGAAAAGGATTTAGGAGTTCTGGTTAGCAGTAATCTAAAACCAAGACAACAGTGCATTAGTGTTCGCAATAAAGATAACAGAATTCTTGGCTTCATATCTAGAAGTATAAATAATAGAAGTCCTCAGGTTGTTCTTCAACTCTATATATCCTTGGTTAGGCCTCATTTAGACTATGCTGCTCAGTTCTGGTCACCGTATTACAGAATGGATATAAATGCTCTGGAAAACGTACAAAGGAGGATGACAAAGATGATCCCATGTATCAGAAATCTTCCCTATGAGGATAGACTGAGGGCCCTGAATCTGCACTCTCTAGAAAGGCGTAGAATTAGGGGAAATATGATCGAGGTGTATAAATGGAAAACAGGAATAAATAAAGGGGATGTAAATAGTGTGCTGAAAATTTCCAGCCTAGACAGGACTCGCAGCAATGGTTTCAATTTGGAAAAATTCAGATTCAGGAAGGATATAGGAAAGTACTGGTTTGGTAATAGAGTTGTGGATGAGTGGAACAAGCTCCTGAGTACAGTTATTGAGGCTAAAACGTTGTGTAGTTTAAAAAATAGGTTAGATAAATACATGAGTGGGTGTGAGTTGGACCTGACTAGCTTTGCTGCTGGGTCTGGTACAGCGCTCCATCCTTGAGTGGGGATGACCAGACTGGGTGGGTCATTGGGATAATCCGGGGGGTGGGTCATTGGTCTAATCCGGGGGGGGGGACATGGACCTGCTCCGCGTGGGTCAGTAGGCCTGTCGCAGTGTTCCTTTTTTCTTATGTTCTTATGTTCTATATTTGTTACATACATAGGAGGCCTGGTCACAGACCGGGCCGCGGGGGCGTTGACCCCCGGAACTCTCTCCAGGTAAACTCCAGGTATACATCAACCTACCGTCGATCAGTATTTAGAAGAACAAAAAAGTCACAATACCGTGACTGGAACAATACACAAATAACCAACACACACAAGAGAGGAGCTTATGACGACGTTTCGGTCCGACTTGGATCATTTACAAAGTCACACAAGCAGAAAAGAGTGAGGCAGCTAATATATAAAAGCGAGCGGAACAAGGATGGGAAGAAGAGAAGGAGAAGAGGAAGTAGTGGTAGTAATAAGGAAGGTAGTGGAAGAAGTAGTAGAAGAAAGAGTGATAGAAAGTAGGGAGAATAGTTAGTGGTACAAGAGAGAAAGAGAAGTGAAGAATGAAGGGAGGCAATAGTAAAGATAGAAGCAATAGCAGAGGAATGGAGGAGAAGGAAAGACCAGAACTCTCCTGACTTAAACTGATCCTTTCTTCTCCTCCTCTCCGTACCTCTTCTCCTTTCCTATTCTTCCCCTTTCTTTTGTTTTCCTTTCTTCTGCCCAAGTGTGTTCTGTATGTCAGTACCCCCCCCCACACCGACCCCACCTCTTCTTCGCAAGCTAAAGCTTTTTTGCTTTTTTTATTGTTTTTTTTGCAACAATTTCCCACTAAGGTTTGATAACCCAAAGAAAGAAACACTCATCATCGTTTATTCAGTTGCTGTCTTGCAAGAAGTGCACGAATATTACAATTCAAATGACCTTCGTAACTACAGCATCTCCGCCCATCCTATAAATAAAAATTATAATGAGGTCAATGTAATAAGTGTATGTCAATATAAAAAAATATACAATAAGTTAAAATAACCCCTAAGATGAGACAAGCATCTTGCAAAGAGATAGAACACTCCGTTCAATCCTCTCCTCCCTTTTACTAATTCACATCTGAATGAGCTTCAGAAGAGGCCAAGATTCTCTTTATGCTCTTTGATATTCTTAATGTTCTTCTTCAGAGACTCTGATACCAGAGTGCCATCATCAGATGAACTCTCTGAAGACTCACTGTAGGAAGAAACAAGATGAAAAATTGATGGACGAGGATGTTTCACTGTTAGATAACATCACGGGATCGATTTCATTCTCGCCGAAGATAAGCTTTGAGGCGTTACTAGAAGAATGTTGGATGAACGGATAGAGGGAAGATTATTATTATTATAATCAAAAAAGAAGCGCTAAGCGATAGAGGGAAGAAAAACTGAGATAAATAGCGCCATGGACATACCTGACAAGACTGAACCAAACTGAACTACAGTTACATTGCAGCTGACTGTTATCACTGTTGTTGTGACAACAAGATGAACAAGGCCTCTCACAACAGCAAAATGCCTAATTCTTCATGAACACTGGTAGCATCGCTAGCCAGAGTAACTATTACAACCCAGGAATAAAAGGCCTGTTATCATGGGTGTAAAGGGGAGCAAGGAGCAGAACAAACACAGCTGAATGACTTTGAATTATATTTTCTTTCACCAAGTGCGATTATAAGTATTTACAAGTATGTACACTATATACAGTTGGAAATATATATGTACAACACGGTAAATCAAGAGGCAAAGATACAGCCTGGAGACAGAATGGACAACCGTGTTCAACCAGCAGCTGGTGAAAATGACAAGGGTGAGAATGTGAGCAGTATCCACGTCACCTTCACAATTGCCAGATTCACAATATGATTGGCTGAACCAAGGAACTGATCTGACGATGGGGCCACGATCGTCCGACCCTTAGTTACCTGGTTCGCTGGCTGGGGAGGTAGCCTTTTATGAGTGTGTTCACATGCTCCGAATAAGGGTACATACTCTTTGCTTGCAACAGTAACCCTGGCTAATCGTTTTAGTTTGGAGAAACTGGAGATTTACAACATCTTCAAAAGAGGGATTTATAATGAATTTGGTGTGCTGTGGTGTTAATACTATGAAACCGACCGGTGATCCACGAGAGAACGTCAGTTTAATACACTTGTAAACCTTAGATTTGTTTATTATTATTTTCTTGTGAGGTTGTTACTGGGATCACTGTTATTGCTTGACGACCTGGTTGTTGAAGAACAACGGCTGTGGTAGCGTGTATAAGACACTGTGGCTGTTGAAAAGCCGTGAATGTGAGTACTGTAGGGCTGCGGCTTCGGAGGCGTCTGTGAGGAACAACGTTATTCCTGCAAGCAATTATTCTGCCCATTCCTGTAGGTTTTCCCTTCTTAATTCCAGTGAGCTTTTCGTTTACCCATTTTAGGTATTTCAAATGAGCTTGTGTTTATGCTCCTCCAGCTGGTGTTTTCTCTCGCGGGGGAGAAGACGGACGCGGTCTTCGATTCGGGGAAATTAATTTATGATCATGATGAATGGTGCTGTAATCGCTGTTGTTTATAGACTTTTATTAGGAGTCTTTCCCCTGAAGGTAGTCCCCTTATACCGGTGAAGAGCTCTTGATTCAAGGAGCTACAAATATCCTAACTTCCTTGGATTGAGCCGGGTTTAGAGCCTTCACATGATTTATAATAATAATAATAATATAGATAATAATAATAATAATAATAATAATAATAATAATAATAATAATAATAGAAATAATAAAAATAGCAATAATAATAATAATAACAAGTGTCATCTACTTTTCAAGTCGTTGCCTCTTCAACCTACGAAATTAAACTTAGCTATCATAGATATAATTATTTAAATAAGGTTTCAGAATGTAACGCTCTGCTTAACTTACAGAATTTATTCACCTGATGTGTTAATGTGTACCTCATCCCGTATACTTCATCCTCCCTGATGGAGCTTTATTGCATAATCTTCCTGGATAAACATAATATAATATGAACATGAATATTGGTATGTACAAAGTTGATAATGTATTAAACAAGCTACACAGGTTCTTCCAAACACGTGGAGGAAGCCAGGCTCTCTCCCAGTGCCAGTAACTACCAGTCGCAGGCACTGGTGCTGCGTGCCATCCACATTACTCGCTATTATAGGGTAGTTCCTTGATGCTTGCGAAGACCTACAACACACTCCTTCTGGAGTGCTGAATACAGCTATGTTTGACGATGACTGAGACACTTGTGCAACACTTGGGTATCTTTATTGTGGAAACCTTACGCCAGCCAGTGGCTTCTTCAGTCCAGTGCAGAGAAAGGTGGATGAGGAGGAGTTTAAGGTGATCAGTCCCTCAACCTGGAGTCGATGTGATTAGTCCATCAGTCTTGAAAATATTGATAACTGATCTAACTTTCCAAGACTGATGGACTGATCACATCGACTCCAGGCTGAGGGACTGATCACCTCAAACTCCTCCTCATCCACCTTTCTCTGCATTGGACTGAAGAAGCCACTGGCTGGCGAAACATTTCCACAATAAAGATACCCAAGTGTTGCACAAGTGTGAGATTCATCTTTCTGTCGGGTCTCTGAATCCTTTATCTGCCCAGGTAAATTTAACACCCTCACCGTAAGTATTTACTTACGTAAATATTTATTTCCAGTGAGGGTTTTCCTGGAACAAACTGTTTCTAAATTATTTTAAGTGGCAAACTGCTTTCTACTGGCCAAGTCCGAGGTATGTTTACAACGTTACTGAATGTTGTATAACATGGAAGAGAGACCAAACAAAGCCCCGAAGAAATGCTGGAGAAGCCTTTCTTATTTCGGGAAACAGCCCGCATACCTACTTTTTGGAAGGTC
>NC_069400.1:90934470-90962726 GCF_026875155.1 Cherax quadricarinatus
AGGAAGTGGGAAGCGTTTCTGGGATATTTTTCGATTTGACTTCTAAAGTAAATCACTGGGCGCCAAGTGCCATCCTTTTAGGTACTAGGATCAAGGGCGCGATTCCAAGGTAAATTGCTAGGTGCAATAACTCCATCATCAAGCATTTGATTGATCAATTCTTCTGTGACAGCAACTTGTGAATGAGGCTTCTGTACGCGGGTATATAGATAGGTCTAGTACCAGGTTCAAGTGGAATACGATGGGACAATAAGTTCATTTTTACCCATCTTCTCACTGGTAAGGCAATGGCTTTACGATGTTTGTTCAACAGTCAAAAACGTTGACTTCATCTGGGAAGTCAGTGGGAGTATGTCTTTCTCCTAAAAACTGGTGGAACAGATTGATCCAGTGAAGTGGATTAGGTCTCCCGGTAAAGAAATAGCACCGACCCATGGTCAGGTGACAACTCATCCTCTACCTGAACGGGGTAAGGATAGTGAACAAGGTCAAAAAAAAATTGGTATTTGCTCTGAGACGAACACTGTGACCAGAAGTGTTAGCTAGGAAGAAATGGATCTTACTATCTCTTACAACATGAAAGGATGGTTCAACAAATAGCCCTTTTTATTTTGCAGGAATCACTGTCAACTAGGATGTTATCACCTTTCTGGAACACTAGGAACAACAACAGACACTCTAGTGAGGGCACTAGTGCGACAGAAACATCTTTCTGCAGCGGCATGTGACATCAAAAAGAGATGGCATTACTAGTTGCAAGTAATTGTTTTTCGCCCAAGGCGTCCCCTGTGGAGAAATTACTACTTGAACTAGCAGACATTGCAGGGATAGGCTCAGCATCGCATCGCTATTGGGCCGTGGGGAAAGTGCTGCGCAGTAGCTCCTGATTGAGTTGGCTTTTGCGCAGTGTTGCGTTGTATTGGCTCTGTGAAAAACCTGTTTGCACGCTCTCTAGAATTGAAGCAAACATGCCCTCCATCGAGCAATTTTCCCAAACGCTTAAGGAAGAATTGAGGTTGGCAAATATGGAAATTCGGCGACTGACCGGGGGAAACAAAAAGATTCAGAGTAGTCCTCCTGTTTTGAGTCCTCAGGTCAAGAAGGGAAACTGGTCGGGTGGCTGGACAGCGGGGAAAAGAAGTTGACGATCAAGAAGACGAATGGAAAGGTAGAAACGAGGGAAGAAGAAAGAGACTGCCGTGGAAACTGTTGTGGAAACATCTAATACATTCTCAGTGCTACCGACGAATGTGAGTCGAATACTGGGAACGTCATGACGAAAGACTTTAAAGGAAGGTACGAATATTGTTGTTGTTGGGGATAGCCAATTTTGGTATATGGATAGGGCGTTCTGCTTGAAGGGGACAGGAGTAGGAGACAGAGAGTTTGCTTTCCTGGGGCTGGGATGGAGGAATTTGTTACCCGTCTGGATGACATCACGAGATGTAATGGGAGCAATCCTATTATCTGTCTCAGTGCTGGAGGCAACGATTTTGGGCGGAAGTAGGAGTGGGACCTGATTAGCAGGTATGGGGTCAGCAATAGAAATAAGTAGAGGTAAGGGTGGGAACCCTCTCATATGTGGTATTTTCCCAAGGAGGAGAGTTGGAAATGAATGGTTGTCCAGGGCATTGGTGTCAATTGCTGGCTGGACAAATACTGTAAGGAAAATGCAGTAACATTCATCGACAACTGGGACCTCTTCTATGGCAAGAATGACTTGTATGCTAGGGATGGGGTTCACTTATCTAGGTGTGGGGTGGGAGCACTGGCAACTGCAGTGGAGGGAGCAGTTAGGACTTTAAACTAGGAATAGTTAGTGGTATGGGTTTTGGCAGGAAAACAGTGAAGTCCAAGTGTAGTAATATTACGTGTTCTAGGGGAACTAGTAATAATAAGAACGAGATAGATATTGAAAACCCAGGGCCCTTTGGGGTGTGATAAGGACAGTAATAGGTTTAGTAGAAAAATAGAAATGAGCAGGAAGGGTAAAGAGAAAGGACAGTTTTTCAATGTTTATTATGCTAATTGCCGTAGTGTTTTGGAATAAGATGGACGAGTTGAGATTAGTTGCTAGTGTAGGTAACATTGATGTATTTGCTTAACTGAGACGTGGTTTAATTCAAAAGTCGGGACATGCCTGCAGATGCCATATTCAGGGTTTAAATTGTTCCAAAAAGATAGAAGTATTGGGAGGGGGGGGGGTGGATGGCATTGTATGTCCGAGATCGCTTGAACTGTTGCATTAAAAAGGGTAATAAGTTAAAGTAACACATACAGAGTCTGTTTGGATAGAATTTTCAGAGGGGCATGAAAAACTGATTTTAGGAGTGATATACCGTCCCCCAAATTTTAGATAGGGACCAAGGGAAACTATATGGGAGGAAATTGTTAAGGCCACAAGGCACGATAAATGTAGTAATTCTAGGAGACTTTAACTTTAGTCATGTTGATTGGAATTTTTGAGTGGAAATTTTGAATCATACGACTTCTTAGAAGTATTTCAGGTTGTTTTTTGAAGCAGTTTGTGACAGAACCTACAAGGGGGGAAATAACCTACTTGACTTTGTTATGGCAAAAAAATGAATCCTGTTAATAATTTAGAAATTTCAGAGGAACTGGGTGCTAGCGACCACAAATCAATTACATTTAGCATTGGGAAAGGAAGTACGATAGTAGCGATAACTCAGTAACAGTCCCAGATTTTCGCTTAGCAGATTACGATGGGCTTTTGAGAACACTTATCATCTGTTGACTGGGGTAACGAAGAGGCTATCAATATGACAGTTTTTGAACACTATACATGTGCTCAAAGAGCGTTTATCCCCTATTAAAGAAATTAGATCAAATAGAAATGACCCAAAATGGATGAATAAAAGGCTCAAATATCTACTAGGGCATAAGAAAGGAATTTATAGGCGTATCAAAAGAGGTGAGGGTCATTTTTATGAATCAGTATATTGACATTACGAGGAACAATTTAAAAAAGGGGGTAAGAAAAGCTAAAAGGGACTGAAAAATTAAGTTGCTAGGGATTCTAAACTAACCGAAAAAGTTTTTTCCAGGTTATAGAACAAAGTTAGAGTTTAAAATAGGTTCCCTTAAAAATAACTATGGGCACCTTACTGACAAAGAGAATGAATGTGCTTGATTTTAAAAAATTATTTTCTCTCGTTTTTACACAGGAAGACACTAACAATATTCCCGTAATTAATTTTTACAGTGGGCTAGAAGAAGATAAATTATGTATCATCACAGTCACTAGTGAGATGGTTGGTGAAGCGATAGACAGACTGAAGCAAAATAAGTCGCCGGGTCCTGATGAGGTTTTTTTTAAGGGTTCTTAAGGAATGCAAAATGGAACTCTGTGAACCATTAACTAATTATTTTTAATTTATCTCTTCAAACAGGTGTAGTGTCTGATATGTGGAAGATGGCTAATGTTTAAATCCTATTTTAAAACAGGGGACAAGTCGTTACGTCAAATTACCGCCAATAAGCCTGACCTCAAATTTTAGGCAAATTACTAGAGTCGATTATAGCTGAGATTATAAGAAGCCATCTCGATAAGCATAGCTTGATTAATGATACTCAGCATTGATTCACAAGAGGCCGGTCTTGTCCTAACTAATTTATTAACTTTCTTCAGTAAAGCTTTTGAGGGGTGTTGACCACAATAAAGAATTTGATATTATTTACTTAGATTTTAGTAAGGCTTTTGATAGAGTTCCGCACCATAGACTGTTAAAGAAAGTGGCAGCTCATGGCATTGGGGGAAAAGTGCTCTCGTGGATCGAGTCATGGCTCACTGGGCAGGAAGCAGAGAGTGTCCATAATGGGGTTAAATCCGAGTGGGGATCTGTAACAAGTGGCGTTCCACAGGATCAGTCTTGGGCCCGTTGTTGTTTATAATATATATCAATGATCTTGATGAGGGAATTACTAGTGATATGAGCAAATTCGCCCATGACACAAAGATTTGGTAGGATAATTGATTCAAAAAGTAGATGTTATTAAACTTCGGAGGTATTTAAACAAACTCTATTCTTGGTCAGAAAAGTGGCAGATGCAGTTCATGTAGATAAATGCAAGGTTCTGAAGCTTGGGATGTGCCCATAACCCTAGTACTTATAAGTTAAATGAGTAGAACTTAGCCATACAGATTGCGAAAAGGACTTGGGGGTTATGGTGAGGGAGCAACCTTAAACCAAGACAGCAATGCCTAAGCGTAGTAATAAGGCAAATAGATTACTGGGATTTATATCAAGAAGTGTAAGCAACAGAAGTCCAGAGGTCATACTGCAGCTTTATACATCATTAGTAAGGCCTCACCTAGATTATGCAGCTCAGTTCTGGTCTCCGTATTACAAATGGACATAAATTCGTTAGAAAACATTCAGCGTAGGATGACTAAATTAATACCTAGCATTAGAAATCTTCTTATGAAGAAAGATTGAAGACTCTTAAGTTACATTCACTTGTTAGACGAAGATGAGGGGAGGACCTGATCGAAGTGTATAAGTGGAAGATAGGTATTAATAAAGGGGATATTAATAAGGTCTTGAGGATGTCTCTCCAAGAGAGAACCCGCAGTAATGGATTTAAATTAGATAAGTTTAGATTTAGAAAGGACATAGGAAAGTATTGGTTTGGAAATAGGGTAGTTGATGAGTGGAACAGTCTACCTAGTTGGGTTATTGAGGCTGGGACTTTGGGTAGTTTCAAATTTAGGTTGGATAAATACATGAGTGGGAGGGGTTGGATTTGAGTGGGACTTTCACATCAGAGCTTATTTCTTGGGTGGCATTGAAAATTGGGTTGGGCAAATGTTTTGTTAGTGGGATGAATTGTAAAGGACCTGCCTAGTATGGGCCAGCAGGCCTCCTGCAGTGTTCCTCCTTTCTTATGTTCTTATGTTCTTATGTAGTCAGAGCGTCCTCGGACACTTGAGGTAACTGGACACTATCTTGCAAGTCTGAAGTTGCAGGAACACAGACAGTAGTGACAGGATCATCAGTGCCTGACCGCTTGGGTCCGCTACTGGAAAATGCACTGGCCTGTAAGGACTTAATTCGAATGTCGTACTCTGCGGCAGTATGGCAGATCTCGGATCCAAGCTGGTAACCCCAAAATGGTACGATCAAGTCATCAATTTGGGCATGCCAGCGATAAGGGTCGAGCACAATGCGTAAGTCTCGCATGGAAGCAAATCCCAGTAGAAGGTCACCAGGGAAAGTAATCTGGTCGACAACAAGGAAGGAAGCAGTGAAGTCTCTACCTTGGATAGAAAAAGTGGGGGAAGTCCGACCTCGGACACGCAGGTGAGAACCAGCTACTCCACTAAGGGAGGACACATGAGTCGGTTCTACGAGAAGGACATGTCGTAACTGCTTATCCCTAAACAAACAAGACCTGATAATATTGAATTGCGCACCAGAGTCCATGAACAAATGAACGGGCGCATTATGAACAGATGCTTGCACTATAGGGCCTATGGTTGCATTGGAAGTTATGTGCAAACAAAAAGGTGGATTGTCATCAGCAAAGATTTGTTCCACTTCATCCCCAAAATCATCTACGTCAGAGACGTGTGAAGCAACATCATCAGCAGGATTGTCATTCTCGAGACTGCTTAAGGCTTCAAAGGAACTGTGAACGGGGATGGTGTACTCATTATCACCTACTGTCACCATGGGACGGTTTGACTGGGGCGCTCGAATTTCCCCCCGAATTGGAAGAATGAGCCTGGTTCTGGTTAGTTTGAGAACCACGATGTCTGTTTCCTCTACGGTTTCTGCGGTTGGAACGGCCACGGAAAGACCTAGAGTACTGAAGGTTGTAGAGAGCATTGCACTCAGATGTGTCATGTCCATGTATTCTTTGATAAGTACAGTAGGGAAGATCTGACTGGTACTCATCATCAGCACGATGCCTCTTAGGGTGACTATCAGGACAATTAATTGCAATATGGCCACGGAAACCACAGTTGTAACAAGTCCTCTGACTATTGTTACTGAATGTACTATGAATACTACGAGGTTTATAATGACTCTGTACACTGGTCCTTGGTGATCGCTGAGATGGTTGACGATCACGATTTGTCGCTGTGGCACAAACAAGAGGTGGTGCAGACTGAGGCATAGGTGTGAAATTACTTTTGATACATGGGAAAGTACCCTGGGGGCACAAGGAACGTACATGATTTAGGGCTGTAAGGGGTTCCATCGTCACAGTTGGGGGATTAGCCTCATAAGCACACACAGAAGCAGGCGGCATTAGTTCTTTGATTGCTCCAAAAGCTGCTATTTTAGCAAACGATGCTGTGGATGGTTTATCCTCGTCAGGGACAAAAGCTGAGGACTGGACAGCATTGATAAATGATGATAAAAGTTTGTCTAATCTAACAGCAAATGCACTCAACGATCAATTAGTCATGGGTGAAGCATTCACTGGTTCCCTAAGAATGACATATGGGTCAGCTGTTTTTACTGGTACGAGGAAAGAACGAATCAGTTCCTCATATTGTGACCACTTAGTAAGATTCCTGAAGTCTCGCATATCAAGATCAACAACGTAAACAGCAGCAGGGGACCGATGAAGAGCTTCTTTCGCAAGTCTGATAAGACTTTCCTCAGAAGGAGGACCTTCAACTAGAGCATTAACACGAGAACGAAAGGCAGTAAACCATGCTTCAAGAGTATGTACATGGCCATTGAATAAAGGTAACGCATCAAGGAAATCACGAGTAAAACTGTAGTGTCTCAGTGTCTGGGTCGGTCTGTCAGTTGATAAGGAACTATGAGGACTGATGACAGGAGCAGCAGTAGCCTGAGAGGTCTGAGTGTCGACATTCACTAACGCGCTTTCTCGGTGAACTCACATAACTGGCTTTATCGTTGGCGCCAGCTACAATCTCTTGACCAATTATGTGAGCCACAGTACTAGGACCCGGTACAAGGGTGGAAAAAGAAAAACCCCACAGGTAGATGAGTGAATAGTGGCGGGTGGTGGTGGTGATTGTGGTGATGGGGGCAGCGGAACAAGCTGGCCCTGTGCGCTCTCACTGCCACGCACTTCTCACCACGCACAAGGTGGCTTAACTAAATCACAATGCCACAGGGATGATGAAGACCACTCTTACCAGCATCCAAGCACAAGCGATATATGAGACAATACTTCAGAGGAACTTGCGTGGCTTACTTCTCTCTCTCAGCTGGGTTAGGAAGCTGGACTGGCTGACTGGCTTAACCCACGAGAATGGCTGACTGGAAGACGTGTAACGATGCACACAGCATGAAGGAGCTGGTGGATGACAGGAGACAGGCTGGATGGTAGGCTGAGGCAGGCTGACTAGCATTCACTTCCACAGTCTGGCTTGGCTGGCTTAATTGCAAAATCCGGGTCAACCCCTCGGAGATTGAAGCAATTAGCACACGAACTAAGCCAGGAAGCTTGAAAAACGGCTGCAACAGGCTTGCAGGCTGGAGTACACAGGGTGGTGGCTGAGACGGTTCACCTCTGACCTGCCGGCAACCCACAGTCTTCTAACGTCTGAAATACCCTTAAATCCACGCCCACACCGGTGCCACCATTTGTCATGTGGGTTTTCGATACGTGGATGGGTAAAAATACTCACGTAGGCTGGTAGTACGTATAATGGAAAGCGCCAACAGCCGACCTGTCTCTCTATGCTGCCTAACTACCACTGACCCATAGTGCCTACGGGTGAGGGTGTTTGAAATCCTTCTATGGTCAGCAGCAATATGAATAATCAGTCAGTGATTCACGCAGACAGTTGGTAGTGAGTCATCTACTGGTACACTGGTTACTGGTAACTGGTTACTAGGAACTGGTACTACTACTGAGATGGGTGGTGATGTAAACATGGGTGGTGGTGTAAACATGGGTGGTGATGTAAACATGGGTGGTGGTGTAAACATGGGTGGTGGTGTAAACATGGGTGGTGGTGTAAATATAAGTGGTGGTGTTACAGTCTACCGAGAGTTCTCCAACTACGGTATAGTAATATGGATGCTTGCATAGTGTACAGGGGCACGGGTGTGAAAACAACCTCACAAGCGCACACAGACACTCACACACACACACACACACACACACAACACCACACACACACACACACACACACACACACACACACACACACACACATACACACACACACACGCTCACACACATACACACACACAAACACACAAACACACAAACACAAACACACACACACACGCACCGTCGTGGTATCCACCACAGTAGAAATGACAGAGAGGCCATACGACTAAGACAGACTGGTCGTGCTTGACTGTAAGGAAATAATCTGGAAGAGCTAGAGATCCACATGGTGGACCAAACACGTGGAGAACTAGAATGATGGAAGACGTATTGGAAAACTTTTTCCCGACGCATCAGCAACATGAAAAGAGGTGTACAAGGAGATGAATCAGCGGAACTTCACCTGACCTTCCCTCTTGGGGTATCAGATATAGGAGAAACAGACAATGGGTCCTCTCAGGGTGAAAGTGATCACGTTGGAATACCCGGGAAAAACAACCCTGGAAGGGTGCACGTGAAGGGAGGGAGAAGCCAGACTACAGGAGATGACACTACGTCGAGATGAATGGCCTTCTGAGCGTAGTTCATTAGATAAAGAAACTGAAAGGAAAGTATGGGTGACGATGGAGTGTCCAGCATGGTAGACCTCACACTCAGACCAGATATTCACACACAAGATCTTTTTTTTTTTTTTTTTTTTTTTGGCAAAGAGAGAATATGACTGCCGGAGGTGAATAATTTTTTTGTGTTAAAGCAACTACGCAACAATGCGACATTCTCGTAAATAGTCACTAGAGGAATTTGAGACTGAGAGTAAGAACATTGCAACATTGGGTTCTTTTTTGTGCGTTTGCCACAGTGGCTTTATCAATCAAATTCTAGGACTAACGAAACAGTAGAATATGTACAAAAGATGGGTAACAGTCCCTCAACCTAGGAGTAGGTGCAAAAGGCACCATGTGTTTTCGCACCTACTCCTAGGTTGGGGGTTGATTACCTCATCTTCTTAATAGTTCTACTGCTTCAATTATGCCCTGAAATTTGTTTGATTAAAGCTGGATGGCGAAAGTCAAAAATAAGATACCAGTGTTGCACATGTGTCTTATTTCATTTGTGGGTATTATTCCTTTCGTACCAGATTTGGACTATTTAAAATAGTGATAGTATTTTAGTGTTTAAGTATTAAGCGTTCTGAAACTAGGTGATAAGAATAAATTTTTGACAAATATTAAAAAGACCCGGCCTTTCAGAGAAAACGCTATGGAACTTCAGAATCTAAGTTTATAACAGTTTGTTGTTTTTGTTGTTTGTTTGTTTAGACTTAGTGATTAGAGATTGATGTAAAGGGTTTTAAAAAAATGAGATACTTTACGAGGAAAGTTTCGCTCCCAATGGTTTCTTCAGCCCAATACAGAGAAGAACGGTTGGATATGGAGTTTGTGTAATCAGTCCCTACCCGTTACCTGGGGTTATTCCGGGGTCAGTTCCCTCGGCCCGGTCCCGACTAGACTCCCCGGGGGATCACGGGGTGATTAACGGGTTTCTGTGGGGCCCACGTGTCCAAAATACAAACCACATCCCGGTGATCCAAACCGCTAAAAGCCGGGGTCTATTTGGGAATTACTTTTTGGCTGGTGGGAGGCTTTTGAACGCCTTGGGCCTCGGAACTTTTTGGGGTTTTTTTCTTAGTGTACCTTTTTGGGCCTTGGGGGTGTACCAAAGTCCCAAAGGGGGGGATTTTTCACTGCCTGCCAAAAACTTTTGTTTTGTAGGGGTGATTTCTTTTTCGAGATTTGCGACCATTCCTTTGGGGTTTTCCAAGTTACATTATGATGTATCTCTGTCTCGTCTGTGCTCCGTAAGTACAAAAAAGTGTTCCAAGCGTTCTCATGTTTGGTTTTATGGAAATTATACGTGCAGAAAGGTTCTTGTACCTTCTAGTTCAGGTTTACCCGCTTTATGGAGATGTTAATGTACGCAGTTTGCGGATGAGAGAAAAAGTGATTTAAAAAAGGTCATCATTTGGGCCCAGCTTCTTGTTTTGAATTTCTATTTTCCCTCGTACATTTTTTCGCAGGTGTGATAGGGATTTTTGTGATCTTTGAAGGTGAAATCCTAGACTTAAAATCCCCGGTCCTTCACTTATTTTTCGTTTACTGTATGATTAGGTTTGTAGTATACTCAGTTCGGTTATTATCTCCTCCAGTTTTCCATAACGGAGTAGTTAGAATTTGTCCTCATTGAACATGGTTTATATCTTCTAGGAGGTTTACCGTGTCTTCAATGGATGACAATCTCGTGCAGGTCCTAGTATCGTCTGCAAAGGATGATACAGTGCTGTGGTTTACATCTGTCTGACAGACAGGCCACCCCACCCCCCAACACTTATTGCCTGTTTTTTCTGTTGCATCTAAAAAGGTTGTACCCAGTTAGCCATATTCCGTTGTGTGGCATGCAAAGAGTACGTAACCTTTATTCGGCGCACGTACACACCCTCATTTACAGGCTATCTCCCCCAACCAGCGAACCAGGTTGCTAAGAGTTGATGATGGGGCCCCGTCGTTCAACTAGTGACCAGGTTCTAGCCAATAAGATGGTTTTGGCAATCGCAGAGGTTATGTGGGTACCGCTCTCCTGTCTGCCCTTGTCATTCCCATTCTAGAGCTGGTTGAAGCACGGTCTGCTATCTTGTGGCTTCTATTTCTGCTTTGCTTACCGTGGAGTGCACTATACTTATCACTGTACATAGTGTACATATTGCTGTTATAAATTGGTGAAGGATAATATAAGTCTAAACTTTTTCTACTGTGTTTATTTGCTCCCATTACACCCGGGGTAACAGGCCATTTGGAATCCTGGGTTGTAATATGGGAGCCTGTCCGGGAGTTGAGCTTAGGGTGAAGCTCGTAGCAGGAACATTGTGCAGCTTGCTGTCTGGCATTGCTTTACAATTTTGCGTGTCAGTTGTTACTAGCCTGTTCGGTGTGGAGAATTTTGCAGTCAGCTTTGCTTGTATGCATATTCTGCAATCGTACTGTGCATAGCTAAGCGTGTTCTGCAAATTAACGTGTTACGTTGGGGTATTCTGCAATCGTACTGTGCATAGCGAATAACTTATGCCACCTAGACGAGTCAGACGTCTGGTGTCGGCATATACTTTGCATAACTACCTAAATTGTCCCTACAGCATTGTTGGCAAATTGCTCGTTCCATTGGCATTACATACAAACGCACTCTCACAGCTGCGCAACTGCGTTCACTGATTGCTGACAAACTTATAGAAGAAGAGATGGCACATCAGACTCCTCCCTCTACAGGAGCTAGGGCAAAAACTACTATGTTCTCGCAGGAGGAAGATGATACACCTACGGAGCAAAATGGTCAGTATAGTGCAGCTGGGTGGTAATATGGGGGCCTGTCCGGGAGCTGAACCCAAAAAGATTATTGTGTACTGCACCCATTCTCTTGTCTCCAGACTTCTCCAAACCTTTTTCATTACAGGTTGATGCTTGTGAGTCTGGGGTTGGGGCAGTACTATTACAAATCGGGAACAAGGAGTTGCATCCTGTAGCATACTTTTCAGCCAAGTTCCAGCCGCATCAGAGGGCTTATTCTACCATTGAAAAAGAAGCCCTCGCGCTGGTACTGGCTTTGGAGCATTTTCGATGTTTATGTGGGCCAGACATCTCAGGTGGTCACAGTCTACAGTGATCACAATCCTCTAGTATATCTCCAAGCCATGAAGAACCACAACACAAGGCTTATGCGCTGGACGCTAAGGCTGCAGCCCTACAATATTTCAAATTAAATATATTGCCGGCAAAGAAAATTATGTTGGCAGACTCTTTATCTAGAGTCTAATAATATTATTATTTAGGTTAGGATGTTATTTGTGGTAACCCTTTTCACGCTCTTTTTTTTTATCCCTGGTGGGGGTTTTTTTTTTTTGTGAGGGGGGGCGGGTACCCTTCCCCCTGTATTTTTGGACCTATTTTTCTAGCCCGTCTGACTGCTTTTCTTTACTTTTAAGTTTAGGGGTTTGGCTTTGGTCACAGAAAAGCTGAGCTCTATCTAAGAGTTGGTGGGTGGGAGGAAAGGCCGGGCCCCTTATTTTGTGCCCTTGGTGGCCGGTTACCAATGGGGGTGGCAGCCCAAAAACCCGAGCCTTTTCGGGGTGGGGGGGGGTGGCATGCAAAGGGGTTTCGTTAACCCTTTTTTGGCCCCACGTTCAAACCCTCATTTACGGGTATCTCCCCCAACCAGCGAAACCCGGTTGCAAGGGGTTGTGATGGGGCCCCCCTCGTTTTAACGTTTACCAAATTTTTGCCCAAAAAGAAGTTTTGGGTTTTGGCCCAAAAAGCAGAGGTTATGTGGGTTTCCCCTCTCCCGTCTGCCCCCTTTTCATTCCCATTCTTTGAGGGTGGGGAAGCACGGGGGCTTCTTTTTGGTTCTATTTTTGCTTTGTTACCGTGGAAATGCACTATACTTTTTCAATGTACATAGTGTAATTTTTGCGGGGTTTTAAAATTTTTGGGGAAGGGGTAATATAAGTCTAAATTTTTTACTGTGTTTATTTGCTCCCCTTTTCACCCGGGGGGTAACAGGCCTTTTTGGGAAACCCCGGGTTGTAAATACGTTTTTTCAAAAAAGGTCTTTTTTTTTGGGTTTTCTGTTAAGGCTGGGAAAAATCCCCTTTGACCCCTTTAAAATCCACTGATGGTTATTTCTGTTTGTTTGTTTTGGGTATTTTGTTGTTGGAATCAGTAGTTGTTTGGTTTTTGGAGGGGCCCGGGGAGCCGTGGCGTTTCCTCCCGTACCACAAAGGCTCCCAAATTGGGGACCCTTTGGGGTTTTTTCCTTCCCCCTTTCTTTTTTTCGTTTCCTGTCCTAAAAAAAAAAAAAACACTTGGAGTGGTGTTGTCGTAACTATGGGTTACATCAAATTTCTCCCCATTTTTTCCCCCGGTTTTTCTCTGTAAATTTGGGCTGAAGAAGGGCCCTTGGGTGGTTTTAAAAAGTTTCCTAGAGAGTTTATTCGGTTTTTAAAGGTAAAGAAACTCCCGAGCTACATGATCTAAAATTTAAGGAAAAAAAACAAAATAAGAAAAACCTTTGGGAAAAAGTTAAAACCCAAACCCTTTTAAAAAATTTCCCCGATCTCATGTTTTCACTCCCAAACAAAGATTTGGGACGCAAAAAGGGGGGCGTTTTTCAGAAGCTTCTAGAGTGCAGAAAAAATAGCAAAATTTCTTCATGCTCCAGAGTAAAACGGAAAAACCCTTTCAGTGTTGGGTTTTGACACAAAAAAAATGAGATTCTCGTCTTAAAAGTGAGGAATGTGGGAGGAAGGGGCTGGAAAACTGAACCCCCTCCTGCCGTTGAACTCCCTGTTTCAAAAAATTTTTTTTTTTTTGTCTTCGCATTTTACCACATGTGTGAAAGCCCTTTTTGGGGTTTTCATTTTTGTGTGAAAGTTAAAAAAAATTTTGTTCACTATTGTGGCTGGAGGAGTTGACAAATAAAACCGCACTTAGGAAAAAGGTTTTCCCTTTTAAAAAGCGTTTCGGTTCCCCGCTGAACCACTGTCGAATTTACCCCCGAACTTCTTTTAATTTAAAGCTTTTTTTTCTTGGGCGGGGCTTCTACTTTGCTTTTTTATCCACTAGTGGCATTTTTCAGTGTGAAAACTCCATCATGTGTTTTTCAATTTCGTGGGGCATATTTATTGAAGTTCCCGCGAAACCCTTTCCAATATTGTATCTTTTTTAATTTTTCTTTTTTTTTTATTTCTTTTGTTTGTTTATATTAAAATGTATGTTCCTCCTGGGGAAATTATTTAAGGAGAAAAAGGGGGGAGAGGGAGAGAGAGAGAGAGAGAGAGAAGGGGGAGGAGAGAGAGAGAGAGGGGAAGGAAGAGAGAGAAGGGGAGAGGGAAAAAAAGGAGAGGAGAGGAAGAGAGTTGAAATTTGTGAGGACCCAATTTTACATTTCTTTTTTTTGCCCCTTTTTAGCTGCTAATTTTTTATTTAAAAAAAAAAACGCATTTTTCTGGGATCAAATTATTTTTTTTTTCAATATAGTTATTTTTAAGTGAAAATTTTTAATGAAAGTTTTTTTTTTTTGGAAAAAGGTTTGACAAACTGTTGAAAACAATATATGAAATCCTGTAGACGGAACTCAGGCCACACTGCATCGTTTAAACAATTCATGAAAAAATAGGTGGCCCCAGAAATAGGTCAAGTTTTAAGGGAAAAAGGAAAAATGGGTGAAGACGACATTAAAATGTAAAGCTTTTTTTTGTGAAAAGGTTTTTTTTATTTCAAGTGTATTTTAGTTTTGGGAAAAGGGTCCCGGATTTTTATTAAACAAAACTCTTTATTGATAATGGGCAAAAAGGGGTCAGTGTTGCAGATTTTTCCCTTTTTTTTTATTTTATTTTTTTTTCAATTAAAAACTTGTTAAACAATTTCCCGAAAAGAGGGAAGGGGTTTTAACCCAAAAAATATATTTCCCGTTTTTTGTCAGGTCTTACTGAATTTTGTAAACTTACAAAATTTCTTTTAAGGTTTTTTTTTAGGCCCCTTTAAATTTTGGGCCCCTGGCCCCCTTTCTAGCGTTTTCCCAAACATGGGAAACACCCAAAGTAAACCCCCTTCCACACCCGTCCTCCCTTTCCCATCACCAAAAAAATAGTTTCCCAAAAAGGGGGAAAAGTAACTAAAAAATAGTTGTGTTTCCAAATCTTGAATAGACAACGTTTTCCTTTCTGCCAGACGTTTTCCCCCCCTGGTTTAATGTAATTAGATTGCCCGGCTTTTGTAAAATAAATTTGTTTAACCCAAAAGGCCCGATCCCAAAAGTAAAAAGAAGGGGAGTTTAAATTTAAATTTTAAAAAACCCTTTAATTATAAAAATAAAAGTGAGCCCCCCATTTCCCAAACGTCTTTTTTATTGTGCAGTAGTTTTAAGTTTCTCTAACCGCCGGGAAAAAAAAACGGGCCATTTGGGGAAGGATTCCCTCCTTTAACCCCCCCTTCGCTGGACGGGATGTAAAAAACCTTCAAAATTGTTGTTTTCCCTTTTTAATTTCCTGCTTGAAATTTTTCTTTGTCCTAAACGAAACTCCGGTGTTTCAATAAGGTTGTACTTGTGTGGAAATTTTATTTTACATCTTTGTGGGCAAAAGTCCCTGTTCCACATTCTCAAAAAACAAGGGCAGCCTCGCCAGGGAAATTCCCTTTAAAACCCCCAAGCAACCCGGAAAGGACCTCGGGGGGGACGCCAAGAACCCCATTTTGTCTCGTGACTGCCCGTAAGGGAAAGGGGGGGGGCGAAAGGTGGGTAAAAGAGGAAAAAGGGGAAAAAGAAATTGGGGGGGGGGGGAGGGGGGGAAAAAAAGGAAGGGGGGAAGGGGGGGAAAGGGAAAAAATGGGAGATCAGATAAACAATAGATCTTTCAATTTATTTCGGGTTGGTCAAAAAAAACTCATTTCCCTTTTGAGCTACTGTTACCGCTCTCGCCTTTGGGGTGCTATTTGGGGGAAACCCCTTTTTAGATTCGTTAAAAAAGTTACTTATCAAATAATTAGAATTTCAAAATAAAGTCAGAACATAATATTCTTGCTGTTATTTACTAGGTATGTGACAGGTCTGATTGGTTAAAGTATCGTTAATTCATAAGTAAATTGAGAGTAGGTACGGCCAATGGAACAACAGATAGTAAATTAAAAATCGATTTTGTTGCTATAAGTAAATATGCAACTTATTTATAACTAGATAAATTACGAGTATGTTATGTTTTCATTTAATTTGTATTTTTATGTTTAAAATACTCCGTGCAATGAGTAATTAACTACTAATCTGAAGAGAGGTTGGATGACTATACTAAAGCAAAAAGCTCTCATTTCTCCACCTGAGGGGGCGAACCACCGGCTGTTCTCCTGAACGAAATTTGTCTGCAGATTGATGAAGACGGTGAACGCTCACCTGATATCGATACTTGGATGTGAGAGGCTGCATCTATCGGTACAGTTCTGCTCCTGTAAGTTCCAGCTGATGACAGATTCCCTGGTTAAGCTGATGCTACGACCTGGAGAAAGTCTGATACAACGTGGATGGGGACTGGTGCTCATCGTGGCCAGCCTCTGGGACTGAGAGACCATCAATTCAGGTTTCTCTAGCAGTTTCTGAATAACAGGTCATTTATAGTGAAAGGTGCTCGTTACGACTGTGATGTCGTAACTTAAATAAAATATTCCTAGCTCCTAAAGGCTGCTTACACTGCTGTCTACTGGTTATAAAATTACGCTGAAATAGAGCAAACCTTGGGCCAGCATGTACTCATATTAAACAATATTAATTATTACTATAAGGAAGGACACAAAATCTCACTTATATAAAAATATTTCTATATAATAATGAGTAACTTATATACCACTTACAACTACGACAAAAACCACCACACTCCAGTTCACATTAGCTCACTAGCACACTGCTACTAATGAGTTAAACAAAATAAATGAACATTTATGAACAGGGAGGCTCCATGATCATACACACCCTCTCACTTCATTCTGCTGGTAGGACTATTTACCAGCAGGTCAAAACCACAAATCAGGTTACTCTCGCATAAAAACAGGCCCCTGCAATTTACTTAGGGCTTTTGACCATTAAACACAGAGAGCCAATAACTAACAGCACCTTTTGCTATTTATACCACAAACTTTAATATAAGAAAATATTTACCAAATTACCTTACTCAAATACGCCCAACCACA
This sequence comes from Cherax quadricarinatus, assembly GCF_026875155.1. NCBI lineage: Eukaryota > Metazoa > Arthropoda > Malacostraca > Decapoda > Parastacidae > Cherax > Cherax quadricarinatus. Next base: position 90,951,315 of record NC_069400.1, read on the forward strand.
TGTGACTTACCTCCGTCACACTGCGTCTGGAGTGAACCTAAACTCTCTCATCTGCTCCTGTTCTGGCCTCACTGCCTTAACACAGGAATAAAACGCGTTCGCTTCCCTTTACCACACGGAAAATGACATGATATTGGTGCGTTATTTTATGTAAATATTTTTCTTTATCAGTACTCGTAATAGTGCTAGTCTCAGGGAGCTCCTTCAAGATTTGAAATCACCTCAGCAAGCGTATGAGCATCGATGTTTGTATATGGAACAAGCGGTGCGTCGTTATTATCCCTAGGAGATAAATGGTATAAATTACTGACACGAAGGAAAAACAGAAAAAACAAATGCCTGTTAATGTTATCCTTTATCGGATACGTTTGCGCCCACACAAGTGGGATTTTATCAAGTTACTAAACAATCTACCTCAGTAAGAGAATACACGAGTATATATAGGGTGCAGGTTCAAGTGGAGAGTCAAGTAAAGAATGTACCAAAATACCGTTGTGCTACATGTGTCTGACAGTTATATTGCATTGGTATTAAAATTCCGACAGGTGATGATTAAGCATGTACAACTGTTGGGTTAACATTATTGTTGAAACGGTTCGCTTACACATTAGGATTCTTCAGTTCAGAAAACAGACGGTGGCAGCAGGTGTAGTAGTGAATGAAGATATAATCAGTTCCATCAGCTTGGAGGAAATGTTTTTAAGGTGGTCAGTCTCAGCCTGGAGAAGAGCTCGGCTTCATGGTGTTGGAACGATTTGATGCTGAAGATGAGAATGGAGTCTTAAATGCTGTCGAAGGTGAAGTGGAAGATCTCCGAAGTAGTTGCAGGGCGACGGAATTTATAAAAGTAAAAAGACAGGTTCTCTGCGAACAACACCTCCTCTCATTAACTATGTCCTCTGTACCAGATATATCGTTGTGATAGCAGTGTCTGACAGTTTTGTTGAAAATGATATAAAAATGCCGACAAGTTAATATAATTAAGTTAAATACAAAAAGGTCACAATACGTGACTGGAACGGATACACATAATAACCACGCCATAGAAAGACAGAAGCTTACGACGATCCGTTTCGGTCCCGACTTGGAACATTGACAAAAGTCAGACATTGTGTAACAGTTGGGTATCTTTATTGCTGGAACGTTTCGCCTCTTCACAGCACGGCTTCTATAGTCAGATACAGAGGTAACAGGTTTAGTAGTGATTGAAGATTAATGCAATTAGTCCATCATACCTTGGAAGGAGAAACAGTCATTTGAGGTGAATAACCAAGGTCCAAATCCCTCAGTCTGGAGTAAAGAGTTCATCTCTATGGTCTGGGGAACGATATGAAAATTTGTCAGTGGAAACCGCCTTCTGCCTGAACAAAAAAATTGAAAAAATTTTTTTTGAATTCATGAATAGTTGAGAGAATAATAACTAAGATATTTTAAAGTATTATAATTAAAATTAAGTAAAATTAAAATTATCCGCTGTTCCTGTAAATATGATGTTGCGACAGATTTATTGTCTTATGTCTAGGATGGTTTCGGTGATGTTTTTTTTAGAAGAAATGGTGTTGGTTATCCTGGGTGGTAATGAACGTCCGATATCTGGGAAATCCTACATTATCTTGGTCACAGTACCTCACTTCAGATATCAAGATTATTATTTATTATATATAATCAAAAAGAAGCGCTAAGCCACAAGGGCTATACAGCGCTCAGATATCAAAGAGATGAGGAGTCGTTATGTCCTAACATGTCCTGTTGGTCAGTTATTTTGTGCAATAAACTAGCCGTCTATCCTGGTTGGACCAGGCAGCCGAGGCTCGATAAAAAAAAAAAACTGGTACTTAAGGGTTTAAATTAGGATAACATTGAGAAAAGAAAAGGACAAAGGGGTTGGTATCGACTTGGATGTCATTATGGTAACCAGGTAAATTAGTAACAAAAGAACAGAAATCCTGCTGGTAGTTCACTTTACCTGATCAGGAGAAAGGAAGAGTGGAAGGTGAAGTGAGTCCCCGAACCTTCAACCACAACAGGTATGGTTATTACTTTGAAAAAGAGTAGAAATCAAAGCAAATCAGTCGAGGAACTGAAGTTTAGCTCAGCCCGACTTGATGGTAGTGCGGGCGGTAAACACGACTAATGGTTCTTGATATCTGTAACATCAAACCCCCCCCCCCGATCCTTTCTTATTTTTGAGGGCTTTCCCCACAAGTTGGAAGGATTTAGAATTGAGTCTTAAATTACCTATTATTTGAAGCTACACAAGGTTTTAGCATAAATACGTATTAAGCAGACAAATTCTGCTCATCGATTACTTTATTTCCAAACCAAATACTTTCCTATATCCTTCTAAATGTAAATGTATCCAATTTAATTATTATATTCGAGTTTCTTTCGTGAAGGGATATCCTAGGACCCATATTGTTGTATCCTTTATTTATACCACCTTCCACTTTATACACTAATATCATGTTGACCCCCTCATTCTGTGTCTTACAAGAGAATGAAGGTTAAGGGATTTATCTTTCTTCGTATGGAGATCATCATATGCAATGACTACTTTTTGTCATTTTTCTCGGAACGTTTTCTAACGAATTATTTTTCATCTGATTTGGAGACCAGAACTGCGCTGCATATTCTAAGTGAGGCCTTACTGATGATGGGTATTAGAGCTGTAGCATAAACCTCTTGGACATCTGTTTGCTTATACTTCTTATATGTTGTAGAGGATTTACGCATACCGTCTTTTATCCATGGGAATTCAAATAACGTGATTTTTTTGTTCGGCTGTTCATAAACGTTCTCAGGTCCGAAGGGTATCGTTGTCGTAAGTTTCTCTCTCCTCTCTCTCTCTCTCTCTCCTCTCTCTCTCTCCTCTCTCTCTCTCTTACTTTCTTCTCTCTCTCTTGCTCTCTCTTTCTCCTATATTGTGTGAGGTATGCGTGTTTTGTTCCAGTCACGCATTGCGTCTTATTCTTGTTTATGGTGTTTTCTCCGATCATGTTGAGTTGTGATCGTCCAGTGTCTGACTTATTCTTGGGGAAGGAACCAGCCATGAGAGCACGGCTAGTCTGGCCTCAGAAAAAAAAAAATACAACCTTAAATGAAATTAATTAAAAAGGGGGAGAGAAAAGAAGGAGTAATAGTAATATAAATACAGGAGAGAAAACAATAGAAATGTGTGATGAAGAAAAAACGAGAATGGAATAATGAAAGATAGAAATCTGTAACGATGAAAGAAAAAACATGGGAGAATATGAGAGAAATTTAACAGCAAAAGATTATAAAGAAACGAAAGCCGTGTGGGAGGAAGCATGAAAGACAATAAAGGTATGATACAAAAAAAAAAAAAAAAAAAATATAGAGTAGACTAGAAAATAATTGGAAAATATTTGGCAGGAAAAAGTTGAGAACTACAGACACAGAAAACACTTAAAAGAAACGTTTAAACAATGAAGGAAACTAAACTTGACAGCAAAGACAAAGGACAGTGGACGTTTTGTACGATGAGAGAAGAGAGAGTGGGGATCGGGAGAGAGAGAGAGAGAGAGAGAGAGAGAGAGACAGAGAAGAGAGAGTGAGAGAGGAGAAGAGAGAGAGAGAGAGAGAACGGATGAGAGAGAGAGAGAGAGAGATGAGAGCTGTATGGAGAGATGAGGAGAGAGAGAGACAGAGCGAAGATGAGAGAGTACAGAGAGAGAGAAGAGAGAGGGGTAGAGAGAGGCGAGGGGGGGGGGGAGGAGCGAAATGACTCAGGTCAACGAAGTTTACAAAGCTATGAATAACTAACTTGTTCTCTTGTAAGTAAATCAGTGAAAGTGATGGTGGTAGTACAGTCTGCTGATGGTGGTAGTACAGTCTGCTGATGGTGGTAGTACAGTCTGCTGATGGTGGTAGTTACAGTCTGCTGATGGTGGTAAGCTACAGTCTGCTGATGGGTGGTAGTACGTCTGCTGATTGGTTGTAGTACAGTTGTGATGGTGGTAGTACAGTCTGCTGATGGTGGTAGTACAGTCTGCTGATGGCGGTAGTACAGTCTGCTGATGGTGGTAGTACAGTCTGCTGATGGTGGTAGTACAGTCTGCTGATGGTGGTAATACAGTCTGCTGATGGTGGTAGTACAGTCTGCTGATGGTGGTAGTACAGTCTGCTGATGGCGGTATATTACAGTCTGCTGATGGTGGTAGTACAGTCTGCTGATGGTGGTAGTACAGTCTGCTGATGGTGGTAGTACAGTCTGCTGATGGCGGTAGTACAGTCTGCTGATGGTGGTAGTACAGTCTGCTGATGGTGGTAGTACAGTCTGCTGATGGTGGTAGTACAGTCTGATGAGGGGTTAGTACAGTCATGCTGATGGTGGTAGTACAGTTCTGTGATGTGGTCGTACAGTCTGTGATGGCGGTTAGTACTTCTGCTCGATGGTGGTTAGTACCAGTCTGTGATGGTGGGTTTAGTACTAGTCTGCTGTTGGTGGTAGTTCAGTCTGCTGATGGTGGTCACTAACAGTCGCTGATGGTGGTTGTACAGTATGTTGCTGGCGGTATGTACAGTTGCTGATGGTGGTAGTACAGTCTGCTGATGGTGGTAAATAAGTTGCTGATGGTGGGTAGTACAGTCTGCTGATGGCGCGTAGTACAGTCTGCTGGATGGTGGATAGTTCAGTATGATGATGGTGGTCGTAATCAGTCTGCTGATGGTGGTAGTACAGTCTGCTCGATGGTTGGTAGTACGTCTGCTGATGGTGTAGTACAGTTCTGCTGATGGTGGTACTACAGTCTGTGATGGTGGTAGTACAGTCTGTGATGGCGGTAGTACAGTCGCTGATGGTCGGTATACAGGTTATGTGATGGTGGTAGTACAGTGCTAGATGGCAGGTAGTACAGTCTGCTGATGGTTGGTAGTACAGTCTGCTGTGTCGGGGTAGTACAGTCTGTTGATGGGGGTAGTACAGTCATGCTCTGAGGTGGTAAGTACAGTCTGTGATGGTGGTGGTAGTACAGTCTGACTGATTGGTGGTAGTACAGTCCTGCTGATGGTGGTAGTACAGTTTGGCTTGATGGTTGGGTACTACTGTCTGCTGATGGTGGTAGTACAGTCTGATGTAAGGCGGGTAGTACAGTCTGTTGATGGTGGTACGGTTACAGATGATAGCTTGATGGTGGTGTACAGGCTGCTTTGATGGTGGTTGTAGTATGCTGATGGCGGTAGTACAGTCTGCTGATGGTGGTAGTACAGTCTGCTGATGGTGGTAGTACAGTCTGCTGATGGTGGTAGTACAGTCTGCTGATGGTGGTAGTACAGTCAGGTTGAATGGTGGTAGTACGTCGGCTTGTATGGTGGTACATACAGTCTGTGTGGTGGTAGTATAGTCTGCTGATGGCGGTAGTAGAGTCTGTGATGTGGTAGTACAACATACAGTCTGCAGAGGACGGGAGTACAGTCTGCTGATGGTGGTAGTACAGTCTGTGATGGCTGTGGGTAGTACAGTCTGCTGATGGTGTGGGTTGTACTGTCTGCTGGCTAGGCGGTAGTACAGTCTGCTGATGGTGGTAGTACAGTCTGCTGATGGTGGTAGTACAGTCTACTGATGGTGGTAGTACAGTCTGCTGATGGTGGTAGTACAGTCTACTGATGGTGGTAGTACAGTCTGCTGATGGTGGTAGTACGTCGACTGGATGGTGGTAGATTACAGTCTGTGATGGTGGTAGTACAGTCTCCTGATGGTGGTAGTACAGTCTGCTGATGGTGGTAGTACAGTCTGCTGATGGTGGTAGTACAGTCTGCTGATGGTGGTAGTACAGTCTGCTGATGGCGGTAGTACAGTCTGCTGATGGTGGTAGTACAGTCTGCTGATGGCGGTAGTACAGTCTGCTGATGGTGGTAGTACAGTCTGCTGATGGTGGTAGTACAGTCTGCTGATGGTGGTAGTACAGTCTGCTGATGGTGGTAGTACAGTCTGCTGATGGTGGTAGTACAGTCTGCTGATGGTGGTAGTACAGTCTGCTGATGGTGGTAGTACAGTCTGCTGATGGTGGTAGTACCAGTGGCTGATGGTGGTTCCTCACAGTCTGCTGATGGTGGTAGAGTACAGTTCTGCTGATGGCGGTTTGTACAGTCTGCTGATGGTGGTAGTACAGTATGCTGATGGCGGTAGTACAGTTGCTGATGGTGGTAGTTACAGTTTGTGATGGTGGTAGTACCGTCTGCTGATGGGCGGTAGTACAGTCTGCTAGATGGTGGTAGTACAGTCTGCTGATGGTGGTTAGTACAAGTCTGCTGGATGGCGGTAGTACAGTTGCTGATGGTGGTAGTTACAGTGCTGATGGTGTAGGTACAAGTCTGCTGATGGTGGTTAGTACAGTAGCTTGATGGCGGTTAGTACGTCTGTGTGGTCATGAGGTTATTACAGTCTGCTGATGGTGGTAGTACAGTTGCTGATGGTGGTATACAGTCTGACTGATGGCAGGTTAGTACAGGTTGCTGATGGTGGCACCCTAGTACAGTTGCTGCAGGTGAGTAGTGTACCATGTCTGCGATGGTGGTAGTACAGTTGCTGATGTTGTAGTACAGTCTGTGATGGTGTAGTACCAGGTTGCTGTGATGGTGGTAGATACAGTCTGCTGATGGGGATGGTCAGTCAGTTGCTGATGGTGGTAGTACAGTCTCCTCATGGTGGTAGTATAATCTGCTGATGGTGGTAGTACAGTCTGCTGATGGTGGTACTACAGTCTGCTGATGGTGGTAGTACAGTCTGCTGATGGTGGTAGTACAGTCTGCTGATGGTGGTAGTACAGTCTGCTGATGGTGGTAGTACAGTCTGCTGATGGTGGTAGTACAGTCGCTGATGGTGGTAGTAAGTCTGCTGTTGGTGGCACTACACAGGTCTGCTGATGGTGTTTGTACAGTCTTGCTAGATGGTGGGAGTTACAGTCTGCTGATGGTGGTAGTTCAGTCTGCTGATGGTGATGGGTATAACTCTGTATGCTGATGGCGGGAGTTAGTACCAGTTGCGGGATGGTGGTTAGTTACAGTCTGCGATGGCAGGTAGTACTGCATTGCTGATGGTCGGTAGACAGTATGCTGATGGTGGTTAGTACAGTCCTACTGATTGTGGTAGCACAGTCTGTGATGGTTGGTACTACTGTCTGATGATGGCTGTTAGTACAGTCTGCTAATGGTTGGTAGTACACAGTCTGCTGATGGCGGTAGTGCAGTCTGCTGATGGTTGGTTGTACAGTATGCTGATGGTCAGGTGCACAGTTGTTGATGGTGGTAGTACAGTCTGCTGATGGTGCTAGTACGTCTGCTGTGGCGGTAGTACAGTCGAGGATGGCCGGTAGTACCAGGTCTGCTGATGGACGGTAGTCAGTCTGCTGATGGTGGTAGTACAGTCTGCAGATGGTGGTAGTACAGTCTGCTGATGATGGTAGTACAGTCTGCTGATGGTGGTAGTACAGTCTGCTCATGGTGGTAGTACAGTCTGCTGATGGTGGTGGCACAGTCTGTTGATGGTGGTAGTACAGTCTGCTGATGGTGATAGACAGTTTGTTTGATGGAGGTAGCAACATCTAGCACAGTCTGTGATAGGTTGTAATATCAGTCTGCTGAGGTGGTAGTACAATCTGGTGATAGTGGTAGTACAGTCTGCTGATGGTCATAGAACAGTTTGTTGATGGTGGTAGTACAGTCTGCTGAAGGTGGTAGTACTTTATGCTGATGGTGGTTGTGCAGTCTGCTGATGGTGGTAGTACAATCTGCTGATGGTGGTAGTACAGTGTGCTGATGGTGGTAGTAGAGTCTGCCGAATGTGAAAGAACAGTCTGCTGATGGTGGTAGTACAGTCTGCTGAAGGTGGCAGTGCAGTTGCTGCTAGTCGGGGTACATGCCTGTTGATAGTGTGCGATGCAGCCAGCAGCAACGCCTGGTTGACAGGCGCTGATTCCACAGGTGGCCTGGTCACAGAACGGGCCGCTGGGGGCGTCGACCCCCGAAACTTCTCCAGGTAAACTCCAGGTATGGACCTGCTACAGAGGGTTATAAGTGAAAGTCTGCTGACGATTGAGGTTGTACATGCTCTTGACGGTGGTCGTACAGTCTGCATTGTGGTGGTATTTAGTTTTAATTGATGGGCGCCAGTCAGTCTGCTGATGGTATAAGATACTAATGATGGTGGTAGTACATGCTGCTAATGGTGGTAGTACATGCTGCTTATGGTAGTACATGCTGCTGATTGTGGTAGTACGTGCTGGTGATGGTGGTAGTACATGTTGCTGATGGTGGTAGTACATGCTGCTAATGGTGGTAGTACATGCTGTTGATGGTAGAAATACATGATGCTGATGGTGGTAGTACATGCTACCGATGGTGGTAGTACATGCTGCTGATTGTGGTAGTACATGCTGATAATGGTGGTAGTACATGCTGCTGATGGTGGTAGTACATGCTGCTGTCGGTGGTAGTACGTGCTGGTAATGGTGGTAGTACATGTTGCTAGTGGTGGTAGTACATGCTGCCGATGGTGGTAGTACATGCTGCTAATGGTGGTAGTACATGCTGCTGATGATGGTAGTACATGATGCTGATTGATGGCAGTACATGCCTACGATGGTGGTTATTACATGCTGTGTGATGGTGGTAGTATCATGCTGCTGATCTGTTGGGGCAGTACATGCTGTCGATGGTGGTAGTACATGCTGCTGATGGTGGCAGTACATGCTGCTGATGGTGGTAGTACATGCTGCTGATGGTGGCAGTACATGCTGCTGATGGTGGTAGTACATGCTGCTGATGGTGGCAGTACATGCTGCTGATGGTGTTAGTACATGCTTGCTGACCGGTAGTAATTACATGATGCCGATGGTTGGAGTACATGCGCTGATGGTGGCAATACCCTGCTGCTGTTGGTGTAGTAATGTCTGCTAATGTGGTAGTTCATGCTGTGATGGTGGAAGTACATGCTGCGATTGTGTTTGTACATGTCAGCGAGGGTGGTAGTACATGTTGCTGATCCGGTGGCAGTAATGTTGCGATGGGTTGGTCAGTACATACTGTTTATGGGTGGTAGTACATACTTGCTGTGGTGGCATTAATACTGCTTTTGGTAGATAGTAAACATACTGCTTATGGTGGTAGTACATCTGCTGATGTATACGGTAGTACGTACTGTGATGGTTGCAGTACATGTGATGATGGTGGTAGTACTACTGATTATGGTGGTGTACATGTCGGCTGATGGTGGCAGTCATGCTGCTGATGGTCGGTAGTAGTACATGTTGTGGTGGTTGCAGTAATGCTGCTGATGTGTTGGTGTACAACTGCTGTATGGTGGCAGTTTTTTTTTTTTTATTTAAGGACACAGTATAAAATCTTCATGTTGTTATACATAAAAAACTTAAAAAAAGTGAACACTGAGAAAAATCAGCCATAACTAGGTAATGAAAACAGAAGAAAAACTACACTGAGCATTCCTTAACAAAAAAAGCTACATAACAAAACCTGTTTACACTTATACATATTTTGTACAAAACTTTATATACAAAACATTAAGTTATCACCAAAACATTTCCATACAATTATTTTGTATAGTAACATATTATTTACATAGATTTTCGAAAACTAAAACCTCCTGACAATGTTGTCGAGGAGACTAAATCGTACTCCCCACACCCCATAAAAACCCAAATACAATCATATTGAATTTTGGCATACTCTAGAATAAATGAAAAAATTAAAAAAAAATTTTCAAAAGATGTGTCCTCCTCCCATCACACACCGGGTACACAGTATGAACAGGTTATATACCCTTAATCCGTGTGTATATACGTTTCTACCTCATTAACTTCCCAACAGGAAGGAATACTGAATAGGGCAATGTACAATGCCCACTCTCGTACACAAAACATCTAACATTGACAAAGTTAAATATACAGGAAATACATGAGCCTGATGCACGCAGGCACCTCGCCCGTACTACAGTTGTTAAATAGGATAGGAATCTTAACAATAGTTTCTGGGGCAACAAAAACAAATCCCGCATCATTATTTCCTAAAAAAAATTTTGTTTGGTCCGTCTTTGAAAAGTATCGAAAGGACGCCTTGGCGAACCACAGAATCAAGAAAATCTTACCAAAAACCTCCACCTCTCTCACAGAAGCCGCTTTTCAATAACCGAACACCCACCCACACACACAGACTCTCACACAGACACGCACACAGACACACACCACACACACACACCACACGAAACAACACACCACACTCAACACACACACTCAACACACAACACACACACAACACACACACACACACACACACACACACACACACACACACACAAAGGCCTTCACACAGACAGGCCTTACATCATGTTATCTCACATACACCACTGGAGCATCCACCATCACCTCTCTCCTTACTACAATCATCTCCAAGTACTCACCATCACCTCCGGAAGCCAACCCCTTGCGCCTTTCCCGGCACCAACTGTAGTAGTCGTTTCCACAGTCAGTCCCCGATAACTCTCGGAAAAAGAGCAACCCACTGACCCCCCTATAAGCTCCTATTCCTACCCACCGACCTATAAAAACTCGCCGCTAAGGCCTTGATCCTGACTTACCCCCCACCCCCCTCATTCCCCAAGAACATACAAAAAAATCAACCATTATATAAACCCTTAACGCCCCGCTACCTCATTAGAACCCCCTCCAAGTCTTAAAGTAAAGCCTAGGACCCCCCCCCTTCCCCCTTCCAATAATCCAAAAACACCCCTCAACCACACCCTTACATTTTCCAAAAAAGGACAAAAGTACACCACATGGAAAGCATTTTCCACGTCGCCACAATGCACACATGAAGCATCACTCACATATCCCATCTGCCTCAACACCTGTTTTGATGCCAATGTCCCCATGAGGAATCTGTATACCACTTCTCTCACCCTTGCTGGCATTCTTAGCTTTCGAAATTCCTCCCATATTACCCTCCAATTATATGTGGGGAAGACAGCCACCCCCTTAATCCGTTCTACTACATTCCATCCAAACCCCTGACCCAATCTCCCGCCTACCCAGGTGCCCACCTCTAACAACATTGACTTGCTTTTGTTTACCCTCATTCCTGTTATGGTCCCAAACTTCTTGATGACTCTACCCACCCTTGAAAAATCCTCCCTTCCACTAAGTAAGATCGTCATATCATCAACGTAACCCACAACCCCCCCGTCATTTCCCCCCAACCCCCTCCCCACACAAATCTCGGGCTACAAGCTCATAAAATGGGTTCTGAACGCAAGCAAATAAAGCTGTGAAAGTGGGCAACCCTGCCGCAAACCCCTCTCCATACAAATCCCAGAACCCAACCTACCGTTCACCTGCACACGCTTGATGCCCCCCCCAAAAAAGCGTCCCCCACCCTACCACC